>CAJQZP010001278.1:752500-1087500 GCA_907164705.1 Parnassius apollo
CAATGCTCCCCTCGCTCTCGTTCCTGACACTAGATGGCGCTAGTTGACTTATTCATGCAACTCTGCCCCCTCCTAAGACATGCTCGTCCCGAGCATTATCGGTCCCATAATAACGCGCCAAGCGATCCACATGGACGATCTTAGGAGTCCCTCTTGCGCCTTTCTGTATCCGGTAGGTCACATCGTTGATCCTGGTTACAATCCGGTACGGGCCGTCCCATTTAGCTTGAAGCTTAGGAGATTTCCCTTTGCTGCGGACTGGATTGTGCAACCACACAAGTGAACCTTCGTGGAAACCTTTGTTGTTCATTTTGCGGTCATACCGGGTTTTCATCTTTTCAGACATTTGCTGGCCCGATTGTCTGACGTGCTCATAAACGTCATTCATTTTTTTCCGCAAGTCATTTGCATAATCGGTTATACTGCGTGGAGCATCGGGTGGTATCCCGGTGATCATGTCTGCAGGCAGCCGTAATTCTCTTCCAAAGTTTGCGAAAGCTGGTGTCACTGCTGTACTTTCGTGAACAGAACTTCGATATGACAACAAAAACGGTTGTATGTGCTTGTCCCAATCTCGTTGCCGATTGTCTACAACTTTTGCTAGGTACCTCTCCAATGTCTGATTAAATCGTTCCACCATTCCATCAGATTGCGGGTGATAAGAAGTCGTTCTTGTTTTATGAGTACCCATAACTCGGCAAGTTTCCTGGAATATTTGAGACTCAAAATTCCTTCCTTGATCGCTGTGAATCTCTAAAGGTACTCCAAAACGACAGAAGACTTCATGAACTAGTTTATCTGCAACTGTTGAAGCTTCTTGATTTGGAATGGCGAAGACTTCTGGCCACTTAGTGAAGTAATCCATCACAACCATGAAATACTTGTTACCGCTTTCACTCTCCGGAAACGGCCCCGCCACGTCAATGGCTATTCTCTCCCATGGTGCGCCCACATTGTACAACTTCAATGCACCTCTACTACGAGTCTGAGGTCCCTTTACAGCCGCACAATTTGTACATTTGCGACACCAGTCCTCGACATCGTTTCGACAGTGGACCCAGTAAAACCGTTCTCGGATCTTCAGTAGAGTTCGCTTAACTCCCAGATGGCCTCCTGAATAATCATTATGGTACAGCTGTAGAACATCCGGTACTTTAGCTTTAGGGACAACCATTTGTAAATGACAGCTGTCTCCCCGAACATTTTCCCATTTACGGCACAGAACTCCATCCTGAAGCAGCAAGCTGTCCCACTGGGCCCAGTAGCTTTTAGTGGTCGAACTCATCGCTGAGACGTCGCTCCACTTGGGCTTGGGAGCACTGACCTTCATCCATTCCAGGATCGGCTTGATGTCCGGATCTTCCTGCTGTGCACGTTGTAAGCTGTCCTTCCACTCGTTGCTGAGGTGGTCTGCCCTGAGCATCCTCACGGATACCACTTCCTTACTCTCTTGCCTAGTACAATGTTTGCAATCTTCAGGACAAGGTCTTCTTGACAATGCATCTGCGTTGCCATGAGATTTCCCGTTACGATGTTCGATCTCAAAGTCGTATTCCTGCAGTAGTTCAATCCACCTCGCAACTTGTCCTTCTGGATTTTTAAACTGCAATAGCCATTTTAGTGCAGCATGGTCAGTTCGTAAGTGAAATTTTCGCCCCAGAAGATATTTGCTAAAATGCTGCAACGACTTTACCACAGCTAGCAATTCGCGTCTTGTGACACAGTAGTTCCTTTCCGGTTTTGACAACGACTTGCTGAAGTACGCTATCACGACCTCTTGGTCACCATTACGTTGAGACAACACACCGCCAAGTCCTATATCACTTGCGTCTGTGTCAACTATAAATTCTTTGCTTGCATCAGGGTATCCCAAAATAGGTGTTTTGCACAGACGGTCCTTGAGCTCCTGGAATGCGATATTGCAACTTTCATCCCAGCAGAAATGTCGCTTCTCCTCGGTTAGCTTGTGCAGAGGTTTAGCTATATCTGCAAAGTTCTTCACGAATCGCCGGTAATAGGAGCACAAACCCAAAAATGCTCTAACCTGCGTCTTGTCTTTTGGAACCGGCCAATCCTTGACAGCGGCGATTTTCTCTGGATCTGTGCGGATACCTTCTTCCGATACTACATACCCCAAGAAGTTAACTTGCCGTTGGAATAGTGAACATTTCTTCGGGCTCAACTTGAGGTTGGCACTCTGAATCTTCATGAGCACGCGTTCCAGGTTTTGAAGGTGTTCCTCAAACGTACGGCCCACGATGATGATGTCATCCAAGTAGACCAGACAGGCATCGCCAATTAGCCCGGTAAGTACAAGTTCCATCAGCCTTTCAAACGTTGCTGGAGCATTGCACAACCCAAACGGCATTACTTTGAATTGCCACAGACCCTTTCCCGTCGAGAACGCAGTTTTCTCCTTGTCCTTAGGGTCAATTTCAACTTGCCAGTAGCCACTTTTTAGATCCAGCGTGCTAAACCATTTTACTCCTGTAAGCATGTCCAGCGTGTCATCAATTCTTGGCAAGGGATAGCTGTCCTTCTTTGTAACGTCATTCAGACGGCGGTAATCAACACAGAACCGCATGCTGCCATCCTTCTTTTTCACCAGCACCACTGGTGAACACCATGGACTAGAGGAAGGTTCAATAACACCATCCTTCACCATTCCTTCAATCATGGTTTCCACCTCCTTTTCACGTGCTACGGGCAATCTTCTTGGCCGCTGACGGATAGGCAATTCCTCTCCTGTGTTTATTTTGTGTTGAACTAAGCCAGTCTTTCCTATGTCAGCATCGTTTGATGAGAATACATCGGCGTACTTGAGTAACAACTTCTTCGCCTTGACCAATTCGTTCGGCGACAGAACACTGCGACAGTCTTCCAAAAGTGTGGTCACTCTCGTTTCTGAATCCTTGCTGGGGGTCCCACTCGATATAGATTGGCACTGACGTAACCAATCCACTTCCTCACAAGTACCAACCAGTGTGCCTTTTTCTATAATCTGTTCCCGGTCGCAAAGGTTCAGCACACGTACTCCTGAGCTGTCAGTGGTCCTGACCAAGGTTCGAGCTACTTTCCATGGAAGGTCATTGTTTACCCTTTCCACAAGTACACAACGGTGAGTTTGCCCAGCGTTTCGAGGAAGACTAACCGGAACAATCGTTTCCGATCTCGGCGGAAGAACAATCTTCTTGATGCTGTACACGTTCCCTGGTAACGCACCTTCCATAAAAAGTTCCTCCTGTCCACATTTCAAAACACCTTGCTTAACGTCGATCTCGCAACAATTATTCCTCATGAAGTCTAAGCCTAGGATGCAGTCGTCCATTATATCAGCCACGATGACATTATGCAGGTAGATCACGTTGCCTAGCTTCAACTCCATCTCCTTCTCTCCACGGACGGGTATACGCTGACCGGTGGCTGTTACCAAATTAATGCGTTCTCGGTTGTATGCGGAGTCCCCAAGGAACTGACTTATAAGTTGGGAACTAACAACCGTACGAGAGGCTCCAGTGTCTATGGTCAGCTTACACGGCATTCCGTTGATCTCGCCCTTTATGATTAGGCTGTTCCCATCATGGGTTTGTGAGATCGAGATCCTTGGGGCTCTTTTAACATCAGCCAGCACCCGCCCCGCAGTTCTGGCTTTTACTCGTTTCCCTGCTGCTGCTGGGCGGCGCTGTTGGCCGCACTACCCTCCTGAGATCGTTCAATTTCCCTTTCTAGGGTTCGCTTAGGGCAGCTGGATCGAAGATGGCCCTTTTCCCCACAGCCATAGCACCTTGGGCTGTATCCTTTGTTGCGGTCGCGAACTGTAGCTGCTGCAACCTCCCTGACGCGATGGGAACGATGATCCTGTCGCACGGCTTCCACTTCCAGTGCATGGGCCAAGGCGTCCTTAAGCGTCTCGTGGTGCCCGAGCCTCACAGCAGCTCTGACTTCCAGGTCGGGGATGCCGTCGATGAATGTCTGCACCAGGTTCCCTTCAATGAGCGCAGGTACAGACCGGTATGCTTTTCGCACCAGCTTCTCCACTTCTAGAGCCCACTGCTGCAGGTTTTCGTTGATGCGCTGCACACGATCTTTAAGCTGCGCACGAAAGACGTGTTCCAGGTGAGCGTCGCCATATCTCGCCTCCAATGCCTCAAGGAGCTGCTCGTAGGTCACTTTCTTACCGAGAGCTTCCAACACAGTTAAGGCTTGGTCGCGCAGGCCTAAGGTGAGTGCAATCATGGCCTGGCTTTTATTCCAGCCGTTTGCCTCCATGACGGCCTCGAACTGGATTATGTAGGACGACCAGGAAGAGGTCCCGTCAAACGGCGGCACTTTGAATCCACGTAGCGAAGGTGTTGTAGCTACTACGGGAGCTGTTGTTCCATCCCCAAGTTTGAGGTCGTCCAGCGTTTTCTTCACGTCAGCCATTACGTTGTCAACCCGATTGTTTACTTGGTCGATTCGGGTATCGGCCTCCGACAGGCGGTTGTCATGTTGAGCAACCTTATCCTTCACCTCCCGTATCTCTTTTCCGAAGATAGCGTGAAGGTCCTTCATGAGGAGCATCTGCTCTTCCTTATCGCGTTGGAGTTGCTCTTCTAAACGACGGGCCTGTTCCTCCTGTCGGCGGGCCTGTTCCTCCTGTCCGCCCCGCAGCTGCTCTTCCAATCGGCGGGCCTGCTCCTCCTGTCGGCGAGCCTGCTCCTGCAGCATCACCATCAGAGCACCTAAGTCAGGTGCTGCAGATGTAGGAGCTACCGACGGGCCTTCAGCCAGTGGCTGGCCCTCCGACGTCTGCGGCGTTGCACCACCAAATCTTCTTTGGTCCGTCTCCTGCTGGCGTTGACTTCGGGTACGGACACCCTCCGTTTCCTCCTTAGGTAAAATCGGCATGATTTTATCCCACTTCTGACACCAATTGTTACGAGCTTGAGGTTCGTGACAATAAAAATTGCCGATAAAATTACCTAAATTAACACTTTAATTTACTTTACACAATTAAAGTTAAAACACTAATAATTTAAACACACTAATTCACTTAATTCCACTCCGAAGCTTCGCTTGTTTCGCCCAAATCAACACTGCCTCGATCGCATCTTGCAGCGCCTATATATTTGAATTAGCAAAGAAATATCCAGAATGTTCAAGTAAACACGCGGAAGGTACCGAGCGTTCGAGTTTCGACTAGGCGCTGTCAGTTGAGCGATTTGTGATGTCATTTTCTCAATGCTCCCCTCGCTCTCGTTCCTGACACTAGATGGCGCTAGTTGACTTATTCATGCAACAGTATCATAGTAGCACGCTACTAAGACGCCAGTGCACAAAACAACACGTATCATAGCGCTAATGCACTAAGACATGAAGTTGAGTATGCCTGTTACACTTAAAAGTGCTACCAAACACACTCATCATCCCAATCCGAAAGATAGACGACGTATCGCTATGCGCTACGACGTCGCCCACAAATGGTATGGGTGTGCGATGTCCACGGGAAAGCCGTATTGCTACAACAAACCCGCTTACCACCAGCACTAAGATGATATGCCTAGGACACATCGGTTAGCGAGCCCAAATTTACCTCGGACCAATTGCTCGTGAAGCAGCATACACGCCACCATAATATTCCTTTTCAAGTCCCATAAAGGACTAGTCATTTTGCTACAGTACTTCAGGCAGTCGGGCTCCCGACCAACCCATACAATGCTTATGCATCAAGGAGACCTTCAATAATAATGCTTTTGTATCATAGACCTTACTTTCATAAGTCATTAATATAATAGGGTTCGAACCCACGACCCTACTATTGTAATGCATATTCATCATAGACCTTCTATAGTATTGCTTTTGTATCATAGACCTTACTTTCATAAGTCATTAATATATAGGGTTCGAACCCACGACCCTACTATTGTAATGCAAATTCATCATGAAGACATTCTATAGTATTGCTTTTGTATCATAGACCTTACTTTCATAAGTCATTCATATATAGGATTCGAACCCACGACCCTAATATTGTAATGCATATTAATCATAACGACCTTCTATAGTATTGCTTTTGTATCATTGAATTTAATATCATAAGTCCCTAATATAGGACTAGTCATTGTGCTACAGTACTTCAGGCAGTCGGGAGTCGGGACCACCCCATATATATGTACAACTGCAGGTATGTATCTCCGGCAGCTCCTCTATTCAAGACATCTATACATGAACACCTTCCATAACTTAGGAAACTTTTCTTTTATACATGAACTCCTTCCACGACTTAGACAATTTTCAACAAATTTTCTAATTATCTTATAAATGTTATTTATCTTTATTTTTATAATATTTTCGACTTGTATTTCTATTAATTATCTTATTTTAAATATTTTTTCAAGTTCTTAATAAATTTATTTATTATGGAAGACAATATTTTGCCTTTAATTTACTATGTTATTGGTCTAATGTCTGAAATGTATTTATATTAACTTTATGGTTATTAATGTAATTTTATTGTTTAATATATATCTTTTAAAACTATTTTTGACGCCCCTTTATATTGAATTTAATTATTAATAATAATATTGGGCCGTCACACTACGATGGGTACCACAGATGATGGATTAAATAGTTCCATTTCCTGTAGCACCACATCAGTGACAGAGTCAGCAACAGCGCTGGGATCATTTAGCGAGAAGCAGACCCGCCCCCATGGGTAGGATGCAAAGAAATACCGCATTCCGTCCCAATCTATCGACTTGTAATACCAAACACAGTGGCAACGTGTAGAACGCAAACGCGAAGGGAGCGTGAGTGCCCCACTCCTAATCAGACAATGGTTTGAGGAGCCAAGAGGAGCGCCGACGGAGACTTGATATCTGTTCGGATGAGAGGTCAGCAGAAGATCAAACTGGGAAGGTGTATGTTTCTCCACATCTGGAATCCACGTAGGCAAAGTAAATCCGTGTATGCGAAGTAAATCTGCGGAGGTGAAGTAAATTCGCGTAGGCGATGTAATTCCGCGTAGGCGGAGTAAAAATGTAGCCATTCCGAGCGGGCTTGTCGAGCCCAAATCGGATATGTGTTGGTGGGCGAAGTGTGTCCTCTCCCCGACCGCTGCAGCTGAGCTGGAGTCGCGGAGGAATGGCGGAGGTGTTGGTGTAGCAATGCGCCACTCGCCCAACTCTCCGCGACTCTAAAGGTGCCGCACCGTTGATGCGGTGGTGGTGGGCCTGCGGGAGAAAGGAGTGTTGGTATTACAAGGCGTCGCTTGCCCTTTCCTCAGCAGCTGAATCTTGGCTGGTGGCAGAGTCATGGAGCAGATCCGCCGCTGAGGTCAGGAAGACTAGTGATTCTTAATGTTTGTCTTTCCTGGCCCCATAACCTTCGTGCATCGGACAAGGGACGTCCGTTGCGTAGGTTGGAGGCCGCAAAGAAAAATACGATATGTGTTCTGGTGCGCCTTACCTGAGAAGGAGATGGGGAGGAGTAATCCTCTCCTGAGGAGGAGCCGCTATGGAGCAGGCGGCACTGGTGGAGCTTCGGATGTGTGCAAAAGCGTTCCCGTGACCCTGCCAATATGTGATGAAGGTGGAACACAATGGGGTTTTAGTTGGTGCGAGTCCGACATAACCCGTCCTTGCCCCCGCGAGGCAGATATGCGTAGGTATAACCCCCTAATGAAGCCACAGCTAAATAAATGTTGCGCCAGATCACATGTTATTATTGTAGGGATCCGTAGCAGATTTTAATTCAATTTATTTATATTTTTTTATAGTTATGTGTTTTCCGTTCGTTGCTTGAATTAATAATAACTTGTTGAAAATAGTTCGTTTTCTGTACTACAATAAGCTTTAGACAAATTTTAGATAACTTATTTATTTATTTAGTAATAAACATTCTCCTGATGCATGTTTAGGCCAAAACTCTGAGACATGATTTGGGAGCAATAATTTGTAGTTTCTATTGAAATTCGATTATCAAAAAAAATATTTTTATCTCACAAATATCCTATACTTTAATAATGATAGAATACATTTTCGTTATATGCATTTCACGTAAGGAAAAAAAATCGACATAATTCAATTAACGACCGAAAAAGCTTCGATACAAGCCCCAATATCTCCGAAGTTTTACATCATTTTGACTTTATACCAAAATAATAATCAACATTTGCTTAAACTATACTATGATTTTTACTTTTTAAATCGTTAATATTACTTTTTAATTAATTAAATAAAAGTACCATATATTTCACTGCGCCGGCCATCTGAATTCTGAATTCACTAGCGCGCGAGTTCTTGTCTAGTTTGGACTTGTGTCCGTTTATTTCGCGCGCTCCGCCTCGTTTTGATATTATCGCCGTTATAAGCGCTGCTATTTTGGCATATGTTCCGAAATAGAACTCGGTTTTTGATCGTTGGAAGTATTTACTTTCGTACAGTATATTTTAATTAGTATAAAGTTCGCACATCATTATTATACCGGATAGTTAACTCATTATATTTATTTTGATTGTAGCTGAGTTTCCTTACCAGTCGGAATGGAGAAAAATAAATACAAGTATCGTGTGTTACAAAACGTAAAAAAGAAATATCCTATTTCCAGAGACAGGATATTTATTTTTTTACGGATCTTTTCTCCAGAGAAATAATAATGGAGAATAAAAATGTCTGCATATTTGCCATATGTACTGGCCCAGATTATGCAATAAAAGTACTAAAAATCTACATAGATGACAAATTATGAGTTTTGAATATATTACCCAAGTTACAAGCGTTTAATCAAACGTGTGTACTGTCTGAAATTATTGACTCGAGATAAGTATTTTTTGTAATATTTATAATTTATTGGCGGAGCATGGCGGCTAGCGTTTTCACGCGAATATTTAAAACGATACATTAAAAGTAATTTTTATGGCAGTATTCAATTTAAAAAAAATTATATAATAATTATAGTGGTTTATTATCACTCTACGATTCATTTAAAACACTGTTTGAAAATGGGTGTAATACCTATTATTTTTAAAACAAAAGCATTCAACAATACAAGACAAGCTTCTTTACTAAAAGTACAGAAATTTAGATTTTCTTTCAATCATAATAATTAATACAACTAATTTATGGAAAGGTTTTTGAAATTGGTGATGGTGACAGATGCGGGAACTGAAGTAGTTCTAATGGCGCAGAGGGTGTTTAACAAGGTTTACAAATAGGTTTATTAGAATGAAACATTTTATTATCATTATAAGTATGTCCGTTAAAATGACATTATTTAGACCAACTGATTTAGCCATCTACATATTAGATTTATCTAAACAAGTTCTGTACGTACATACCTAATATTTTTTAAATTAAAATCAAAATGTAGAAAAACTATTTTCGATTTAGGAACGTGAACAGCGTATATGAAGACTTGATAATCTGAAACAATAAAAACAAAATAAAGACACATGTTTAATTTTGTTTGAAAATATTTTGAACGATTACAATAGCTTTAGGGTTGGGTTTTGGTATATGTAACGCATAATACAATAGTTGTTATGGGCTACAATGTTAATAGTATATCGAAAGCGAATTTGCTTTAAAGAGTTTAATAGTTTTTATAAATCATTAAAATAAAACAATAATAATTTTAAAAGCTGTAGTAATTATCATAATATTCATATTTTCCATTAGAAGTCAAGCTTATGCTGCATTAGAATTGTTGCATTAGCTGGAACATACCTGCCTGGATGATGCCATGGATGCTGGAGTATAATAATTAAATTGGACGTGCTTATTAATATAATTATAATTTTGTTATTATTATTAGGCTTTATAACACCACACATTACATCACCAAACAGCCCTTATTGTATTCTTGGCAGTTGGAAAATTGCTCCAACATCATCATCATTGCAGTCCCACACAAGTCCACTACGCGAATATAGACCTCCCCTAATGAATGCCATAAAACACGGTTCTAAACCACCTGAATCCATCGACTTCCTGCATCTTCTGCGTCTTACCAGACCGATCAGTCAGGTACACTAAACTTGTCATTAAAAAACCTTTACTTCTCCATCAGTTGTCGATTATTCACGCTATATGTTATATGGCCTGCTCATTAACATTTCAACTAAAACTTGCTTGCTGTTCAACGTGATCAAAATCGACCACAGCATTATTTTCATTTACAATCTTAGTACATAGCCTTGTGGGAAAGTACAAAGAAAACTAGGTGCTCTTCACTGGATCGCATATATATAAATATATATATATATATATATATATATATACATATATATATATATGAGATTGAAAACAGTACTTCACTCGTACAGCACTGGTGACGCCAATATATTAAAGGCCAATTTTTCTTATGGCTTTCTGGTAACAAGAGAGGTAAGAGGGTCTTATTTAAATCATGTTATTTGTAGGGAATGGATAAGGGTTAATGGCCACATTTAGTCTTAAATGAAAATCTCTGTGCATCACTTGGCCCACGTGGTCATCAAAATTCTAAATTAATTATTGATATTACGTGGTAGAGCCGTGCTGCAGATATACTATGGTTGAAACGCGATTGGATTGAATTGAAATGCTATTCCTCGTACAGCGAAGGTAAACGATCTCATAGAATACTAGCGTGAAATACCAGCTTAGGCTGCTGGATTTCGCATGATGAATGTCGAGAACCAGTGATAACCAGAAACGAAGTATTTCATCATAGAACTTAGGGGTGAAAACGCATCTGTATTTTGATTCTAAATCGACGATAGATGTTGATGTCTATAGGCTAAAGCATCCACTTACCAATGGGTTGACAAATTCCTCGTTGTATGTTTGTTTGTCATACCTACTTAATATTTAAAAAAAAATATAGGAATTTTTAAAAAGCAATTTCCTACAGAACTTTATCACATGAAGGTCACAAAAACCGAATTTATTAGTATTATATATGTGTACATTTAAAGTCTTGGGGTACAGATAACAGTCTTACAGCGATATAAGTTTCAGTCGACATTGGTATGATGTAGGCGATACATGGTGATATAGGGCGGGAGCAACGAGTCATCAGCACGAGGAGTTGACGCCGCATAGATGGCGATAATGACGTCCAATCCGAGCTATAAATTGACTGATTCAAGTAGTTGCTCTGTAACGAATTAATTGGATTAAATTAACATAAATGGAAAGTAAGGTAAAAACTAAACACAAACACACGCCAATACTATATGATTTTTAATGTGGCCACGCTTTTAAAAGCCTCCAGTACTGATTAAACTGCACATCAGCATCATCATCATCATCATTACAGCCCTTCACAGATTCACTCGTGGCCACAGGCCTCCCCCAAGGAATGCCACAAAGCACGATCTTGAGTTGCCTGAATACATCGACATCCTGCATGCCTTACCCATCTATTGAACTACACTTGACTTTCTATACTACTGTTAAACACTCGCTGCCTGCTGTGAAATAAAATGGAGAAACAGGATGTCGCCTGGACGTCGCCTGAACGTCGCCCGGACGTTGCCTGGACGTCACCTGGACGTCGCCTGGACGTCGCCTGGACGTCGCCTGGACGTCGTCTGGACGTCGCCTGGACGTCGCCTGGACGTCGCCCGGACGTCGCCTGGACGTCGCCTGGACGTCGCCTGGACGTCGCCTGGACGTCGCCTGGACGTCGCCTGGACGTCGCCTGGACGTCGCCTGGACGTCGCCTGGACGTCGCCTGGACGTCGCCTGGACGTCGCCTGGACGTCGCCTGGACGTCGCCTGGACGTCGCCTGGACGTCGCCTGGACGTCGCCCGGACGTCGCCTGGACGTCGCCTGGACGTCGCCTGGACGTCGCCTGGACGTCGCCTGGACGTCGCCTGGACGTCGCCTGGACGTCGCCTGGACGTCGCCTGAACGCCGCCTGAACGCCGCGCTCTGTCGCACTTATGTGCTTAAGGGCCTTACGGCGGGTATAGTGACGCACCACTGTCGTGTCGATGTGTATGTTATGAATAAGTAAAGAATGCAAAATAAAAAGAAAACTATTCAATAATTATTCTTATTATCATAAATGTCATAAATGTTCCCAATAGTTTTTAAACTGACGTTACAAATCTTGGCAGTTAGAGCTCGGTTGAAGTTAATACTCTTCAAGTTTTCGGGATATTCTTTAACTTCCGGTAAAAACGTTAGCACATTGTTAATAACAACGCTCTTGAGGTTGAATATTTCTTCCAATACGTTGAATATTGCTTTCCAAAAAAGTTATGTGATGTTATGTTAAATCAATAATCAAAAACGACCAAATGTCAAATGATTATAGAAGCATATTAAAACTTACCCTCTAAACGTAATTAATAATTATAAAATTACCCTTGCAGATTAATTATTAAATTATCCATACTTACTAATAAACTACCGCGCGCCAGCGCACACTTTTCTTCATCCTTCTAGGTTTTAGGAATTAAGTAATAAGCGGTTATCGACCGCGTGCGGTGACGCACCGCACGCATCTGTCCCTAGCGCACCAAGTCCTTGTTTACAAGTACATAACATTATTTATTACGAAGATAACGTTGCACTAAAATAAATAATCTCCACCCACATTTTTATTTCAGCCCTGAGCGTGATGAAGCTGTAAGCCAAAAGGCTAAAAGCACTAACATCATCAGAATCCAATCTAGTATTATTTTTTCCACTGCACTGTTTCAGTGGTGCGGCGTCACGTATCAAACTCTGGTCACTCGGGTATTTAAGGTAAGGGATGTATCTCTGAGCTACCTCTGTTCGTATTTTATGTTAGGTATTTTAAAGATTTTAGTCATATTTATATAATGATATAGCAAAGGAGTGGAATAGTTTGCCAGCATGTGTGTCTCCATCTGATTATAATGTGGGCGTGCAAGTCGCTCTACCATCATCGGTTACATCACCACTTACCATCAGTTAAGATAGTGTCAAGCATTAGCTTATAATATTTAAAAAAAGTTATAAAATAAATTAAAACCATAAATAGAAGTTCTTTAATCAAATTGTTTAATTGCGCTCACACTTGCGCTAAATATACAAAAAAGGTTTTGCCGTGTTATGTATTGAGAGGGAAATAAATCAGGAGATGGAAAGTAGCATCTTCCTAATAACGACTAAAAATAAAAATAAAACATGCGTACATGTCTATGATTTCCATATAGAAATGGCAACCACGTGGCGGCGGCAGTAAATCGTAAAAAAATTAATAAATACAATTAACCATATTGAAAAAAAACATTCATTAAAAATTCATGATTTCTTAAATTCAGGCCATCTAGCGCCTATTTTACGTACCACCTTGGGTGTCCATCAGTTCTTCGATAAAGTGACTACCTACAGAATGAAGTAGGTGGCGCTATTATAATTTTAATCGAAAGAAAATATATCTATGAGATATGAGTCTAACATATATATTAAAAGGATTGTTAGATTTATTTACTATAAAATGAAATTTTATAGTAAATAAATCTAACGAAGAATCTCCGGGAGGAAAACCGGCGACGAGGTTCGCCACCCGTCACGTTCTGTCTCCCAGAGAGGCGAAAAGTGGATTGTAGAGGCCCGTCTGGCTACGTTGAATGTATGTGGGGCAATGAATGATAAAATGGATGAAGTATGCGATATGATGTATGATAGAGGAATAGATGTATTATGTGTAAATGAGACGAAAAGGAAGGGGAAGGATGTCACTGCACATGGCATGTATACCGCATACTGGTCTGGTGT
The DNA here is from genome assembly GCA_907164705.1 of Parnassius apollo. Classification (NCBI taxonomy): domain Eukaryota; kingdom Metazoa; phylum Arthropoda; class Insecta; order Lepidoptera; family Papilionidae; genus Parnassius; species Parnassius apollo. The sequence goes on from CAJQZP010001278.1 coordinate 766,223, forward strand.
AGACGAGATCGAGCGGGCATGCCAGGGAGTAGGTATCATCCTTTCAGAACGAATGGGCCAATGTGTGAAAGAGTATGAATGTGTAAGCCCAAGACTGCTATGGATACGAATGAAAGTGGGCTTAAAGAAGTTGTTTGTGTTAGGGGTCTACGCCCCAGACATGTCTAAGCCCACTTATATCCGGGAGCAGTTTTGGGAAATGGTAAGGATGGTGTTAATGAAGTGTAAGGGAAATGAAAATATTATTATGCTAGGAGATTTTAATGGAAGGGTTGGGGTGAGGAGGCTTGGTTATGAAAGGATATTGGGAACGTTTGGTGATGAAAGTATAAATGAGAATGGTGAAAGCCTCCTCACCGTATGTGTGGAAAGGAATCTTTTTTGTGACGAACACTTTCTTTCGTCATAAGAAGAATCACATGTATACTTGGGAAAGAGGTAATGATAGAAGCATGATAGATTTCATAACTGTGGATGAAAGAATGAGGAGCGCAGTGGTGGATACAAGGGTTTACCGGGGGTCCAACGTAGGGACAGACCACTACCTGGTCTTATGCCGAATTAGGGGTTTATTCAGACGTTGGCGGCATAGGACATCTGTGTCTACCACTGCGTTACAGCGTATAAGAATTGAGAGGTTACAAGATGAAGATGTGAAAGACAAGTACAAATGCAGACTGAGAGAAAATATAAGTAATTTGGATGAGTTGTGTGTGAATGAGTTAGACTTGGAGAATGTGTGGCATAATGTTAAGAAAGGTTTAGTGGATGTAGCTACCGAAGTATGTGGTGTTAGTAAGAGAACGAATGAAAGGAAAGACAATACGTTATGGTGGTATGATGAGGTACGTATGGAAGTTGAAGCAAAGAAGAGAGCATGGCTAGATTTACTAGCGACCAAAGCTGGTAACTCTGGCGGTAAGAATGATGAGAATGAAAGAAAAAAGGCAGAGTTTAAACGTTTAAATAAGAGAGTAAAAGAATTAGTTGAAAGGAAAAAGCAAGAAAGAACGGATAGGAATGATAGAAGAATATCGGATAACTTCCAGGCAAATATTAAAATGTTCTGGAAACTCGTAAGAAATACCAGGGGACTTTCAAAACAGCCTAGATTGAATGCGATACGAGACGAGAATGGCTGTATCCTGAATGATGAAGTGTTGAGTCTAAAGAGATGGAAGGAATATTTTGAAAGCGAATTTATGAGTGAGGAGAAGTGTGAACTAAATGAATTAGAAATTCCGAATGAAGATGAAAGAGATAGGGAGATAAGTATAGATGAAACAATGAAAGCAATGAAAAGCATGAAAGTAGGTAAGGCAGCCGGATATGATAGAGTTTCACTCGAAATGCTAAGGGCTGGAGAGGACGTGGTGGCAGGCCTGCTTACACCTTGTTTAATTTATGTTGGGAACTAAAACGGGTACTGGAAGACTGGTGCAAAGCCGTGATAGTCCCAATATATAAGGGAAAAGGGTCACAGCAGGACTGTAAAAACTACCGTGGTATCAGCCTTCTTAGCATTGTGGGAAAACTGTATGCTAAGGTACTAATTGAAAGAGTTATGAAAGAAACTGATGAAAAAATTTGGGATGTGCAAGCGGGATTTAGAAAGGGAATGGGGTGTACAGATCAAGTCTTTTCCATGCGCATGATCGCGGAGAAGTTTTTGGCGAAAAACCAAAAAGTTTTTTGTGCGTTCATGGACTTGGAAAAGGCTTATGACAGAGTGGACAGGGATGTGTTATGGCAAACGCTGAACGCATTTAGGTTGAGCGCTGGTTTGATACAGGCATTAAAGTCTCTGTATAGGGACTCGAGTGCCTATGTTAGAATCAACGGGGTCTACTCGGACTGGTTTGGCATCCATAAAGGTGTCAGACAGGGCTGTGTAGCTTCCCCGTGGCTGTTCAACCTATTTATGGACATCTGTTTGGAAAATTTGAAAGTTGAAGAATGCGGGTTAAGAATGGGTGAGTTAACCATCAAATGCCTTTTGTACGCCGATGATCAAGTCATACTTGCGTCGTCGGCGGCCGAGTTGCAAATTATGGTTACATTAATGAACAGGTCATTAAAAGAAAGGGGAATGAAAGTGAACGCAAGTAAGACGAAAGTGATGGTTTTTGAAAGAGATGAAAGCAAAACGGTATGTGAAATAAGAATAGAAGGAGAGTTAATTGAGCAAGTGGATGAGTTCGTATATTTGGGATGTGTATTCAGCAGGGGTGGGAGATATGATAAGGACATTGAACGACGAGTGAATGCAGGAAATAAAGTAAATGGGGCTCTACACTCTATTGTGAAAAGTCAGAATGTGTCAAAAAAGGCACGTATGGCAATTCACAGTGCTGTATTAGTCCCTACTTTAACGTATGGTAGTGAAAGTTGGGTGTGACAGAAGAAGCACGAGAGTAGAATAAATGCAGTAGAAATGCGGTCGCTAAGGAGTATGTTAGGGCTGAATCTGAGTGACAGGGTGAGAAACTGTGTGATAAAAGAAGAGTGTGGTTTGCAAGATGATGCGGTGACCAGGATTAAGAAAGGAATGCTTCGGTGGTTTGGTCATGTAGAAAGAATGAATGCGGAAAGACTGACAAAGCAAATATATGTTGCAGAAGTGAATGGAAGAGTCGGAAAGGGACGTCCTAGGCGGAAGTTTGTCGACCAAATTGGCGATATACTAAAAATGGGCCAAATTAAGAGTACCCTTAACCGACGAGCATGTATGCGTAGGTATATGGATGTGGAAGACGCGAGAAAGGTATGTCAGGATCGTGCTAAATGGAAGTCTGTAGTCTCTGCCTACCCCTCTGGGTGACAGGCGTGAGTGTTTATGTATGTATGTATAAAATTAAATTTTCTTATATTTTGTGCCGAACTTGTGGTTTAAATTATAATATTAAATAAATCATTTGTCGTAAAGTATTTGTATTTAATATTTCATTTCATTTGAAGGTTTCACTTCTGTCGCGTGTGAGCTGCACGCATGTTTTATTTTTTTATTTTTATTATAAGTCAACAAATATAAATAATTTTAAAATAAATCGAACACTTACTTCATCATTAAGCTGCGTTCCATAATAACAGTAAATAAATAGTTGTGCTAACATACAGCCTAGATACATCCCCATAGAAAAGAACTCCACGGAAAATATACTCAGCTGAAAGTAAATGATAAAATCATGTAATATTTCTTAAAGTAAATAATAAAATCAAGTGTTTTTTCTTAAAAGTTCTTACACCAACTATCTTGTAAACAGTCATACAGACGACCCATGTCGTCACAAAGCACTGTACAACCATAGCCTCTCCAAATATTGATTCCACTTCCTTAGCGAACCTTAAATTAAAATGAGTGGTAGGCCACAATTCAAGCAAAGCATTTGGCAATAAGTGATAAATTTAAAAAAATTTTACAACCAACTTCAATATAATTTATTAACGATAACTCAAAAACTACTTGTCAGACCTTGATCAAATTTAAATGGGACCACATAAGAAGCACCAGCTTCCAAAATCCATTTATGAATAACCCCTAAGGGAGATGTTAATTTCATTAATTTCTTAATCTATTATTGATTATAGTCCTTTCCAAAAATGCACTAACTGGCATCACTGTCAATGCAGTACTGATACGAGGGTGACACTGAAAAGTGTCCATTTAAATCAATACATCGCTGCATCCGATGGAATCAATGAGAAAAGCACTTTGCCCACTCGTCTTTAGACGTGCCGTCTTCTTGGCACTCGTTTGAAACGCAGCCAATGCTTTTTGGCGTCCATAAAACGTTTTCTTCGAAGTTTTTATTTTATTTTCAGAAATAAATAAAACTCGCAAGGTGCGAGGTCGTGGCTATAGGGCAGGTAACCCAGTAATTCCACGTCTGATGTCGCCAAGTAGTCGATTGTTTGCTTGGCGGTGTGCGACGAGGCGTTGTCGTGGTGAAGGAGGATCCTACTGCGAGGTTGTTTCTCCCGAATTTTTTCCAAGACAAGTGACAAACGATTGTTAGTGAACCACTTTGAAGTAACGGTTTTTTGATCCTCTTAAACAATGGTTGCGTAATGACCTGTCCTTCCGAAGAACGAGGCCACCATCTTTTTTCCCACGCTTCGACCTCTCTTCACTTTAATTGGCAACTCTTCGGAACGAAACAACCCGAACAGCAGGCTGTCTCTTAGTTTCAGGATCATAACAATAAATCCAGCTTTCTTCACCCGTATGTCGATCACAGCATTTGAGTCACCTCCGTCAAATCTTTGATCCATTTCACGACACTAATCAATCATGTTCATGGAGGATTTTGTGCACTTGACTCATACTGATGCCTAAGCTTGTCTGAATCTGCTGATAGGTCACTCTTTTGTCAGTCTCTATCATACGCCGCACAATACTGATGTTATATTCAGTCGTCGCCGTAGAAGGCCGTCCCTCACGCAGATCATTGGTGAGATTAGTGCGACCACGTTTAAACTCATTAAACCAGTTGTAAACAGTGGCACTAGATGGGGCTTCATCGTGAAAAGCTAACCGAAGTCTATCATAACTTTCTTCTTGACTTAAATGACATCGAAAGTCATAAAAAATCATTGTACAATAAATTCTCGCGTTAAATTCATACAGACAATTTTCAATTTGCCGCCAAATCGTAAACAAATGACATAATTTGTCATTTGTTTACGATTTGGCGGCATAAAATACATACACAATAATATTGACAAAGAGTTCCAATTTCAAAATTTGAACTAATTTATTCATTATATCGCTTACAAGTGGCCCGTTCTAAAAACTTTCAGTGTCGCCCTCGTACCCTGTAATACTGCTCGTCATGACAATTTCGTACCTATATTTTCTATTGTATTTTAATTTTTTATTGTAATGACCTTCACTACTGGTGGTATGAGGATGCGTAGTCGCTTTAGTCTGTCCATTTAATAAACTATTCTTTTTTTATAGAATAAGGGTACAAAGGAGCATGGATGCTGTGAACGGTAGACATCTACATTTATCCTTGATTAAGGATCAAAATGCAGATGCATTGTCACCCCTGAGGACTTAGATGGAAAAAGCCTCATTTTCAGTAAAAGAGGTCTCCGTTTCCCTACACTCACAATACGAAACAGCAGCATTAAGCTGTTATTTTATGGCGTTATTTCTGAGAGCGTGGTCCTGCCCCGGTAGAGCCGACCCATTCGTGCTACTACCATAATATAGCTGCAGCTAGGCTGTACAGCATAATGTAATATTCCAAGCTATTGTTGCAATATCCATAAACTCAACTGCGTACGTGAGGAGCTTTCAACTCATACGAGTACTGTTGACTACGAGTACTATTGACAAATAATTCTATGAAGGATTCATGGCCAAAATACTACTTATACATTTTTTTTCTTACCATACAATTTGCTGATGATGTTTCACGCACGATACAAATCTTTTACGCAGCAAACGATTAAATCGCTTATCGGCAACATCTTTATACGTTCCTAATTCAAAAAAATCACAATTTTTTATATTTCCATCTAAATCCGCTAAGTGCTCCAAATTAAATCTTAAGATTTGCAGTTGGGTCTTCGCTTGGGCGTAGAAAGCTACGATTGTGCAGTCCATCGTCACACAACCATAGGCTTGATAGGTATTCAATATCGACATATACGCTAAGGTTAGCTCAAACCTAGAAAAAATCAATCGTAACTGTTTTACATAATAACATATTAGAGTTATAGTTATAATAACATATTAGTTATAGTGACCAACATAATATCAACGGTTAACTCGATCATTTTTTCGACTTTACTAACTCCGGTAAAAGTCCATTGCTCTATCTAATACTCGTATTCTCGGAAGGATTTGCATAATCGCCATGAATTAAGAAGGCTGGTGAATTATCGATACCAGTACTAGATCTCTCGCATCCATGATGTATAAGTTAATCCTTTCTCTGTGGCGTTTACTACATATAGTTGATTGCTATTGTCCTATTATCGTGTCTGACACGCGGACAGTGAAAGAGTTAATTCGTAGAGCCGACAAAAAGCCATTGAACAATAAAAGTTCCCTAGTGGCCATAGAATACTATAATACATACATAATAGAACGGAGGAGTGGGCGGAGCCCGTGTGGCCACTAAAATGTCACTAACACATCAATTCACACGTATAAACGTCAACACGAGATGTGTTTTGACGTTACAAACGTTCCCAAATTTCCCATGCAAATTATTTAGAAAATGCCAAATTGCACTATTTACAAATAAATATGTATTCAAATCTGTCTGTCAACACAGCGAATCGGGTTTGTAGTAGTGATAATACGACGTTATTGCTTGTATGTGTGCTCCCGGCGACGCCTATCGTCTTATAAAATAAGGTTGACAGCCATTTTATTGTGTATTATAGTATTCTATGCTAGTGGCAGTATCGTCTCCCTCGAGCGTAGTTTGAGGATGAGGCATACTCGTACTCGTATGTTATATCGAATGTTGCATTTGATTCATTGTGTTCAGTAAACAATTTAAAACGTATTTTGAATTTATCGTCATACTTAAAATCAGCCATTACCAAAAGTATCCTCGCTCTGTCGTCAATAAAATGATTTAGTGTGGATGTTTCGTATCAAGCACGATTTTTATTGCATTTTCATTAGGGATTGTGTGAAATGTATTCTTAGAATTAGGTTATAGCACGGATTAAGGACTTAATAACGTTTTAAATTTCCACCGATTTCTGTATTAAACTTTTTATTTATTTCTTCTTTTTCCCTCTTAAAAGTCAGTCGCTGGATATGGGTCGAAGCTATTATTTATTCTGTTGTCGAAGTATTATACAGGTGTCCACGGGCTGCAGCATAAAAACAGAGCAGAATGGATTTTAGCATTTGTTTCGTTAGATTCGATTCGTTTTATGTAGCTGTAAGGTCATTAACGATGCACTCTTATAATTCAATGATATACGAGTATATAATATCCTAAAATATATAAACTGATATCTAGGAAAATTTTGTCTTGTGGTGGTGACGTAAGAGAATTCATAACCCCGTTTCATACCGTAGGTATTGTAAGTGGTGACTATTGGAAATGCCTGAACATGTTAACTGTTAAGGCTTCCGATAGATGGCGATAACCATCTCACGTCAGACGTAAAATATCCAGGCCGACGAAGTACAGCAGCGTCGAAGTTGTGAGACGTCTCGCACTTTGTTCGTCGATCTGCCTGCCAGGTGTGAAATTAAACTTTTACGGACCGATTAGGTAAAAACTTCAGGCAAAATTATCCACTTTAGTAAATTAATACCTAGTTTTAGTTAATCCCTAGTTAGTTTTACGTGGTAAAGCCATGCTGCAGTTATATAAGTAGTATAGTTGTAGTACAAATGGGTCGACTCGACCGGGGAAGTACCACGCTCTCACAGAATACCAGCGTCAAATAGTAGCTTAATGCTGCTATGTTTAGTATGGTGAGTGTAGAGAACCGGAGACCCTTTTTACTGGAAACGTGGCATTCCATCTGAATCCTCACGGGTGACGACGCATCTGCATTTTGATTCGTAATCGAGGATAGATGTAGATGTCTATGGGCTGTGTGCTCGTTTGTCAACCTATCCTATAAAATAAAAGTTTTGTAAAGAAAATTGCCAGACCGTTAATATTTGAAACATTATGCAACTAATTTTATTTACTTACACGGGTGATTTACGAGTATTGAACGGAAAATAGAAAGTGAACTGCACATCTTCACCCAAAGCTCTATTTGCTATCGGAAATATAGTCCACAGACCACAACAAATTAATACAGCGTAAAGATACAACTTTAACAATCGCAGCATAGACGCAGCGTTGCTCTTCAAAACATCTTCGTGATATCTGATTCTCGGTGCAAAGACAAACCCTGTAAATATTATCAAATTTTAACTTCTACATCATGATCAAGTTTTATTGTTATCCATTCCGATTTCGACAACTTCTAAATTAGCTCAGCATTAGCTCAGCAGATGCAAAGGCCTCTGCTTCACGGCACTCTCGCAGATTACTTGCCTTCTTCTCGACTCACCGCAGACTCAAGGCAATCTCCTGGCACTTGCACATTCGTCGGCAACGAGGCTGCACTATCTACCTCCGGTCTGAGCAGGGGGGTGATGTAGCGGCGCTGTCGTCGCGCCGCAAGCGAAACACACCGAAAGCCTAAATCACGTTATCAAAATTCCGAATCATAAACAGTATATATAGAACATCTCCGAACTATCACACGGAGTGTTGGCCGCTCCCCGGGCAGAACACCTTTTCCGGCGAGAGATCTCCCCTTTTCCTTCTACGGCCACATCTTATATTCTCGTAAGAATAGAATAAAAACAAAACACATACAATCAAATCTTCTAGTGCGTTGCATTGACATTGTCTTAAATATTTAAACCTTAGTACTCTTGATTAAACAGTCAAGATCCTTAAGTATCATACCCATGGTTGTGAGCAATTTTCAAAGAAAATATTGCTTCTGAATTTCAAATGTTTTCTTAATTTCACTCGAATCCACGCATTTTAATGTTCTACGGTCATGCAAAAATAATCTCAGAGTAACAAAAGCGTCTAAAACATTTTCTGAACGGTTGTTAAATCAAGTATAGGTACACGGAAGTAGCGTGAAAGTCGTCGAAACCAAATTCGTCATTCATCTAAGAAAGCATCAGAAAATTTTACACACTCGTGAATGCTGCCTTCAATCCTGGCACTATTAAAATTATTAATCGTAATTTTAAAATTGTAATTTAAAGTAAGAAGTTTGCCCTGTGTAGTTTTTTCAAATCTACTACAGTTTGTAATTAAGAATCCTCTGATTGCAGAACAAGGATGAAAACTTTTCATAGGTTAAGAATATAATAAAAAAAAGAAAATTGAAAAGAATAGACAACTAAAGGTAAGTTCTTTATGTCATCAAAAACATAACTTGTAAAAAAACCAAGCCTCGCAACTCCGTTCTTCTACCGTAAAAAGTTGTGAGATCCATGTAATCCAAGTCGGTTAATTTATTCAGTCCCTACTTAAGGGTGCTTCTGTTTTAAGTTATTACGTAATTAGCTAACCTAACAACATTTTATAGTGACCATATCAATGTTAAAAAATTTTTATGTTTTAAATATATAGATTGAATTGGCCATTAATTTTTTTTGAAAATAAAAAGCTCGAATTTTTGAGGTTTTTTCAGAATCTACTGTGCCGATTCGCTCTAAATTCACATGATATCTATGTTCGTCGAGGCGCTTTCAGATGTCGCTTTTCGATCGGACACACACACACAATATATAGCCCGAATTATTAAAAAAACATGCGTGCAGCTCACACGCGACAGAAGTGAAACCTTCGAATGAAATGAAATATAAATAAACTACAAGTTCGGCATATTATATAAGAAAATTTAATTTAATTGTAAATAAATGTAAGAATCGTTTTAATATATTATATCTTAGACACATAGGTATTATATTTTCTTTCGAGTAAAATCATAATAGCGCCACCTACTTCATTCTATAGGTAGTCACTTTATCGAAGAACTAATTGACACCCAAGGTGGTACGTAAAATGAAATTTATGAAATCATGAATTTTTATTGAATGTTTTTTTTTTCAAAATGGTTAGCTGTATTTGTTAATTTTTTTACCGTTTAGTGCCGCTGCCACGTGACTGTCATTTCTATATGAAAATCATAGATTATGAAAGGTGAACCATACAGATGGGAAACGCACGAAACTACCTACTACCGGTTGTGATGGTTCATTTTTTATTCAAATTAGTATTACTTGGAGTCATTTATTTTATTACTTATTTTATTTAAACGACATATTTTAATCCGACCATGTTTATACTCTTTTCGATATACTTTATATAGTACTTACTAATTACAAAAAGACGTATAAATTTTACCTATTACGAAGTTGAGGTTTGGCTGTTCTTCACTGGTTGCTTATTTCGTAGGCACACGACACTTTCTTACCCTGTTGAACAAAACGCGTAAGCGACGCCGTTTTGGCGGCGTTCACGACTTTTTTCTCGCGAGCATTGAGCTATAATGCTTCCTATCTCATTTTCTACCACGTTAAATCTTATGAATTTATGTGTCTGTTCTCTTTTTACTGTCGCTTTTTCGTTTCATAGACTTTCAAATCACAACGATGCTAAAAAAGTTTTCACTTCAATAAAGTTCAAAAAGAAAAGAACCTCGAAACGTTGAGATATGATGAAAACTCGATTTTCGAAAATCGAAATGATAACAATAACTTTTTAATTTTTGGAGTCATTGATCTCCTAGAGGGAAGTTAAAGTAAACAAACCCATCAATTATTACATTACGTATTTTATATGGTATAAAAGTTAGTCGCGAGATTTATGTTTTATAAAAAAATATTTTGACGTAGATCCGCATAAGTCAATCTACGTCAAAATATCTTGGAGGCAATTTTTTCAGAACCACTGATGCCACCAATTAGCACTGGAGTAGTGAACGCAAAAACAATAAATTATCAATTTTCTTAGGCTTAGGTAACAGTGATTAAAACTACTGATGCAACGTAATTGTCATAACGGAAACAGAAACGGAAACGGATGCAGAAGCGGAAGTGTTAAATACTGTGTAAAAAGTACAATTTATGACAAATATGTTTTTATTAAATTAACATTTACACTTAAGTAGCGGTAAGCTATATTTTAATACCAAGAAATCTGTTTTGGTGTTCTTCATATATAAGAATAGCTTCGCTAAATAATTGCTCCGTGGTGACGCTGCTTAGAGGAACTGTTAAATATTGCCGTACTAATGGCAGAAGATTACGATATTTGTGTGCATTTCATTGACACCACCCCTGAAGGTGGATTAGGTCTATAAAAGAGATTGTCACTCTTTTTACTGGTGAAACATGAATTGCATCATTGATGATGACGTAAGTTGGACTTCATTAAGGTAAGGTATGTCATCATCAAAGTTCCGATCAAATTTCCGTTATAAAAGTTGCGGAAACAGAAACAGATACGGATGTCATAAAGCTTGCAGACCTTCCGCAGTTGCGGATGCAGAAACAGAGGTCTGTTGCATTACTAATTTAAAACGACGTGATGGGACATAGTGAAAGTTGTTACTATACCATTAATAGTGGCGAGTATGCGATGGACGCGGCTCGTACGGAAATTAAAAGCGACTTGCTTGCCCAAAGTGTTCAAAGTTGTTAAAAGGATGAACAATGTGTTCACCATTTCATCGGTGCTGTGTCTGACCTGCGCACAACAAATTAACATAGCTAGACTGATTTTTTTTTAAATAAATGCCTATAGTTACATTTGTTATTTGAAGTGACAATCCAAATTACAGTCCACCTGATGACAAGTGCCGACTGAAGTTCATAGATACCTGCAGCCAACGGCAAACAAAGAAGGTTACAGATGCGTTATCATCCTGACAACTGAGATGGAATGCCTCACAGTTTGTAATGATACTGGCTCTCTATATACCCTTCAGAGCGGAACACAGCAGTGCAAGCTTGCTTTAATAGAATAAGGATGACAAACGAGCACACAGTCCACCTGATGGTAAGTGGATGCCGTGGCCTATAGACATCTACATCATCCTCGGTTAAGAATCAAAACACAGATGCGTTGTCACCCCTGAGGACTAAGATGGAATGCCTCGTTTCCAGTAACAAAGTGTCTCCGGATCTATACACTCATTATACGAAACACGACAGTATTACGCTGACATTTTACGCTGGTATTCTGTAAGAGCGTGGTCCTTCCCCGGTCAAGCCGACCCATTCGTGCTACAACCATAAGAAGCTGCAGCGTGGTTCTACCACGTATGAAAAGCTCTGCTATTTTACGGTAGAAATAGTTGAGAGGCTGATATCTACCTAGACAGACTTCATATAAGAAAAGGCCGTATGACCGAGTAGATAGTAGTGGATTCTCACTTTCGTCTTCTACAGTCGTTGTATACAGGGTTACTGGTAATTCGACGTATTCCCGCCAAGGCGTAATAGTTGGGGTCATAACCTATCAAATGAACCATAAAATGCATTATGGAAATGTGGACCAATTTCGAGATATTTATGTTTAATTATTTTTTTAAAAAAATCCCAAAAGTCTGGTGTCAAAAATTTCTAAAAAAAAAACTTACAGCTGTATTATTTTCATTTTATTATTTTTACTTAATGAAAACCTGGATACTTATTTATCAATACTACAGTGTGCAAAAAGTCTCATCATTTTCGAAGTAACGCTACTAAAAGTACAACTTTTTCCAAACAGAAGATAAGTAATTAAAAATAAAAATGATTTTGTGAAAAATAATTGTATGTGACCAATTGTGCAAATCATGTTAAAAACATCCCTATTTATCTAGCTACCTAATGAAGTATCAACTATGTAGTTTTCTTATGTAGAAACAGAAAAAAAAAATTAAAGAATGAGGTCAGGTAATCGAGTTCTAAGCAGACAAAGGAATTTGTGTTTTATTTTTAACCAATATTAATTAAGGAAATGAAACAAAGCACTTGATTGAAATTAGCTTTATTTATTTTAACACGATTTAAAAATTTTGCTCAATATGGGAGCCCCTATTCCCTATACAGACACGCATTAGTTTTCTTAATTCGCTTTTAATAACGTTTGAGGTTAATGTTCGTCTTATGTCGTATGTCGCGTTGATAATGCGGTCTCTCAGTTGATGAAGGGTCGGCACTGGCACATTGTCGCAGTACACGATGCTCTTTATGTGCCCCCAGACATAATAATTCATCGGTGTTATGTCAGGACTCCTTGCTGGCCATGGAATTGGTCCTCCTCTGCCAATCCACCGATGTCGATAATTTTCGTCCAGCCATCGTCGCACAGTTACACGACAGTGCGCAGGACACCCATCATGTTGATACCACATGTTTTGCCTTGTGGCGAGAGGAACATGTGTAACAATCCGGATAAGTCCTCCCTTAAAAATGTTTCATAATTTTCGCCGCTTAAATAGTTTGGCAGAAAATAAGGCCCAATTAAATTGTTGTTAATAATCCCCATCCAAACATTTAGTGAAAATCTTCTTTGTGATTTAGAAGGTCTCTTTTTGCCAGGATTTCTTTGCTCTTTTGGAGTCCAAAAATGTAAATTATGGTAATTTGTAATACCGTCTTGATCGAACTTCGACCCATCAGTCCACAATATTTTTCTAAAAAACATTGGATCTTCTGCATCTGCGTTCAACATAAATCTACAAAAAATCCAATCTTCTAACTGGATCTCCTTCTTCCATCACATGCACTGGTGTGTAGCGGTACGGATAAAGCCCCGCAGTATGCACAGTAGACCAGACCTTCCACTGCGATACACCTAAGCAACGAGCCACTATGTTCGTGGAAGTGGTTGGATCTTCTTGAAATTTACTCAAAATTTCAAATCATCTTCCGCACGCGGTATACGGGGTATGCCACGTGGCCTACCAGCATCACGTTGTTGCCTTTAAACATTTCCAGTCCCTCGTACTCTACGATACACTGCACTAAACACTGTGACATGGGGTGGTCGGCGATTAGGGTAGCGCTGTAGGTATTCACGGCGAGCAGCTGCAGCGTCACCGTCACAATATCCATAGAGATAAAAGATATCTACGTAGTCCTCGTTTTAAAATGATTGCCTTGCATGATCTCCGCGTCTTGGTGATTCATAAAACTTTGAAACTCAACTTCTTTAAGTGTAACAGGGAGGGATATGCGCGCGTGTGTACGATGCCTGTAATACTGATGACTGATTGAACAGTTTCTTCTTGTGTAACTTGTTTCTAATTTCACACTAAATGTAAACGATAGCGTAAGTTCAAACGCACAATCTTGTACGAGCATTCCCGCAGCTGTTGATAAGGTTCCGAGAAGCGATTGTTTGGGAATACCCAAAACATTGCTAATCGGAACTTGTCCACCTGATCCCTTTTTTTCAAGTTTTTTCTGTACTATTTAAGTTATAAGCTAAATTGATACTTCGTTGGGTAGCTAGATAAGTAGGGATGTTTTTAAACATTATTTGCACAATTGGTCACATACAATTATTTTTCACAAAACCATTTTTATTTTTAATTACTTATCTTCTGTTTGGAAAAAGTTGTACTTTTAGTAGCGTTACTTCGAAAATGATGAGACTTTTTGCACACTGTAGTATTGATAAATAAGTATCCACGTTTTCATTAAGTAAAAATAATAAAACGAAAATAATACAGCTGTGAGTTTTTTTTAGTAATTTTTAACACCAGACTTTTTAGGATTTTTGAAAAAAATAATTAAACCTAAATATCTCGAAATTGGCCCAAATTTGTATAATGCATTTTATGGTTCATTTGATAGGTTATGACCCCAACTATCACGCCTTGGCGGGAATATGTCGAATTACCAGTAATCCTGTATAATTCAACAATATACCCTTGGTAAGAGCGGGTGTGATTAGAAATCAGAAAATTTTCAGTTCCTAAGATATTTACTAACATTAGTATGCAAAAAGATTAATAGCTTAAAATGAGAAGGCGGAGAACTCCAGACCGATACCTTGACTTAGAGACCTTGAAGGTCTCTAAGTCAAGGTATCGGTCCAGAGTGTGGATTGAAAAGAGCCTACTCCTTTTTAAAAGGCCAGCAACGGATACCATCAGGTGAGTGGTATGAGCGTTTTCCCCATCTCCTATAAAAAAGGGAAGACAATTTCAAGTACTAAGACGTATGCAAGTTTTTATTTATCTTCGTTAGTGCCCATTTATATTAATATGTGTAATATTAAAAACTTGCCTGAATGACACGGAAAAGATGTTGTAAATTGTAAGTGATGACAAGGATCCAAACAACAGTTCTATAAGCTTTATGCAAATACAGCTTATCCAGGGTCATCGTTTTCAACATTTTAAAATATCCAACTCTTGCGAGGGCGTTGAAATGAGGCCTGAAAGCATCGAAAGTGTTATACATTTTTGCAGTCGTTACCTAAATAACAAACCGTGATTAGTCGTAACGTCGTCTAAGGCACCAATAATAGGTTATCACTGTGTCAATCTACAGAAATATAGGCGCAATATATTGAATCGTCTATCATATAGGTAAAGGTTGATGCAAAAATCTGATTTTTTTTAAAAGCTTGTTTCGTTGATTTTTATTACTAACCTAAAGCACAGACTTTTTTTGCGATCTGATTCTGTTAGCATTTTATACTAAATAATTATTATTAAAATTTAAAATGTAATTATAATAAAGTTGAAGTTACAACCTATATACGTCCCACAGCTGGACACAGCCCTCCTCTCAGTTCTGAGAGGGTTTTAGGGCAAGAAAAGGTCCGCTGCGCTGCCCCAATGCCAGTTGGCGAACTTCACATGTCTTCGAAATATTTTTTTCTTATCTTCAGACATGCAATTTTCCTCACGATGTTTTCCTGCACCGCCGAGCACGTGCTAAATCAGCACTTAAAATTGCAATTAACAATTTCATTGGTGCCGGCGAGGATCAAACGCGGGTTGCTCGCTTACTGTGAAATTCACAGCGAGCACTTAGCCCCTGAGCCATCATGACTCTACATATACGAGTAAATTATAAAGTAACAATTAATGTTTTATAGTTAAATATTTACCTTAATTACTATATTATGTATATGTAATTCAATTCTCTAAGAGTAGTGCTGTAATGCAGACCACGTTTTCTTGCTGAATAAGCTAACATTTGTTTTACACGTAGTCATGTTGCAACTATATTATGTCTGCAGCACGAACGGGTCGGCTCGGCCGGGAAAGGACCAACTCTCACAGAATAAAATAACAGTTTAATGCTGTTGTGTTTCGTATGGTAAGTGTACGGTAATGGTAAGACAACCAGAGACCCGTTTCAGTGGAAATGAGGCATTCAATCTTAGTCCTCAGCATCATGCATCTGCATTTTGATTATTAATCAAACACAGATGTAAATTTCTATGGGTCGCAGCATCCATTTACCATTAGGTGGACTGTGTGCTCGCTTACCTTCCGATTTACATAAAATAAAAATAATGAAAACGACATAGAATATTTTGTTACTTTTATTCTTCAGCCCGTAACAGACACAGCTGGAATTGGGTCCCCCAGTTGAAGAAAGAATTTACTTTTTTCGTACCGTTGTAAGGATTCACACTTTTGACACTGCTATATCATCGTATACAGATGAATTGACAATCGTAAACCGGACTATTCGAAAAGGTACCTTATTTTGAACCATACCTTTACTTGCCTCGCGCCGCCGGTTTACGGTACTTACGAGAAATAAAAATGGCTATTTTGATTTTGTTTATGGAATAACGGTGACAAACGAGCACACAGTCCACCTGATGTTAAGTGGATGCTGTGAATCTACATTTATTAAGAATTAAAATGCAGATGCGTTGTCACCTCTAAGGAATAAGATGGAATACCTCGTTACCAGAAAAAATGGGTCTCCGGATCTCTACACTCACCATACGAAATATAGCAGTATTAAGCTGCTATGTTACGCTGGTATTCTGTGAGAGCGTGATCCTTCCCGTGTCGAGCCGATCCATTCGTGCTACAACCATAATATAGCTGCAGCATAGCTCTACCACATATAAAATATCGGTCGGAGCCCACCAAGGTAAATTCCTCCTATTAATTCCTCCTGGTAATTCCACTTAAAGCTCCTAAGATCTCCGGTTGTTGTGATTTTCCTGAAGTGACGAATATGTCACCCACACAACACTGACGATGAGGCTGAAGATGATCACATAATAATTAATGTAAATCTTGTGTTTTCATCTAAAATGAAGCCGCGCAAGTTATTCAATAAATAATATTTAAAAAAAAAACATCTTCTGTATATTTCTACAATGAAAACAAACTGTACCAAGGTGTTAATTTTCGCAACTAGCCAATTACTGAAGTACAAATCATGTTTGTAATTAAATGACAATTATGTTTTTCCTTAATAAGTACTCTACACCCCAGTGAACGATGTACCTACGCAGCCTAATCAAATTTGAAGACTTTAATAGGCAGTTTTAGATGCACCTTGTTTACACTAAATATTTAAATTCTAGCTTTTCCCGCGGCTTCGCTCGCTTTCAAATGACAAGTAAAGGGAAGGTAAATTTTCTGAAAATAAGCTTTTGAACGGTTGCAGACAATATTATAGTCCCATTAGAAAAAAAAATGTTCTAAGAACATAATATCCATAATTAAGGATCAAAGTATGTTACGACCTAGACCTGGAAATTATGCTCTTTTGATCTTTTAGGATTCGGGCTCTCCATAGAAACAGCAATACATCATTTAACGCCTACTGTTTAATATTGTTACTAAGAAAACGCCTGTTTATGCACGTTTTTTAGACTTGTTAAGGAATTTTTGTGAAAAAGAAAAACCTAGTTATAATATCACATATAATGGGAAAGGTTTAGAAAATAAATCAAAACAACGTCGGGAATCATAAACATATTAATGTTTTGGTGTCAAAACCAATATAATAACGTTAGAGGGACGGGTACCTATTCAATTGATTATTATTCATAGGTTGCTTTGAGCAGTGGCGTAGCTTACCTTTGGTGGCACTCGGTGCGGAAGTTGGTGGTGTCACCCCATCGAAAGTAAAAAGCAATAAATTTTATATGATAAAGGACATGGATCATTTATTATTTATAATATTGAAGAAATAACAAAACACAATAATAACTGAGACAGAAAAGGAATTGTTATACAATTAAAACTCCTCTGTGACTGGTTTTAAACCACCTTAATATTTGACTCTAACTCCATTGTGAATTGTATTTTAGAGTTTATAGAGTTAAGTTTTAAACCACCTTAACTCTATAAACTCTAAAATACAATTCACAATGGAGTTAGAGGCAAATAATTCTTTAGCTTTCCTAGATGTTTTTGTCATTCGAAATCCTGATAACACTATTGGTCACACTGTGTATAGAAAAAAGACCCATACCAACCGATATTTAAATGGTGAATCTCACCATCATCCTTCACAGTTAGCTACCGTGGGTAAATCTTTGTTTCAGAGAGCACGAGGGATCTGTGACAGAAAACATCTGGCCGCCGAGCTGCAGCATGTCAAGCAAGTGTTGCAAGACAACAAGCTTCGGATCCCGCGCCTACGTCACAGTGACCGAGTGAAGCCGGCCACAGTCGAGCGTGTGCCTGCTGTACTACCATATGTCAGAGGAGTCACAGACAAGGTTGGCTACATCTTGAAGCGAGCTTCCATTAAAACGTACTACAAGCCGCCGAAGAAGGTTAGTCAATTTTTACCATCCGTCAAGTGTAATATCCCTCTAAAATATGCAGGAGTGTACAAGTTAGATTGTGAATGTGGTCTCTCTTACATAGGTCAAACAAAAAGATCCATAAAAACCCGCGTGAAAGAACATATAGCTAACGTGAAGCACCGACGCTCCGGGAAGTCTGCAGTCTGTGAACATGTTCAAGATCGTCCCCACCATTACATCAGATTTGATAAGCCACAAATCCTCGCAAAAGAACACCGATTCCTACCAAGGATGATACGCGAGGCTATTGAAATTAAAAAACATCCTAATTTCAATAGAGAAGATGGTTGTATAATTAACAAAATTAAACCCAAACCCAAGCATACCACTGCAAGACTTCAAGATACTGTAAGTTCGTTTTGCGTAAATCGGAGCAAAAATTAATATTTAAAAACTGAAGGTAGCCGGGCTAACAATGACATTGGGACGTCAAACATCTCAGTCCCCCCCCGTGACCATGGTTGCTGTAAAGCACCCGAAACGTCGGGAATTAAAAATAAGTAAAATCAGTTAAATAAACGCGATGGAATCCGTAAATTTAGTTTTATTCAATGTGTAGTGTTCGCGTAAATTTAAGAAATCATTATGTAATTACTCTATTGATATTGATTTTCCTGGGGAGTTAAGTACATGTTGCGATCAAATATGTAATAACCTTGACCACAGAATAATTATTGATAATCTATATAATACTGTTACGAGCTTGAGGTTCGTGACAATAAAAGTTGCCGATAAAATTACCTAAATTAACACTTTAATTTAGTTTACACAAATTAAAACTTAAAGCACTAATAATTAAATACACTAATTCACTTAATTCCGCTCCGAAGCTTCGCTTGTGTCGCCGAGTTCAACTCTGCCCCGATCGCATCTTGCAGCGCCTATTTATATAATTAGCAAAGAAGCGTCCCGAACATTCAAGTAAATGCGCGCCAGGCAACGAGTATTCGAGTGTAGATTTTCCAGAAACTTAGTTCTTCGGGTGGCGCTGTCGGTCGAGTGATCTGTGATGTCATTTTCTCAATGCTCCCTTCGCTCTCGTTCCTGACACTAGATGGCGCTAGTGTATCGTCGACTTGAGCGCGTAACACTGCCCCCTCCTAAGACATGCTCGTCCCGAGCATTATCGGCCCCATAATAACGCGCCAAACGATTCACATGGACGATCTTAGGAGTCCCTCTTGCGCCTTTCTGTAACGGCTCCGCAATGTCAAGGGCTGTTCTATCCCGTGGTGCACCAACATTGTACAATTTTGGTGCTCCTATACTACGTGTCTGAGGTCCCCGCACGGCCGCACAACTTGTACATGTACGACACCAATCCTCGACATCGTCACGATAATGGACCCAGTAAAACTGTTCTCGGACCTTCAGTAGAGTTCGTTTAACTCCCAGATGGACTCTTGAACGACCATTATGGCACAGCTGTAGAACATTCGGCACTTTAGCTTTAGGGACAACCATTTGCAAACGACAGCTGTCTCTTCGACCATTGTCCCATTTACGGCACAGGACTCCATCCTGAATCAGCAAGCTGTCCCATTGGGCCCAATAGCTTTTCGTGGTTGAACTCATCGCTGAGACGTCCCTCCACTTAGGCTTGGTAGCACGGGCCTTCATCCATCCCAGAATCGGCTTGATGTCCGGATCTTCCTGCTGTGCATGTCGTAGGCTGTCCTTCCACCCGTTGCTGAGGTGGTCTGTCCTGAGCATCCTCCTTACTCTCTTGCCTACTACAATGGTTGCAATCTTCAGGACAAGGTCTTCTTGTCAATGCATCTGCGTTGCCGTGAGATTTCCCGCTGCAGTGTCTGATAGTAAAGTTGTATTCCTACTGCTGCTGGGCGGTGCTGTTAGCCGCACTTCCTTTCTGAGACCGTTCACCTTCCCTTCCTAGGGTGTGCTTAGGGCAGCTGGACCGAAGATGGCCCCTTTCCCCACAGCCATAGCACCTAGGGCTGTATCTTTTATTGTGGTCGCGAACCGTAACTGCTGTAACCTCCCTAGCGTGAGGTGAACGATGATCCTGTCGCCGCCAGGCAGTGCCGTTAGCTGCACTACCCTCTCGAGATCGATCAACTCTCCTTTCCACGGTTCGTTTAGGGCATCTGGATCGAAGATGGCCCTTTTCCCCACAGCCATAGCACCAAGGGCTGTATCCTTTGCTGCTGTCACGGACTGTAGCTGCTGCAACCTCCCTGACGCGATGGGAACGATGATCCTGCCGCACGGCTTCCACCTCCAGTGCATGGGCCAAGGCGTTCTTAAGCGTCTCGTGGTGCCCGAGCCTCACAGCAGCTCTGACTTCCAGATCGCGGATGCCGTCGATGAATGTCTGCACCAGGTTCCCTTCAATGAGCACAGGTACAGACCGGTATGCTTTCCGCACCAGCTTCTCCACCTCTAGAGCCCACTGCTGCAGGTTTTCGTTGATGCGCTGCACGCGATCTTTCGCACGAAAGACATGTTCCAGGTGAGCGTCGCCATATCTCGCCTCCAATGCCTCAAGGAGTTGCTCATAAGTCACTTCCTCCCCGAGAGCTTCCAGAACTGTTAAGGCCTGGTCGCGCAGGCCTAGTGTGAGAGCAGTCATTGCCTGACTTTTATTCCAGCCGTTCGCCTTCATAACAGCCTCGAACTGGATTTTGTAGGCTGACCAGGAAGAAGTCCCGTCGAACGGTGGCACTTTGAACCCACGTAGCGAAGGTGTAGTAGCTACTACGGGAGCTGTAGTTCCATCACCCAGTTTGAGGTCGTCCAGCGTTTTCTTCACGTCAGCCACCACATAATCAACCCGATTGTTCACTGGTCGATTTGGGTTTTAGCTTCCTTGATTTGGGTTTCAGCTTCCGACAGGCGGTTGTCATGTTGAGCAACCCTATCCTTCACCTCCCTTATCTCTTTCCCAAAGGTAGCATGAAAGCAGCATGAAAGGTAGCATGGTAGCAGAGCACCTAAGTCAGGTGCTGCAGATGTAGGAGCTACCGACGGGCCTGCAGCCGGTGGCTGGCCCTCCGACGTCTGCGGCGTTGCACCACCAAATCTTCGTTGGTCCATCTCCTGCTGGCGTTGACTTCGGGTACGGACACCCTCCGTTTCCTCCTTAGGTAAAATCGGCATGATTTTATCCCACTTCTGACACCAATCGTTACGAGCTTGAGGTTCGTGACAATAAAAATTGCCGATAAAATTACCTAAATTAACACTTTAATTTACTTTACACAAATTAAAACTTAAAACACTAATAATTAAACACACTAATTCACTTTATTCCGCTCCGAAGCTTCGCTTGTTTCGCCACTTCAATACTGCCTCGATCGCATCTTGCAGCGCCTATTTATATAAATTAGCAAAGAAGCATCCGGAATATTCAAGTAAATGCGCGCAAAGGGACGAGTGTGCGAGTGTAGATTTTCTAGAAACTTAGTTCTTCGGATGGCGCTGTCGGTTGAGTGATTTGTGATGTCATTTTCTCAATGCTCCCCTCGCCCTCGTTCCTGACACTAGATGGCGCTAGTGTATCGTCGACTTGAGCGCGTAACATTACTATAGTGAAAAACAAGACTGTGGATATATCTGATAAGGCTATTTACAGGCCTTCCTTAGCAACTGTATTGGCAAAGGTACTAGGTATAAAGGTCTCGACGGTTTGCTGGAACGACGACTTAACAACTATATACAACTAAACGATGCTCAATTTGGTTTTAGAACAGGCCTATGGACAGAGAGTGCTATAATGTCGCTAAAGGATACTGTCAAATATTAGACCCAGAGTGTGTTTGTACACCAGTGTATGCTATGCTGGTTAATTATGACATACTATGGACAAAACTACATGAAATTTCCGTTCCAGTTGAACTTATCACCACTTTAAAATATTGGTACGGTCATCAAGTTAACCAGGTTAGATGGCCTGGCGAGTCATCCGACGAATATGTATTGGAATGCGGGGTGAGGCAGGGGGGTTTGTCTTCACCTGTGCTGTTCAGTCTCTACGTAAACGTGCTCATTGGTGCACTCAGTGAAATAAGGGTGTGTAAGATGTTCTGTTGACGGTCATATGATTTAATAATATAAGTTATGCCAATGCCATGGTGTTGCAGAGTCCATCGGTGAGTGCGTTGTGTAGATTATTATCTATGTTTGAAACATACGCTGCTGAACATGGGCTCTTCTATAACACCAAGAAAAGTGAGTTATTGGTGTTTCGTGTTAACAGTAAGAAACTCTTGATTGTGCCGCCAGTAAAACTCCTTGGTGTGCCATTAAGTAGAGTTTGTCAATTTAAATATTTGGGACACATTGTTAACGAATATCTGACAGACAACAATGATATAGAGATAGAGCGACGCGCATTGGCAGTTCGATGCAATATGCTTGCCCGCAGGTTTGCTAGGTGTACAAATGACATAAAATTAACCCTCTTTAAAGCGTACTGTCAAACATTTTACACCTGCAGCCTATGGTGTGACTACACGCAGAGGACCTACAATGCGCTTCGAATTCAATATAATAATGCCTTAAGCATGCTAATGGGCCTTCCTAGACACTGTAGTGCTTCAAGCATGTTTGCTGAAAAAGGTGTTGATGATTTTTATGGCATCTTAAGAAAGCGAACTGCGTCAATGTTATATAGACTACGGAAGAGCTCAAATAGTATCTTGAGGATATTTCAAGATAGGCTTGACAGTCCCATTCAGAGGCACTGGATCCTAATGCATGTGGGTGGGACATTCAAGTTTCTAAAATGATTGCTCTCTTTCTATAGATATAATTTATTTTATTCTTATTTTATTATTGTATTTTTTTACTAACATAGTTTATGTAAATTACTAACAAAAATGTATATGGATATGTATATCTGAAATAAAAATTATTATTGTTATTATTATTACACCTTAATATTATGAAGAAAGATTTTTTTTTGTTTGTTTATACCAAATAAGCTCCAAAACTACTAGACCGATTTTTTAATAATTTTTTACCAATAGAAAGCTAAACTATCACAAAGTAACATAGGCTATAGTTTATTTTCAAAAAAAGATCTTTAAGAAAATTGTAACCCAAAGTAGCAAAATTTTGCCTATAAAATTCATTATTTGGCGTGCGCTGAGAAAACTTGATAATACATAGAAATTATGTGCTAGGTACATGATTAATGGGCGGTTTACACGGGATTCGTAGCTAAGTGCTTAGTACTTGTCACTAATACTAAGTCTTCATGTGTAAACACGCTGATTAGTGCTTAGTATTAGTATTTGTGAATAGTGCAATAAAACTATCCTATTCACTAAGCGACAAGTCGATACCCCCACCACGATTTACTTAGCACTTGTCGCTTGCTGACCGTGTATTAACAGCTCGACAAGTTAGTTAGCGACAAGTCGTACAGGGAAGTGAAAACACGTGTTTACTTATGTGATCATGGCTGCGGAAAGGTGGAATTCGGAAAAAACAATGAAGTTCATTCAGGAATTTAAATCCTATGAATGTTTATGGAACCACAGATCGGTTTTATGTAAAAATAAACTCGCAAAAGTTGCTGCTTATCACAATATCTTGCTTGAAATAATGTTTGAATACTGCTTAAACACACTGCGCAAAATCAGGAGGCGTCGCTCCATTTCGAATGTCTGGGCATTAATAACTTTTACTGGCTCCAACGTGTAAACGCTTACTTTTCAACTTGTCATATTGAGGCTTAGTATAGTGACAAGTACTAAGCACTTAGCTACAAAGCCCGTGTAAACTGGACATAAAGTACTCATTATTACCTTCAAAAAAGTCCGCGTAAGGAATATTCTAGCTATCATAATTAAGTAACAATAGTAGCTTTTGTGTTCTAAAATTTAATTAGATCACCTGCCGAAACAAGTCGGTTACAGTCGTACAGGTTAGAGTCTTCTTTACTATAGTCGTACATATTTTGGCGGTAAAGTTGTAAATTTTAATATATCTAAACTTTGAGCAAAAAAATCGATTAAAGATAAGAAATGGTCATATTTTGTGGCATATTGCGCAAAAAACTATGTATGATATCGCTTTCGTATGTATAAAAGGTTGATAGAAAATTCATCATGGATCATTTCGTACCTCCACACTTTTCATGTACCGTGTACAGTTATCTTTAAAACTGAAAGAAACCGAGTTTTGGGGCACTGTCTGGGGCATTCATCCGGGAGGGGGAGAGAGTGGATAAAATTTAACTTTGCTGTATAACATACATATGCCGATAGAATAAAAGTACTACATTTTGCCAATTTTTTAGCCAATATGATTGAACTAAATGAGCGAGGAGTCATGTCATCTCGCACGGCGCAGACACGTGATATACGCGGGTGAAACCGCGGGGCACAGCTATATAAAATATTTTTTAAACAAAAACAATTTTTATAATTTTTGTGTCTGTTTTTCTGTATGTTCCGGAACAGCTAGTGTTCTTTAAAAAAAGGGGTATAATTTGTTGCTAAACTCTTTCATTTCACGTTGCTATGCTATTTTGAAAATTTTATTGATTCGGCTATTCAGCGAAGTAGCAAATTAATAATCCAGGCATTCCATCACAGATTACTTTGTTCCATTTGTTTTCAGAAGTGAAAATTCACCTGCAGCCTTCTTTATTTGTAGTAGTTGCAGGTGTCCTTGGGCTACAGTAACCACTTACCATGAGGTGGACTATAAGTTCTTTTGATACTTTGTCATTTTGTTTTAAAAATAAAATAAAAGAGAAAGTATATTTGAATAGCAGCCATATATGCACCGATTTTTTTTATTATTACATTATTATTGAGATCGGCAAGACTATATATGAATATAATATATAAATACGATGGAAATTCCTCTATCATACATATGGATACTACAATATCTTCCGTCATTTTCCTCAGTTGCCTCCTAACGAAACCCAAGGAACGTAATGAATGAATCATCTTGGCTACGACTCGCGTATCATTTGATATAGAGATAAGCAATTCTTGCCCCTAAACTGATTCTTACACATTGTATTGTATAAAAGTTAAAAGAAAGAAAACACTAAGTAAAAAATGTTTATTGTTATCATCGATCAGAAAATAAATCACATGTACAATTATGCATAATGCATTATTTTGGTAATCAGCTATAGCCAAACCTGCCACCGGCTGCATTATCTTTGCAAATATTGGAATGTGATATCAGATCGCGAAAATACTATTAGTAAATACTGCAGCCCTGTTACTTTGTACTAAAATAATATTCAACTGCACTTTTCAAATTTATATTCTGTCAGTGTATAAGTTTCTCTAAGAGGATCTCTTTTTTATTTTACAGCTTAATGCATGGTTTTAAATTAATTTATCGTTTTCTTCATACAACAAATAAATCACATTTTATGGTCTATGTATTAAAATTTCCGGACACTGTCTTTTCGGCAATGTTTCGTCGTCGACTGGTTCTTTCCGTTTTATAGCTTTAGCTTCATTATCCTCGTTAATTTCATTATTTACATGAGATTTATCTTCATCAGTCTTTTGTTCAGGATCCTTTTCAAGTCTGTTTATAATTGATTTACAACCTCCTTCTGCTTGTGCGTCGGCAAAGCTTTGCTTCTCTTCCTCGTAGCTGGAGTCATCATCGTTGAAGGCGTCGTCAGCTTTGTCCGGGTAATCCGCATCATCAGTAGCGGCTTCAAGTCTCTCCGCCGCTCTTTGGGCTGTTGTGTGTTGAGTGCAATTAACAGTTTTTTTACTACCAGCGATGCGTGACGTAAGTGCTCGATATAGATGTACAATGTCACCGGGGGCACCCTGGAAAAAAAATCTTTATCAATATTTTGAGATTTAATGCATATTAGGCATTTTAAAATTTTAGAAAATTTTAGTATATATATATATATATATATATATATATATATATATATATATATATATATATATATATATATACAGAATGGGTCCCACATATATGCAATAAATGAAACCACAAGTAATACTAGTCCGTAGAAGTGTAGAAAAATTAAATATTAAATTAAAACCCGTAAAATAAAAAAGTGAAATTTTCAAACAAAATAAATATTAAAATAAATTCAGTAAAAGTGAACACTCTGTTTGGACAACGTACCTTGACCCCTTGGAAGAGTGACAACGTTGCACGCGGGTGGCACGCCGACAAAAGACACCGCTGTCGATATGTCGCAATACCAATAGTTTGCACTGCGTGGCAACGTCGCTTTTTAATGTTCAAGGATTCAAGTTCATTGAATCATTGACTTAGTGACCCAATTCTATAGAATGTTCAAATTTGCTTAAAATTAAAACTCTACTTTTTGACCTAATTACTGGACCGATTACGTTCATTTTTTTATATCGTCAGCAAAGGCGATAACAAGTATATGGTTTCATTTATTGCATATATGTGGGACCCATTCTGTATATATATAGTTTTAGTATATATATATATATATATATATATATATATATATATATATATATATATATATGTAAATATATAGTTTTAGTAAACACATATATATGAATACTACACATTAAATAAAACTAATAGTTCTTTATTTTTCTTTAGTTGGTGAGAATGTAGTTCTTTAGTTTTGTTTAATAAATAGTCGTGTATCAGTTGAGTGGATGAGAACATAGTTCTTTAGTTTCGTTTAATAAACAGTTGTGTATCAACTAAGTTGGTGAGAAGGTAGTTCTTCAGTTTCGTTTGATAAATGGTTGTGTAACAAGCTGAATCGGTGAGAATGTAGTTCTCCAGTTTCATTAGATAAATGATTATGTATCACGCTGATTTGATGAGAACGCAGTTCACAATCTGCGAAGATATCATACAAAATTACTTAAACATGACTGCAATATGAAATTTGTTCCCCTATTTTCCATTCCTAGTGGCAAAATTTTTTTCTTAATAATTTAATAGGACCACCCTGGAAGTAAAGCTTATTTAATACAAAAATAATTATTAAAATCGGTTAACAATCTGTGAAGATATCGCATAACATTATACAAAAAAAAAAATATAATCGAATAGCATCACCTCCACCTTTTTGAAGTCAGTTAAAATTATTGTTACAATCCAAACTCTTAAAAATGCATTTCTTGCGATCTATAGAGAATATACGAACGAAAACTGAGACTCACCATGATAAGGAATAAC
Organism: Parnassius apollo; assembly: GCA_907164705.1. Classification (NCBI taxonomy): domain Eukaryota; kingdom Metazoa; phylum Arthropoda; class Insecta; order Lepidoptera; family Papilionidae; genus Parnassius; species Parnassius apollo. Next base: position 793,684 of record CAJQZP010001278.1, read on the forward strand.
TTAATTTGCAACTGGGCATCAACGGCCGTGATTCTGAGCGACTTGGCCCCAGCCCGTTCGACGACCATGTCGGGCCAGAGCTTTGTGTTGAGCACGACACGCAAGGAGCCCGCCACGCGCACCACCAGACGCGAGCCACCGCCGCCGCCGCCGCCCGGCGCCGCGTCGTTGAGCCGCAACACACCACGCCCGCGTTCGCGCCAGCTACCCGCCTCCCATGCGAACAGTCGACATGTAATCTGAAACAAAACAAAAATCACACATTACCAAAATAAAATTCTAAGGTTTATTCCTAAGAGATTGCTAAAAGGCAAAAGACCCTTCGTATTTTTTTTTAATTTAAGATGATAGCAATAAAGTAAACAAGATCGCAAGTTAAATTGGTACATGTGAAAGTGAAAGGCTAGCTGGGACCGATCATATTACTAAGGATTTTGAAAAATAATGCACGCTATTGTTTCTGTTATGGTAAGGAGGGGAAAAGGATAGGATATACTTTACAAGATGATGAAGGATTTACGACTAAGAAAATAAACAATGTAAGACAGTAATGGAAAAAATAGGCTCTGGAGAAAGAAAACTGTAGAATTTAACAGGACAGACTTAAAAATACATACATACATAAACACTCACGCCTGTCACCCAGAGGGGTAGGCAGAAACTACAGACTTCCATTTGGCACGATCCTGACACACCTCTCTCGCCTCCTTCACATCCATACACCTCCGCATACATGCTCGTCGGTTAAGGGTACTCCTAATTTGGCCCGTTTTCAATAAATCGCCAATTTGATCGATAAATTTTCGCCTAGGACGTCCCTTTCCGACTCTGCCATTCACTTCTGCACCATAAATTTTCTTTGTCACTCTTTCCTCATTCATTCTTTCCACATGACCAAACCAACCCGGAGCATTCCTTTCTTAATCCTGGTCACAACATCATCTTGCAAACCACACTCTTCTCTTATTACACAATTTCTTACCCCGTCATTAAGATTCAGCCCTAACATACTCCTTAACGACCGCATTTCTACTGCGTTCATTCTACTCTCGTGCTTCTTCTGCCACACCCAACTTATCACTACCATATGTTAAAGTAGGGACCAACACAGCATTGTGAATTGCCATACGTGCCTTTTTCGACACATTTTGACTCTTCACAATAGATTGCAGGGCCCCATTTACTCTATTTCCCGACATACAGACGACAGACTTAAAAACTTGACCATATTTGCAATTTAACTTCAGTGTTGTAGTAATTAATACTTAATTAAGACAATAATCTCACTACAGAAGTTCTGTGATCTGGATTTACGATAATCTATGAGGACTTGGTGTAAAGCAAACACGGTCAGACCGCGACAGTTTAAAAGTAATGGTTAAAGCCGAACAAAGTCCGAGAATTCAGAACGTCCAAGGCGAGATGAAATGTATAGGTGTATAAGACAATTTATGGGAGAACTATACTATGTTCAGCAGTGCACTTTTCATAATCTGTAAAGGTTAAGTGCTGATTTACCACATGCCCATCAAGTGAAGGAAACGTGCGCATCTAAGAAATTAAAAAAAAATATTTCGGAGATATGCGAAAACGGCCAACACGCATTGAGGTAGCGCGGCGGACTCATTTTTACCCAAAAATAAATCCTATCAGTAATGGGAGGAGGCTTGTGCCCAGGAGTGCAATGTACTTAGTCGGGTCATAAGTACTGTTAAAATCTTATTATTAAAAAAAATTGAATACTGGCTAGATGAACTTCACAAACTTTAATAATATTAAGTTTGCACTTGCCGAAAATAAAAAAAGACATTAATTTTCATTCATTTTGATGGAGTGGTCGAAGAAAGAAGATAAAGTAGCGGTTATCGCGTTGCACCGCTGTGGTTATGCGCCAAGAGATTTTCAATATTCTACAAAAATTGAAAATAACCCTACGATTTGTTTATGGCACTATCAAACGATTCACTGAAGATTCAAACTTCGAAGATCGTAAGAGGACCGGCCGACCTCGTATAGTTAGGACACCTGCCATCATCAAAGCAGTGAAGGCGCGAATCCAACCCAACGAGTCTGTTCGTAAACAAAAAATCTTAGCTCTTCGGATGGGCCTAAGCTGAACCACGTTCAAAAGGCTAATCAATGAAGACCTAGGACTACGAGTTTATCGTAAGAAGACCGGACATTTTTTGAACAAGCGTTTGAAAAAATTAGGCTGGATAGATCCCGCACTTTATTACAAAAATACCGCGAAATTTTGTTTTAGGGTGAAAAAAATTTTTAACATCAAAGAAAGTTATAATAAACAAAATGATAAGGTGTATGCCCACAGCAGTGAAGAAGCTAGCACGCGTATTCCGAGGGCTTCCACGAGCACATTATCCTTCGTCACTCATGATTTGGCTTGGAGTCTCATATTCAGGCTTAACTGAGGTGTTTTTCTGTAAAGGGTGTAAAAACCAGTACCGAGGTGTACCAAAATACCATACTAACAAACATAGTGGGACCTCTTTCTCAAACAATGTTCAAAAACAGACATTGGATATTCCAACAGGACTCTGCACCAGCTCATAGGGCAAAAAAAAAAAAAAAATTTTCTAAATTAATTAATAAAACATTTCATTTCATATATGATTTCTATGTAATTATCAAAAAGTTTATCATTAATTTTATAAAAAGTTTTTGACAGAACTAATGACCTGACTAAGTATATAGACTGTAACTTTACCTGCAGTATGTTGGTTTCATCCTCCTCTCCAGTCATGGTGCATTGAGTAGTGGGCGGCGGTGGCCGAGCGTGAGATCGCTCGTATTCCGCTGCAGCGGCCGCAAGACCATCGCCACTCTTCTCACTTGGTCCTGGTTCCTCCTGTCCAATATTATTCCATTTAATAACTAGTGCTCTTATTTCAAGTTTGTTGTTTAAGAAAACAGAAAGTATACCATTTTCTTATTTCAAGCGAAATCTTATCATACCAGATTTAAACTAAACAGACTGATAAAAAGGAACAACGTCAAAAGTGCGAGAGAATTCTCATTACAAGGGTCGCCAATTTGTCTGCCAAATGTGGAGCTTATGGCAAATAATTTTATAATGAAAGATAAATTTCCAGCATTATACCTACAATATTACAATTACATCTTACAATATACAGGAAAATAACCACACCTACAGCTACACCACTTTAATATCTTGAAGTCTGCTGGCAAAGGCATACTCGCGACCTCGAGAGAAAGAGAGTGTTGACGATACTCACTACATTAATCAGGTTTATGCTATGAGTCACACACAATAACCGCATGCTGACAACGCTACTTTCTGTCAATAGTCAGTGGGATTTGAAATCGCTTATTTGGATTTGTCTTTCAACATTGCAATCCAAGACAAGAATATACTCCTTTCGAATTGAAGGGCATAAAAGATAGGAGTACCACAAAGCCCTGTTTCAGGTCTAGTTGTGTACCAGTGATAATCCAGAAATAGAAAATATTATTGTAAAGTCAAGCAACCATCACCATCACCAACAATATGATTGAGCAAAAAATGGCAAAAACAAATTACAATTGATCAAATTGTATCCACATTGATTTTGCAAATACAGAGAAAAATTATCATTTGTTCATATAAATCATAACAGCCCATCACAAGTGCACTGTGTAATGTTGACCTTCCCCAAAGAATAACACAAAGCACAACTCCATCTAGATGGGAATCTCCATTTATCTTCCAAATTTATGTAGGATCACCCAGAAGTATAACGCTATTATTTCTATTTTTATTTTTCTTCTATTATTTATTTCTTTTACCATTTTTTTGCCGTGAGAGCCGTGGTAGCTCAGTGGTTAACGCTCGCTTTAAATATAACAGAATGTGAGTAACCCGGGTTCGATCCCCGCCGGCACCAAGGAAATTGTTAATTGCAATTTTAAGTGCTGATTTATCACGTGCTCGGCGGTGAAGGAAAACATCGTGAGGAAACCTGCATGTCTGAGGAATAAGAAAAAAAAATATTTCAAAGACATGTGAAGTTCGTCAACACGCATTTGGGCAGCGCGGCGGACACTTCCTTGCCCTAAACCCTCTCAGAAATGAGGGGAGGCCTGAGCCCAGCAGTGGGACGTATGTAGGCTGTAACTTTACTTTTTACTTTTACCATTTTTTTCTTCTATTATTCTAAAATTTACAACTTTATATAACATTTTGTAACTATTAGTTCAGATATGATGCAAACATCAAGGTAAATGTTATTTGACAAAAGTCGTAATTGGCTAGTAAATTGCAATTTTCATAAAACATTTCAATGTTCAATAGAATGAACCATGTAGTGGTGGTCTAAGAACATCCACTACGCAGTATCGCTCAGCGAGTGTCGCAAAAGGCAACAGAGGAAAACCAATCAGCAGATAGGTTTCCCTAGAAGATTAACTAGAAAAAAAAAAAGAATGATGTTGACCATCCGCCTATCAAGCGTGGCAACTATGGCAAATATTCTCCTTACAAGGCAATTTATGAGGAGGACTACGTTCAGCAGTGGACTTTGATTAGCTGTAATGAATGAAAAATGTTAAATAATATGGTAATATTTTATACTTATCAAAACTATTAACTTACGACTATAGAGATAATTTTCACAACAATAATAATAGAAAAATATGTGTTCGCACAAACCTGATTATTTTCTTTAACTGATGCAGCAGCATTTGTAAACAGCAATTCTGTAGTCCCATTTGATGTACTATGATCAGCAGATGATTCACCATTGTTAACAGATTCTGCCATAACAACTCTTTCACTCAAGTTCTGTCCAAATATAAATCCAGTTGAAGAAGCACTAGTTGTAGGTTGTGCTGGTGTGGGTACAGAGTTGGAAGCTCTAGAAGTAGCATTTGCAGAACCTAGTGGAACAAATTTAGGTGGTTCTACTTCTTCCTTTTTATCTTGCAGTCTATCCACAAGAATGGTTTCTTTATCTTTTTCTTTCTCTGTGTCAACTTCATCAGGAATTTCACCATGTTTATACAATGGATTATTAGTAGCTTTTAACTGTGGTGGGCGTAAGACAGAGCCTGAAAATAATGTTATAATAATCAAAAACTTACCGAACACTTAATGGTTAAACTAAAACTACACAGGGCACACTGCTCCTGGTCGCTCGTAAATGTTTCGATTTTGATTTTTATATATTTTTTAACTTAAGAAATATATTGATTTAAATAATTCTTAGCGGACACTCGCGTGTTATTTTTTTTATCGCAAGTTGAAGTTCGTATCTGTATTAACAATGTTATAAATGCGAGAATCTAGATAATCATACTGTCTTCGAGCAATGACACTTCTAACAAGAGATATTGGGATTCCGAACCACGTAGGAGAACATTTTCTATGATACGGTGGAATTGAGTGATGATATCTTATAATTTGTTCAATAAATAGTTACCTAATGCTAAATACATTTGCGTTTTGGTAAAGTGCTGTAGTTGAATAGTGAAATAAAAGTTTAATAACTTTCAGCAATTTTCTTATAGCCAATTTCAACAATTAATATCATTTGGAATTTAGCACCGCCACCCCATAAAACTACACAATAAATGATGATACATTCTCTAAAAGCCTTATACAGATTCATAAGAAGTTTGTGGTCAGCAAAAGAAAAAAAGCTTTTCATAAGATATGATGTATAATCTTTCTTATATGACTATATTTAGGTGTAAGTCAATAATTAACCCAAATATTTTAGTGTTGTAACTCAAGTACCTTAGCTATCCAGCAATAACAGGTACCGCTATCACCAGATTGCTGCCTATTATGGGGGGTTGGTATGTATTGCGCAATCTGAAATTACTTTCTGGGAGAAGCTTTGGTTGTAATAAAACATAAATATTTAGTTTTAGAGGTATTGAGAAACAATAGTTTGTCCTCTAACCAAGCTGTTACCATGCTTAATTCTTTTTTAAATAGATTGCATAGTCCCTTCTGTACCGTCATCTCGTCGACTGTAATAAAAGTACAGTACTGTCTGCGAACATTATAAGATTCCAAACGCTCATATTCAACCTACAAATATCATCAATATAATTAAGAAAAAGAGGCGGCCAAAGTGTACTTGCGGAACAACATAGCTACATGGCATTTCATTACTAAGATATATATCCACCCTCACTCTTTGTCCTTGCCAGTCCAATACATTTATTTTCTTAGAACTTAATTTGCTCATTTTTACGTTATGAAATAAAATTCTATTAATTAAAATTCTAATACTAAAAAATTCTAATAATATTCTAAAAGTCCTGCCCAATCTGAAGAACACCTCCCACCCTCCCTCAATTGCTATTTAATATAATTAATAAAATATTTTTTAAACCACCGATACATGATGCCTCTAATAACAATCTTTTCCAGATGAATTAACAGTATCGGAATAAACACATCATAGGTTTTTTGTAAGCCTAAAAATACTTCTAAACATTTCAACACCAAGATGAGAAGTTATTAAGGTGGTTAGCTTTTTAAACTGTTACCTATCTCTATACAGTATTTTTCGATAACCCCAGATGTCCAAATCAGTTTTTGTAATATTCTTAATCAAATTGATTCAAAATGACTCATTTTGAATAGTTAGCCCACATAAATAACTAATTATCCGGTTTTTCTTATCTTTTGACTGTGTAATGTATTCGATACACAGACTTATCAAGTTGAAATAGTGTATAAACTTAGAGTGTACTGTGAACTGTGAACTTGTGAACATCTAGTTTAAAAAAAAGAAGTATTGAGACAAATGCCATTCGAAAGCCTGTGTTCATCATCCTCAAGTACACTGTTAGGATCCAATAGGTGCTCACATTTTCAGAATGCATTGGCAATGTTAGGGTATATCTACATGAAGACGTTGCTTTGGGTGTCATAAAAAACTTATTGATATTAAAAGTCTTCTAAAAACTGCAAGAACAAAAGCCAAAAGAGTAACAGCACACTGCAAAACTTATTGTCTTCAATGGTTTTTTGAAGTTCCATTGCACAAATAAAGCCATTTTCTTATTTTTTTAATTACCCACACATAATTAAAAATTAAATGTTTTAAGTTGTTTTTATTTATTGGTGACCGCAGAAAAAACATGGACATATAATAACATCCCGGAATGCAACAGTCTTATGTATGGGTGGAACTAGTGGCCCATCCCGCACACAGTCCAGACCTCATATAACTTTGAACCTTCAAAATGATTGCAAAATGCATAAACAGTTCAGCACTAAGAGTAGATTCAAGGGATTATGATAATTTACAATAAAGATTAAATATAAGAGCAATGCCAATAAAATAATTCTGGAAATAGATTGCATTCTGGTGTAATAAAGAAAATTAAAACAAAATGTTTAACTAAAAACACAACCTTATATAAGTACCTCTCACACCCTTGACTGATATATGTACCTACAACATTGCAGAAAGTATGAAGTAACAAACTTAATTCAACACTATATTTTTATCTCTAATGCAATTTTAAAATAAGGTGGGAGTGACCTTCTGATGAAATATGTCACACAGTGACTACCTGATGAAATATGACACAAAATGGGTTATTTCAAATCATTAATTTGTTAATATCAAATTTGATTTTTAACATGCAATAAACACAAAAAAATAAGGATCATTATAATCAGTTTGTTGGCAAAATATTTGTACATGGCTAGTGCTCATATCATAAAAGAAAAATGGGTGAATTGCTCTATGCACATTTGAAGTGATACCGAGCTAAGTAAAAATTATGCTTAAATTATTGTGACAACACTTAGCACACATCTTATGCATCTTGAAATTATGATTTTGGTTGAATAAACACCATAACAATGGGCATGGCACATACTATGGGGAGGCTTATGATCAGCAGCAGACTTATGATGGGTTGTAGTGATAATACATTTATGATGTATAATAATATACGTTTTATAATTTAAAAAATAAAATATCTATGCCACAAAATGCACCATTTCTTATAATTTTACAAAATCAGAGGCTTTTGTAAGATGTAAAACATTTGTAATAAACAATTTTAAAAATATTCACAAACACCATTTGTCTTAAATTCAACAGTACCTTCTCATTTTCAATCAAAAATCTTTATCACACAAAAGAAAATCTAAAGAATAAAGGTACATACCAAAGGGATTAGAGCTTTTGTTAGAACTTGAGGCAACATTCGAAGATCCAAAACCGCCAAGACGCGGCTTCGCCAATATGACCCTAGATTGAGATGAACCATTATACAGATCTTCCGAAGCCGCCTTCCCTGATATAAAAGTATTTAAGTAAATATAACATTTAACGAAAACCTGTATACATAGATATAGGATTAGTTTAAGAGTTCTGAGCCTATAAGATTCATGTTAAGGCGATGAATCAGCACAATAATGTTGTAGTAAATCTTGGAATGGAAGCTTAGTATTTCTGTAGATAACAAGTTTGATTACAATTAAATTCATCTGTTTGCACTTCGCAGACAAAAAATCGTTGATGATGTAGGATTGTCTTTCTATAGCTTTTATTATTTATAAGAAAGCAAATTATTATTTTACAAATACATTACATGGAGTTCACATTATTTTTGTGGATTAACGATCTTAAAAGTGATAGTAAATTATAAAAATCTCATATGAAAAATAGTGAACCATACCTTGCTTAGCATCTGCCATTGTCGACAGTATACCATAGATAAAAGTGTGTTATCTATGATAAAATAAAATTCACTGATTATAATGGTGGCCACACACGGTCAATTAAAGTCATGGAGGTTAGAGAACAGGAGAACGATCACTACGTACTAAAGCATAGCCCACCTGTCCTTTTTTTTTTGCGCCCGAAGCAATTAAAGGGCTAGCCTATACGTAGGGAGGCGGAAAATGCATTACGCATACCACGATAGCCCAGCCCACGATAGCCTAGAAGTGGGTATCGTGGTTATGAGGGACTCACATCCTACCGGGGAACTTAAGTGATACCCTCTAAAAACCGCCTTTAGGGACTGGCAACTGGCTGATTAAGCTTTATTGTGCCGTATCGGTGCAACCCCCCCTTGGGTGAAAGGAGGGCGCTAGCGGCGAATAGCCGTTGGGAAGAGTTGCTGCCTAATTAAGGCAGCTAACGGATGGGATGGGATGACTAATTAGATTGAGTTCAGAAGGTGTTGATGCTCGGTAAGCGCGAGCAAACGGTCCTAAGGGGACTGAGAAGCGCGCAGTTTGCGTGCTAAAATTGCGATCTCTTTTACGTCGATATTGCGGATAGCAGTGTATACTGTATCTACGTTATCGGCGTAAGAGGGTTCCGCCTGTTGTCGAGGCCCTAGTGGGCGGAGGTGAGGAGGCCGGTAGGGTTCCTGAGGGGGCCGATATGGGTCTTGAGGTGACTGAGATTTGCCCTGTAGGGGCATTTTGGATGGGAGGGCCGGGAATGTACGGTCATTGACCGGTGGCGGGGCTTTTTTGGCAGCTTTGTTGCCGAGATTGGGGCGCGGTGCGCGAGGGCAGCCTCTGAAGTTGGCTGTATGGCCAGTCTGTCCGCAAAAGACGCAAGCGGGTGGGTACTCGGTATCACGAGGACGAGGACACTCTTTCGAGCTGTGCGGGTCTAGACATTTAACGCACCTGGGAGTGGCTGAGCAGTTGGCCGCCGCATGTCCGTAGAGTTGGCAACGGTGGCATTGCGCCGGAAAACCGCGCCTATAGGGGGCTTCGACTTTGACTCTTGACATGACGCACACAGTGTGTACCTGTCGGAATATGTCTTTAGCCTCCGGCACGTTGGACAAAATGAGGAGGGCAAGCGAGTACCTCTTGCCCCTGTTGCTGTGCATCTTGTGCACAGCCTCAACTGGGAATCCCTGGGACTTAAGGTCCTCCAGGATTTCCTCGTTGGCGAGTTCAAAGAGAACTCCGCGGAGGACACCATTACGTTCTTCAGGGAGAGAGTAGGTGTGATAGGGCACACCTTCGGATGTGAATAGTTTGGTGATGTTTCTAAAGTCTTCCATAGACAGCACCCACCTGTCCTAGAAAATTTTAGAATTTATAGCGGCGCTGACGTCGGTGAGTAGTGACTGCGAAGTTAGCTGTTTATGAGTACAAGTAGATGAAGTTAGTTGAATAATGTACAAATTTTCTTCGCGGCATTGGTGAGAAAATTTTCATGCTCCGTAATTCATGAAATCATTTTTAATGTTTCTTTTGACAAAAAGAAACATTAAAAAATGGAGAAATATTTTATTGCGCGTGGATAACAAGTCGTTTAGCATCTGATCGGAAAAATAGACTGAAAATGACTTTTATTGACCGAACTTAGCGATCGCAGTACCTTACTTATGGTGTCCATATTTCTGGAACAATATTTTCTACGGCGATTGTTCTTCTGTTCTCTAACTTCCATGGTTAAAGTCATCAGTCGAATTGATTTCAGTTCGAACGGATTTAAGCCAAAGAAATTTCCACACACACGGTCAGTTCAATTGATCATTCTAACTGATCAGTCCAAACTAGTACTGTGATAGTTTTAAAATATCTTATATTTGATATATTGATGACTATAAATATCATCAAGATGTTGGAGTTTTATATATCGTATTAAACAAAATATCGTAATATCGGCTTTATTTAAAAAAAAGTAAGTCGTTTTAGTTTAGTGCATTTATTATAATTATATTAAGCAAATTAAGACCTAACCTAATGGCCACACCTACATTCAACGTCCATCAACGCAATAATTAACGGCATTTCTCATTAGTGTGGCCCCAGCATAAGATTGTACAAAAATGATAAAATAAATAAGCTCCGTGATGCAGTAGCTTAGCGATAGTTGCTGCGCTGAGAGCCGTGGGTTCGAATCCCGTACAGAACAAGTATTTGTATGGTTTACAAATGACTGTTCAGGATCTGAATGTTTGTCCTTGTGCAATTTATGTTTGTAAAATGCCTCCACGATACAGGAGAAAATCCTCGGAGGTAACGTTTGAAAAAAAGAAGAAAAAAAAGTCTAAAATTAATAAAATAATTATTTGATTTGTTTGATAACCTCAAATATGTTGAGTTTTATAAAATAATAAATTTATCGTATTGTATTAAGATACATAACACATATAGTTACACTATATTTTGTTTAGTTTTATTTATTTTTCTTGTGTTTTCTCCCCCTTTGGAGGCATAAATTTTTTAGAATGTCACTCCTATAAATTAATAATAATAAAAATATAAAAATAGATCCGTTACTGAGATCCTATACATACCTTTAAATTGCACCATCAGAAAGGTAAGATCATAACAGTCACCTATGTCTTTTTGAGTCCTTTCAAATGAGTTCAAACACGATCGTTCTATCTAGTGCCGTCACTGAGATCCTATACTCACATTCGGAGTCCACCATCATCAGGTAGGTGAGATCATCGCAGGCACCTTGGTATTTAAATTAGTCTAAAAATGATGGTTCTACGTAGTGGCATTACTGAGATCCTTTACCGAGATATTGAGTTCGTCATCAGGAATGTGAGATTATCACAAATTCACAAATTCAAATGAGTCCAAACACAGTGGGTTCTATGTAGTGCCTTCACTGAGATCCTAAACTTACCTTCGGATTTCACCATAAGGAAGGTGAAATCATCACAGTCATCTAGGTATTTATAAGCCCTTTCAAATGAGTCTACACACAATGATTCTACGAAATGACGTCACTGAGATCTTTAACCCACCTTCGGAGTCCACGGAGTGGAGTCCAGGTCTTCATTACTCTTTTTGAAAATGAATTGAAAAAAAATACGATGGTTCTACGTAGCATCACTAAGATCCTTTTACCCATCTTCTGAGTCAATCATAAGGAAGGTCGTCCTCCGTCAAAAGAAATTCTCTAAATATATAAAATAATAAAAAAATCTAAATAGCATAGAAATAATGTAAGTAGCTACTAAGAAAGTAGATATAAAACGAACTGAAGCCAGTAGGATTACGGTGCGCCGGAAAACTCCGTGGAGTGCATCAGTAGAAAATTTCAACTTAAGATTTCAGACTCACGATCAGTTTTTGGATGTACGTCAGTTCGACTGAGCTGTTTCAACTGAAAGTCCCATAGGAGAATAGTTGAAATTGTGTCCATCTGTAAGCAGTAAATAACAGTTCAAAAATTCTCCACAACAGCGCTCGAGTAGCTACAGGGTATGATAAATAGTCGTAAAATACGTTGAGAGTGATTTTAAAAATAAATATTTTGAAAGCAACCAAATAATTGTTGTAAAAATAATTACGCTAAATATACATATTTGTATATATATTACGAAAAAGTTCTTTAAAATTTAAACTGTAGCTACAGTGGCACCACCCTTATTTAACGCTTTCCTACGGACACTTTTTTGTACAGAATCTGTACTCCTTACCTCTACACTCTATAACTCTCTAATGCCTGCAGTACACTGCTCGCAAAGTTGAACGAAGTTGGGCAAAGATGAGTGTGTACAGGGACACTTCGCTTCATTCTCGGGTGACTTCCGATTGTTGTCGGTGTTTTCTGCCCGAGTCAAAAGACTGAAGTTTCGAGCACAAAGTGACTCTGTACATTACTCGGCTTACTTCTATAAAATTAACGTTGTGCTGTTTAATTTAAAAAAGGTTTTAATTCGATTCAAATTTGTCCCATTGTCGCCGATATATTCATGGAAGACTTTGAGGAGAAAGCCCTTCTTACTGCACCTGTTACACCAAGGATCTACAAGCGGTACGTAGACGATACTTTCACCATCAGACAAAGCAACTGCATTTTTAGAACATCTTAATTCCATAAACTCTAAAATTCAATTTACTATGGAGTTAGAGGCAAATAATTCCTTACCTTTCCTAGATGTGTTAGTTATGTGAAATCCTAACAACACCATTGGTCACACTGTGTATAGGAAAAAGACCCATACAAACCGATATTTAAACGGTGAATCTCACCACCATCCTTCACAGTTAGCTACCGTGGGCAAATCTTTGTTACAGAGAGCACGAGGGATCTGTGACAGCAAACACCTGGCCGCCGAGCTTCAACACGTCAAGTTCTGCACGACAACAAGCTTCGGGTCCCGCGCCTACGTCACAGTGACCGAGTGAAGCCGGCCACAGTCAAGCGTGTGCATTACTACCATATGTCAGGGGTGTCACAGACTAGATCGGCTACATCTTGAAGCGAGCTTCTATTAGAACATTCTACAAGCCTCTGAAGAAGATTAGTAAGTTCTTACCATCAATCAAGTGTCATATTCTTCTAAAAGGTGCAGGAGTGTACACCCTTGATTGTGAATGTGGTCTCTCATATATAGGGCAAACGAAAAAAACAATTAAAACCCGCGTAAAAGAACATATAGCTGACGTGAAGCATTAAAGTTCAGGGAAGTTTGCAGTTTGTGATCATGTCCTAGACGGCCCCAACCATTACATCAGATTTGATAGACCACAAATCGTCGCGAAAGAACACCGATTCCTACCGAGAATAATACGTGAGGCTATTGAAATTAAAAAACATCCTAATTTCAATAGAGAAGGAGGCTGGGTACTACCACCTGCTTGGGGTCCTATAATCAATAAAATTAAAACTAAACCCAAGCATACCACTGCAAGACCTCAGGACATAGTCAGTTCATTTTGCATAGATCGGACCATAAACAATAATTAAAAAAGCTGAAGGTACTCCGGGTTTAACAATGACATCGGGACGTCAGTCATCTCAGTCCCCCGTGACCATGGGTGCTGGAAAGCGCCCGAAACGTCGGGAGTTAAAAAAAAGTAATTAAAAGTAAAATAAACGCGATAAAATCCGTAAAAGTAGTTTTAATCGATTCAAATTGCCCAAGCCAAAAATAAATTGGTCACAAGAGCAAATACTATTGCTTTTGGAGTTGCTCCAGGGGGAAATGGTATTATAGGACCCCGGAAATAATTTTTTTTGCATCCAATATACGCACATAGTTATACATACGCAACAGTGCACAAAGCAAACACAGCTGCCACTTGTACGTCCTCCATCTCGCCTAGCGTGTGAGCGACTAGTTCCTCAAGAAGTTGAGTGAGTGTGTACAGAGGGTCCTCGTACCTCGGCTGACCTAGGGGAATACTTCTGTTGAGGAACTTCGCGAGTAGTGTACAGCAGCATATAGATTTACTTATGGAGCTTGGAGTAAATTCGGAGAATCAAACGTCCTTAGACCCTGCCAAAGAGTATAATAATATTTAGAAAGCACATCATAGTGCCAAAGTGTATGGTGAAACCTTACATCTTTGCCCACATATTTCGGTTTTTATGACTTTTTTCAAAAATAGCCACTTTATTTTGATGGTTGCTGATGGATGAAACGACACTCTATGCAACAAATATACTGTCAAAACCAGGTGACATAATTCCTAACAGATGCTGAGAAAAAAGCAAAAACAGATGCGGGCAAAGTTATCTCTACTTTCTTACATCTTTGCTCAACCTAAATTTCTCAGCAACTATAAGTTCTATGACTTTGATTTTAAGATAAATTGTTAGCAAACCGGCAAAATGGTATACCATTACATTTTCAAATAAATAGAAGTCCATTTTAAGGTCCATTTTAATAGCGGTGGGCAATGTTATCACCACATTTAGTCACACTTTCATACTAACAGATTTGAGGTGTTAGGGCTGTGCATCAGATGAAAGGAAAATAATAAACTGGTTTTAAGGCATGTATATTTTATTTAAAAAAATTAGAAACAAAAATTAACTGAACAACAAAAAAATCAAGAAAATCAGTGTTTAGGTAGGAAAGTTCTAGAAAATTGTCTCAGAAATTAACCCTGATAGTTGAAATAAGGAAAAGTAGACAACGACGATACTTATTTAGCGAGGCCAGCTTATACTGATTTTCGAACTCTAAAAAGATCTTATGCCTCAAAGTCAACAATGGACCCCAGGGCATCCGTATCCACGTCGCAACGACCGACGATTTCCGCGCTTTAACTGCGCATCGTTAAGCTCAGAATCTGAGCTTTCACACATACTCCTTCGCCAAGGACCGTAACCTCTGTGTTGTAGTTCGCAGAATCCCTAAGTAGCTAGAAACCGAGCACATCTTATGCGATCTTAAATCGCAAAATCTCCCAATTAGAGAAGTGCACAGGATGCACCACGCGCCCGATAAAAAACGGTATCTAGATCTATGCCTAGTAATATTGGACCTGTCTCCGGAGGACAAAGAAATATTTAATATCACCCGGATCTGCAACCTCACGGGGATTGCTGTAGAGTCCGCGCAATAAGGGCATCGTTGGCCAATGCCACCGATGCCAATTATACGGCCACTCGGCCAGAAATTGTTTCGCCCGGCCTAGGTGCGTTAAGTGCCTAGGCGATCATAGCACACCCGACTGCCCCCGAACGCCCGAGTCGGAGGGCCCTCCGAGATATGTTCTGTGCGGCGAAGAAGGACACCCAGCGAGCTATCACGGGTGTAGCAAAGCGCCGCGTAGGAAGCAGAACGGAGGAGCAATCCGACGCGGGCGGGTGGGCAACTCCAGTAGGTCGCGCCCACGGCATTCTGCCCCATCAGTCGCACCAACCTCGGTGCCGCAACCCACGCCCACTCAGGCTACAACCAAGCACGCCCCCGTTAAAGGGACTTCCGGGCAAGTCCCAAGCTCTCCGGACACTGACCTTTCGGTAGTGTTCAACTTCGCCAGCAATATAAATGTGGCCGAAGTCACAAGGCGTTTGACAAGGTCTGGCACGATGGCTTGATTTACAAGCTGTACAAACTAAACGTACCCGATAGGCTCGTGCACATCATACGAGCCTTCCTTTCGAACCGCACTTTTCGATATCGAGTGGAGGGAACTCGTTCTTCGAAACGCTTCCTCAAGGCCGGGGTCCCACAGGTCTCCGTCCTATCTTCACTCCTCTTCACACTCTTCACGAGTGATATCGCTAAAGACCCCGTGGTGAACACCGCACTCTTCGCTGACGACACGGTACTCTATGTCTCGGACTACAACAAAAACAGACTCTCTTTAAAGCTCCAAAAAGCAACCAATCGCCTAGGTGAATGGTTCCGCCTATGGAGAATTGACGTGAATCCCGAAAAGAGTGTAGCAGTATATTTTCAACGGAATTCAACAGCAGATTCTAAACCAAAAACGATTTCTCTATACGACCGCCCAATCCCTTGGGAAAAATCGGCCAAATATCTAGGCGTCACGTTCGACTCCCGCATGGGTTTCGCGACGCACATAAGTGTAGTACGAAACAGAGCCAAGTAAGTAATTGGCCGTCTACACCCTCTCGTTAACAGCAAGAGTAAGCTGTCGCTAAGACACAAACTCCAACTGTACGAAACCTGCGTTGGACCAATTATTTCCTACGCAAGTGTAGCTTTCGACCACACATATAAGACCCACATTTTAAAACTCCAAAGAGTACAAAACTTTTCATCCAAAAAGCCACCGGTGCATGGTGGTATCAACGGAACTCTGATTAGGATTACGAATGGGGCGCGTCGCACCCGCAGACGGGCACGACGCGTTCCAGCTCACACCGCGTACACACCGTACACCCGCGTTCCTGGGCGGTTCTGACCGCCTAGACTATCGAAAGACATGAGCTGAGCACCTCGGACTGCGGTTAGACAGCTCAAAAAACGCCTAAAAAGGCCACATGATGATTGATAACAATACCAAATCATAAACCATTCATCATCAACCTCACCTCATTGCCTTTCCCTTTTTTAATTAGCCCTGAGTCAGATGAAGCTGTAAGAGTCGCATACACTAACAGCGCTAACATCCAGAAACTATACTGATTTTGTTACCGCTGATGTGCGTGGTTCACCTAATGTGCGTACCAATCCATTTTGTTGGCCATTTTTGTCTGCGATCGTTAATGTCTGTCGTTGAGGGGACAATTCTCTTTTAGACTTAATTTTTTTTGCAAACGAATTGCCGCATAAATCTTATTTAAAAACTTTAGCTTGAAACTGAGAACATTTAAGCTCTCTCTTTTGGGAAACTAGCGGTTTCTGACAAAAATTCCCCACAAATATATACCTATTTATTATATTTAAAATAATATATAAAACAGTATCTAGTTACATATACGAGTATAGTTATCAGAACAGTAGCTTAGTTTGCGGCCGTCTCACGGCCAGTGCCTCCTCGGCAGGCCCAGAAGCCCAAACCCGCCCCTCAGGCACCGTCAAACATCGACACTGACCTTTCGTTAGTGTTCAACTTCACCAGCAATATAAATGTGGCCGAAGTCACAACCTTAGCCCGCAAAATTCGCGAAGCCAAGTCCGTACAAGATAGGCTCAATGCTACCATTGAGCATATCAATCGTATCCAAGCGATAGGTTCGTTCCAGTGGGCTTAAGCCAATTTTTTTCTTTTTCATAATTAAAATGGAAGTACGACCTATAGGTTTCTACCAAGCCTAGGTCTCTGACTGTCGCGTTCTTTAATGCAAACGGTATCAGAGATCAAAAGGAAGAGATCATGTATTTTTTACGCGACCATGATATCGACATCATGCTAGTGCAAGAGACCTTCTTGAAACCTAGTTTGAGCGATCCCAAAATAGCTAATTATACCTTAGTAAGAAATGATAGGCTGACCGGACCTAAAGGCAGCACCTTGATCTACTACAAAAGGTCCTTGCAATGTTTACCAATAGATACTCCGCCGCTTACTAACTTAGAAGCGTCGGTCTATAGGATAGCACTTACGGGCCATCCGCCAATAATAGTTGCATCAGCATACCTGCCTCCCTTAAAAAGAATATTAGATACCGACATATCGGCTCTATTAAACCTAGGCCCTTGCGTATTAATCACGGGAGACCTAAATAGCAAACACGTTAGCTGGAATTCTAACGTTAAAAATCCTAACGGAATTATTTTAAGAGACCTCACGGAGCGACTTAACTTCGACGTTATCACTCCCGAGAGTCCAACACGCTATCCTTATACAAATAACCAACATCAGGAGGTCCTTGATATAGCACTGCTAAAAGACATCCGACTTAACATTAGTTCGATAGAAGTTATTATCGAACTCAGACAACAGGCCGGTCGTTTTCTACGCGGGGATCTTGCGGTCCATGGCCCTTTACGGGGCCCCGGTGTGGGCGCGTGGTTTGGCGCGGCTTGCCGTCCACCACCTGAACGCGCCCCAAAGGGTGATAGCCGTGAAAATGGTTCGCGGCTACCGCACGATCTCCCGCGAGGCAGCGAGCCTCCTTGCCGGATTGCCGCCATGGGATCTGGAGGCGATAGTCCTCGCGCGCCTGCATGAATGGCGTGCGGAGGCACAGTGCCGTGGGGAAACCCCGCTGCCGCGGCAAGTTGTCGCGCAGCGGACAGACTTCCGGCACGATCTCATGGCGACATGGAGACAGCGACTGTCGCAACCCCGTGCTGGGCACGCCACTATAGCGGCGATAAGACCCCTCTTTGAGGAGTGGCTTGAGAGACGCCACGGCATCCTCACCTTCCGCCTGACGCAGGTCCTCACCGGACACGAGGTTCCTGCACCGAATCGGGCGGGAGGGAACGCCCGGGTGCTCCCACTGCGAGGATGGACCGGAGGACACGGTGGAACACACCGTGGAGGTGTGCCCTGCTTGGGCGGAGCACCGCCGTGTCCTCGTAGCGGCGATAGGCGGCGGCGACCTCTCGCGTCCAGCCCTGGTCGAAGCCATGGTCCGGAGCGAGACGGAATGGGATGCCGTCACCACCTTCTGCGAAGCAGTGATGCTAGCGAAAGAGGTGGCGGAGCGGGAGAAGGAGAGAGCAGCAGCTTTCCTCCCCGGCCGCCGCGGGAGACGCCCCGGGCGTCGGGGGCTACGTCGTGGCCCCCCGGCCACCGTAGGCGCCGGCCTGTGGACGGTGAGCAATGGGTAGCTCGTCGTCCGTCCGTCTAATGACGACAGGCCGTGTCGACGGCGCGTTTTGTTCCACGCGCGCCTCAAAGAGCTGTCAGCAGCGTGAAGGGGCCCGGAAGGGCCGACGCCTACCGGGGCTGCGGGCTGTTCGAAAGAGATACCGCGGCT
Source organism: Parnassius apollo (assembly GCA_907164705.1). NCBI lineage: Eukaryota > Metazoa > Arthropoda > Insecta > Lepidoptera > Papilionidae > Parnassius > Parnassius apollo. Next base: position 812,757 of record CAJQZP010001278.1, read on the forward strand.
CCGGAACGTAAGGGCACTGAAGGAACACGGATGGTTTTTAGTCAGTAAAAAGTCTGACACTCCCTTACGCTCCACCCAGAGCGAAAGGGGTCATTAGATGATTTTCCATCCGCAAAAAAAAAAAAAAAGAAAAAAAAAAAAAAAAAGGCCGGTCGTTTTACAACTGGGCCGGCCGGCAGGTGAGGTCCCTCAGACCAAAACTATTGTCGACTGGCGAAAACTTGAGGCCAAACTTAAGTCTACAAACTCCCAACATTTGGACACTATACCTGACAAGATAGACTCGCTAGAGGAGGCCGATAGGGCGATTAGCGTCCTTTCGACTCACCTCACATCAGCGGTCTAAGAATGCTCCCGTAGGGTTCGTGTGTCGAGCGATCAATACACTAAACTTCCGGTGGGTGTTCGACGGCCGATTAGAGCGAAGAATTTCACGCTTAAAGCTTATGACCGCTACCGCACGGAAGCCAATAAACTTCGGGTACGTTCTCTACATAACGAGATTAAACAACGAGTAGCCGAATTTAGAAATGATAGCTGGGATAAACTCTTAAAAGATATCGAACCATCTCAAGACGCTTTCTGGAAATTAACGAGAGCTCTTAAAGCCGATAAATCCTCACCGATGCCGCCTCTCGTGAGGCTGGACCACCCTGATCTCGCCCTAGACGATCTCGAAAAAGCCGAATGCCTAGCCGACAGTCTAGAGTACCAGTGCACGCCATCCACCGCACCAGCAGATACCGCTCACCTACTAGAGGTAGAAACGGAAGTAGAACGTAGGTACCTGCGCTGCCACCAGCGGGCGAACCACTCGATCCTGTGACAGTAGATGAAGTCACCGAAACCATCAAAAGCCTTAAGAATATATCAGCCCCTGGGCCAGACGGCATCAGCAACAAGGTGATCAAACCCCTTTCGGCGCCACTTATTTACCTCCTTCTAGGAATATTTAACACTTTTCTCACGAACTGCCCCTTCCCGGACATCTGGAAAGAAGCAGACGTAATAGAGATCCCAAAACCGGGTAAACCACGTAATCATCCCTCTAGTTACAGACCCATTAGCCTGCTCAACACTTTGGGTAAACTATACAAGCGCATTATTCACAAGCGTCTCCGTCTTTACACCGAGTCTAACAGACTCCTCCCAGACGAGCAGTTTGGCTTTAGAGCCAATCACTTATGCACCCACTAGATTCATCGCCTAACAGAAAACATTCTCTCTGGCTTCAACCAAAACCCGACAAGGACAAAGTCTCGAAACACGGGGCTCTCTTCTTCGATGTCACGAAGACGTTTGACAAGGTTTGGCACGACGGCTTGATTTACAAGCTGTACAAACTAAACGTGCCCGATAGGCTCGTGCACATCATACGAGCCTTCTTTTCGAACCGCAATTTTCGATATCGAGTGGAGGGAACTCGTTCTTCGAAACGCTTCCTCAAGGCCGGGGTCCCAAAGGGCTCCGTCCTATCTCCACTCCTCTTCACACTCTTCACGAGTGATATCCCTAAAGACCCCGTGGTGAACACCGCACTCTTCGCCGACGACACGGCACTCTATGTCTCGGACTACAACAAAATCAGACTCTCTTTAAAGCTCCAAAAAACGACCAATCGCCTAGGTGAATGGTAGCAGTATACTTTCAACGGAATTCAACAGCAGATTCTAAAACAAAAACGATTTCTCTATACGACCGCCCAATCCCTTGGGAAAAATCGGCCAAATATCTAGGCGTCACGTTCGACTCCCGCATGAGTTTCGCGACGCACATAAGTTTAGTACGCAACAGAGCCAAGTCAGTAATTGGCCGTCCACACCCTCTTGTTAACAGCAAGAGTAAGCTGTCGCTAAGACACAAACTCCGACTGTACGAAACCTGCGTTGGACCAATTATTTCCTACGCAAGTGTAGCTTTCGGCCACACATATAAGACCCACATTTTAAAACTCCAAAGAGTACAAAACTTTTTCGTCCAAAAAGCCACCGGTGCACGGTGGTATCAACGGAACTCTGATTTGCACAATGATTGTGAATTGCCATCTATCCCCGAATACTTTAAGGAGATGTCCCAACGATATTTTGAAAGAGTAGAAACCCACCCTAACCCGCTAATGACAAACGCAGCTAACTACGTTCCGATAGCAAACGTCGCGCCCTATCTCCGTAGACCGCGTAATGTGTTAATAGAACCACCTCAATCGCTCGATGCAGTCGACCCAAATGTCCCAGGCACATCACATAATGACACTACACCCACACTAAATGGTACAAACATTACTAGGATTACGAATGAGGCGCGTCGCACCCGCAGACGGGCACGACGCGTTCCAGCTCACACCGCGTACACACTGTACACCCGCGTTCCTGGGCGGCTCTCACCACCTAGACCATCGACCGACATGAGCTGAGCAGTCAGAGACGGGGGTCCGCACTCCCTCGGACTGCGGTTAGATAGCTCAAAAAACGCCTAAAAAGGCGACACGATGATTGGTAACAATACCATATCATAAACCATTCATCATCATCCTCACCTCATTGCCTTTTCCTTTTTAATTAGCTCTGAGTCAGATGAAGCTGTAAGAGTCGCATAGACTAACAGCGCTAACATCCAGAAACTATACTGATTTTGTTACCGCTGATGTGCATGGTTCACCTACTGTGCGTACCAATCCATTTTGTTGGCCATTTTTGTCTGCGATCGTTAATGTCCGTCGTTGAGGGAACAATTCTCTTTTAGACTTAATTTTTTTGCAAACGAATTGCCGCATAAATCTTATTTAAAAACTTTAGCTTGAAACTGAGAACATTTAAGCTCTCTCTTTTGGGAAACTAGCAGTTTCTGACAAAAATTCCCCAATGGTCGGCGTCTCTAAACCAGGGGACAAATATATACCTATATATTATATTTAAAATAACACTAGCTAGCCAGGCAGACGTTGTTCTGCCCTTTTCGACGACCATTTGTTATGCATGTCCTATTAAAAATCTTATATTCGCAAAAAAAAAATTGTGGGTCCTCCTAATAATCCTATCTCTCAAGTTGGACCAAACTGCACACGGTGTGCAAATTTGATTAAAATCGGTTAAGTAGTTTAGGAGTCCATTGCGGACAAACAACGTGACACGTAATTTATATATATTAAGATATAAAACAGTATCTAGTTACATATACGAGTATAGTTATCAGAACAGTAGCTTAAGTATTTATTGTTATATAGTTTTTTTAATATACCTATGTACATTTAATTATTTTATTAAGTATACCTATATATTTACATTTTATTATATGTTATATATTTTATCATATTTATTACATGTTTCTTTGTTTTTTTTTTCAATAGTGTCAACACAAAAACTAATAACATTTTTTATCTGGGCAATGTTGTCGACCTCAGTTTATAAAATTGCTTACAACATTACCCTCACAATTTTCTCGCTAACTAAGACGAGTGTAAGAAAGAGGCCTTGATTAAAAGCAACAACAATTAATGCCCTACACGTAAATAATAATGAATCTTACCTGCGCAGCGTTTTGTGGCAATGCGGGATGCAAAACTGCAACAATGTTTTTGCACCACCTACGACACTGTCCCTTTGACCGTTGCTGACAGATGCCTGAATATAGTTAGCTGCGATTGTAGTAGTCAGTGCTGTTAAACAGATACTTTAGTTTTCCCTAGACACCATACAAAGTTGACATTTGTTAAAATAATATGTATATCGGTAGTTTTAGTTAATTTTCGTATTTGGGCAAAGATGTCCCCCAAAGGCAAAGTTGTAAGGTTTCACGGTATATAATCACTACGTTTACTCAAAACCATAGATAAGAGTGCTCAGAACAATCCTTTTTCAAATGTTATTCATAAAAATTATACAACTAACATTTTAATGGAATTCATTTCGTTACTAAATTACGCTTCTAAAACTGAAGTATCCAACGAACTTATAGTCCACCTGACAGACGATCTCGCGGATAAAAATTAGTACTCGTAATATAAAACCGCTGCAAAACACGTCGTTCTCAATTATATGCGTGTTGATATATATATATATATATATATATATATAATATAAGACTACATGTCAATTTTTTAGAACCCATCAAAGAGAATTCATTCATTGTAAAAATTTTGTGAGCTCCCTGAAGATATTTTACAATTTTGCGACATACTTTATTCTGATAATAAAGTGAGTTTCAATAAGTAATCTTGTATATTTTAATTACACAATTAAACTTTTTTGATAATTTGTTTCGTTACTAAATTACGCTTCTTTAAATTAAGAAGATTTACTTCAAATGACGAGTTTCCGCTTTTACGTACCCATCGAAGTAACAAAAATTGTCTGTTTATAAAACTATTTTCCTTGTATTTTGTCTCGTAACAAATTATAAAATTTGAATTCCAAATAGGTACTGTGTCGTTCATGTGAGAAATAAAGTAGTCAGAAGTAACTAAAATGAAATTAAAGCGTTAATTTTCACTTTTCACCACAAACTAAAAAGAAGTGCTAGCGCAGTTTTCACTATAAATCATTTAAAAAAAACTAAAATTTTAATATTCTACAAGGTCTAATGATCGAAAATTTCGTTTGTGTTATAATTCCGATAAATCGTGAATATTATGATAAAGTTGTTTTCAATAAAAATAGCATTGGTCAAAGATAGCATAATAAAGTATATACCTATGATTGATTTTTTATTTATTTATTAGAGGCACCTACTGTGTGTATATATTACGATGTCGATATAATTATGTTGTATATTTTTGAAGTGAAAACTTCTTTAGCATCGTTGAGATTTGAAAATCTATGAAATGAAAAAGAGACAGTAAAAAGAGACAGACACATAAATTCATAAGATTTAATGGTAGTAGTTAGAATGGTATTTATAACATAGTCACATTCGTAGCTTAAGTAAGGAAGGTAATAAAAAATGACTACTGAAATAAAAACTAATACTAAATCTAAAATGCATATTTAAAGTCACGTTATAAGTCGTTCTAATGTTACAAGTAGTAATCCAACGTGACAACGTCACGATGATTTTCACTGTAAATTTCTTGCAACTGGAACAACGTTCACGGTTATTTAAAAATAATACTTTCCCCCAAGTATAGTAGAAGATATGAATATTCATACACCGCCGCAACACAATAATGCATAATTTCTCAAAACATTTTATTTATCGACAACGTCTTGCATTCGTCGTTTCTCTAGCGATCACTTGACCTTCATACAAATAATTCGATATTTTAACTGTCGATAATTTTTATTTTTGGGTAAGAACATGGTAACAAATCTTAGTTATATTTACCTTCATTTAAAAAAATATTGACATTGGCCTAACCTACTATACTCTTTGGTAAGCTGTCGCTAAGACACAAACTCCGACTGTACGAAATCTGCGTTGGACCAATTATTTCCTACGCAAGTGTAGTTTTCGACCACACATATAAGACCCACATTTTAAAACTCCAAAGAGTACAAAACTTTTTCATCCAAAAAGCCACCGGTGCACGGTGGTAGTGTTGCCAAAAATCGGTCTTTCTCAGTCTTGGTCTTGCAGTCTTGGTCTTGTTCTTGCATTTTTGCAAGACCAAGACCAAGAACAATACCGCCTAATTTTAGCAAGACCAAGACCAAGACTGACCGTGCAAGATTTGAGCAGGAACAAGACTAAGCCTGCGAGACTCTTGCGTCTTGCATTTAGGAATGAGTGTCGTTTCAGGGAGTATAGGAGTTCGGGTATACGCTTAGGGACTCAATGAGACGCAAAAAATATATAAATAAAAATGGGAAAATTGAACTTATGCGCATTACGAACAATACCATAAACGTACATAGCGGATGAAAATATCCATTAAAAGAAAAAACAGTGCATCCCTAGTATTGATCATCGGCACTTTGATAGTGCGCGGCGTCTTGTTGTCGGCATCATCTAAAGTCGAATACTGACCTGTCAAAGAAATTTTGCGTCAAAAAAGGTCAACTACCTTCATACAAATAATTCGATATTTTAACTGTCGATAATTTTTATTTTTGGGTAAGAACATGGTAATGACTCTTAGTTATATTTACCTTTATTTAAAAAATATTGACATTGGCCTAACCTACTATACTCTTTGGCTTGACAATGAGACAGAGAATTCTATAGATAAATTGATATCTTTTGTCGCAGTCATACAAGAGGCAGCATCTTACGTCGATGTCGTGTAAAGAAATGAAATAGAACGATGAGATTTTTTGTTTCGCTGAGCGTGCCACTTTTTTGAAGGTTAGCACACTACTTTGCTAAACAGAGTTTGATAGCTAACGTGTAACGAGATATCGCATTTTAATAAAATACAGTTATACGTGATTTATGTTAAGTAATTCATATTATATTACGTTGTGAACAATTTAGACTTTTATATTCCAACCATTTATTTTAAAACACGGCGCAGTGTAGTTGTGTTAGTGTGTAAAAGTGATAGCAGAACGAAAATGCCAGGGTTGTTTTTTCATTCGTAATTATACCACTCATTACGTATAAAATATTATATAAAATTCATATATTTAATATAATGTACTCTATGCGTAAATTTATCGTGAAAAAGCAAAAAAAAATTGTAAATTTTAACCAGGAATCTTTGATGTTGCCAAGTTTTGTATAAACTATTACCCACTATTATAGAAAATAATAATACGTATTCTGCAGTGTCTATAAATTAAACACCTGAAAGAATAAATGACTTGTTGTAGTTTTCCTGAACATGATAATTTACGTTGGAATTGGACTACAGGACTACAGGACGAACTGATTGGACACCAAAACCGTTATCAAGAGTTTGCAGCAGACAAGTATAAAATGTTAATAAAAAAGAAGAAAATTACTCTGCTATTACTTAATGCTGTACCTATTCTAGTAAATATTCAGTTAACAACATATTTAGTTCGATCTAGATTTTTTGAGATTTTTGTATATGTTCAGTGTTTTTACAACTATTTATTACGATTGTCGGGTTAGTTGCAAACATTATTTTTTGCATTTTATTAACAATAAATGACTGATACAGGTTTCACTTGGACTCTGATGGCAATTTAAGTTTTAAAAATCAATATTAAAATTTCAATCTCGTTCAGAATTTAAAATGACCAAAAAATTAAATTAAATTTTCTGTAAAAAGCATCTTCCTACACATATTTTGTATTAATTAATGTGTTAAAGATAATTTACTTTTTTAAGGAAACAAAAGCCTGTATTCCATCATCATCCTCCATCAGTTTACATGAAGAAACACTTATAGAAATCCATACTATTACTATAATATTATAGATGCGAAAGTGTGTTTGTTTGTTTGTCCTTCTTTCACGTCGCAACAGAGCATCGGCATGGTATGGATTTTGGTATGGGGATAGTTCGGTGGCTGTAGAGTGACATAGGCTACTTTTTTCAGCGGAAAAACATGTCATCCCCGTGATAAAATCGAATATGTTGCAAAATTAAATTCAGCTAGGTGGCGCCACCGTGATTCTACAAGACGGACGACGGTACGATGGACGAACACAGAAGGTCAGAATATCTGGATTATTATGTCTTTTTATCAAAATTAAGATAAAAAATGTATGGATCTGTATTTTTCCACGCAGGACCGGGAAGAGAGCGATAAAAAACATAAAATTCACCAGCTGATTTTCTTCAAACGTTTTGGTGCATTGTAATTCACAGAATAGGCGATAAACTCGCAGACGATATTAAGTAATCCGTTGATGCTCTGCCTACCCCGCAAGGGTTACAGGCGTGATTATAAGTATGGATCAGAAATACTATCACCACCTGTCACGCTTTCACCCTTAACTATTAGTTAACTGTGGTAGAAACAGTTCTTAGTAAGCCTTATTAATAAGCCTTAGTAATATTTATTGAACGGAAATGAATACAGTTCTTATATGTAGTTATGAATGAATCGGTATTACAATAAGAAAAATTGTGCAAAATTATAAGAAAAATATTTTTGAGAGTTCTTATTAACTAACGTATACATAGTTTAAATTGATTCCGCTAGATGTCGTTACTAGATTTTTAAAAGGCGTTAACGAAATGTTTCCTGACATGTACTTAACTCCCGCCGTTGAGCCGCGCGTCAACTTATAGTGCATACGGTACCTATACGCTTAAATTGTTTCTAATTCGTAGCTTATTCGACTACCAGCTCTCGATTTTGGTTGTTTGTTATTTGCTTTGTGATTTGGTTAAGGTTGAATGAATAAAGGAATGAATGAATGAATGCATTTATTCTCTCTTCACAATAGGTATTCTTAGTGCTAAGTGTTTACAAAAGTGCCAGACAGGTACCTAACTTGTGAGAGACTGGTGCCTGATGTAGGTATAAAAAAAACCTGTATTACAGGTCACCAGGGCTCCCCCGCGTATAGAGCAACAGTCTAGTGTACAAATCAGAACGGAGATTATAATTAAGTAAACAAAATGAACTGCAGTAATTACAAATTTCACATCAATAAGTGTGTGTACTATAAAAAGTGTAGTTGTGCGTGTAAGCTAGTGCAGGCGCGTGCCTTTTGTGTGTGTGTGGGAATGTGTGTGTGAGTGATTGTGGACGTACCTGCTGTTGCGTGAGTTAGGACTAACATATAATTGCATTTAAACCCAAAATAAGGAGTAGAAAGTATGAAGACTTCGACGACATTAATATAAATTATATGGGCGACTTTAGTAGGTTTTCGGTCGCTTCATAGTCTAAAGTTTTCAGATATTTGGTAAGAACGGATTTGCAGCTCGATTTAGGTAAGGCATAGAAGTTTAGGATATTGTTCAGTTTATTATACATGTATGATCCTAGGAAAAGGAAGAAATTGTGTGAGGTGGCAGAATGGAAGGATTGGGTTCGACAAACAGAACCTTTCCTGCGTTTGTCTTTTAGGAGCTCCGGATCGTATTTACATTGAGCGTGTTTCATTAGAACAGTTTGTACGATGAAAGACTGTCTCCCTGTTAGAACGTCCCACTTTCTGTAGATCCACTGTAGGAAAGGAGAACGGGAGACCTGCACTGACTTTTAGCCCTTTGGGCTCTTTCAACCTCGATTATCCGAGGAGCTAATGCCGGGCCAAAAAAGTACTGACAGACACGATTTAGTTGCTAGAGTATTTAGATTAAAAGTACAAAAAATAATGTATGTAATTAACAAAGGGAAAATTTTCGGAGAGGTGCAGTGCTTCATGTATTCAATTGAATGTCAAAAAAGAGGATTACCGCATGCCCACATTCTAATATGGCTTAAATAGAAGTTGCGGCCCAGCCAAATAGACGACATAATAAGCGCCGAGATTCCGGATCCTGAGCAAGATAAAGAATTGTATGATACCATCGTCCGAAATATGATTCACGGTCCATGTGGAGCACGAAATTCAATATCGCCATGTATGAAAGAAGGAAAATGTACAAAGAAATTCCCTAAACAGCTATTAAAAGAAAGAGTGCACAATGACAATGGCTACCCTTTATACAGACGCAGAGCTCCCGAAGATGGTGGCAGGAAAGTTACAATCAAATCTCGCTCTGGCGCATTCGAAACCTTAGATAACAGCTGGATTGTCCCATATTCGCCCATTCTATGTAAAATGTTTAATGCCCACATTAATGTAGAAACATGTAGCTCTGACCGCGCAATCAAGTATATCTGTAAGTACATAAATAAAGGAAGCGACCAAGCAATATTTAATCTCAGGAGTGAAGGTGAGACTAATCCCGTTAATGAAGTACAGACCTTTCAAGCAGGGCGTTATGTCAGCAGTAACGAGGCAGCGTGGCGTCTCCTTGGCTTCCCTTTACACGAAAGGCATCCAACAGTTACTCACCTTGCTGTGCATTTAGAAAACGGAGAGCGTGTATATTTCACCGAAAGAAATTTCCAAGAAAGAATTGCATCACCGCCAAAAACTACACTAACAGCCTTCTTTCAACTTTGTCAAACCAACCCCTTTGCAAAAACGTTGTTATATTCTGAGGTCCCCCATTATTATACTTGGAACACATCTAGGAAGGAGTGGAAACACCGTATTCAGGGCGCGCCTGTTGCAAATTAGCCCGGTGTAAAGTCATCAGCCCTTGGTCGTGTGTATACCGTCCATGTAACTAATTTTGAATGTTTCTGTTTACGATTGCTGCTGCACCATGTTCGGGGTCCTACAGGATATAAAGACCTTAAAACTGTCAACGGTCAGGAATGCGCAACTTATAGAGAAGCATGTGAAGCTCTGCATCTTTTAGAAAACGATAATCACTGGGATGAAACCATGGAGGAAGCTGTGCAGTGCCAGTCACCAGCCAAAATTAGGGATCTTTATGCATTTCTCATATCATCTTGCGGGCTATCTAATGCACATGAATTGTGGGACAAATATAAAAAGTACATGGCGGAAGATATTTTGCGAAGGTTACAGAAGACACACGCGAACATGACATACAATGAACACATTTGTAATGAAGCACTTGGAAAAATTGAAGATAAAGTAATGGCAATGGTAGGCAAAAAATTAAGCGACTTTGGAATGATAAGCCCTCAGCGAACAACCGAAAATAAACTAAGTGATGAAATTATACGTGAAACAAACTACGATATACCAGCTTTTCAGCAGCAAGTAGTCGAATTTATACCCCGCTTGCTTCCCGAACAAAAACGAGTTTTTGAAAAAGTATTAGGACAAATTGAATCTGGAAATGGTGCACTTTTCTTTTTAGATGCCCCTGGAGGAACTGGGAAGACATTTTTGTTAAATTTATTATTAGTGCAAGTACGGAAAGATAAATACATTGCTGTGGCCGTAGCTTCCTCCGGTATAGCCGCCACGCTGCTAAGCGGGGGCCGCACTGCACATTCTGTTTTAAAACTCCCTCTAAATCTAGCCCAGGAAGAATCGCCGATCTGCAACTTTAGCAAAAATAGTGCACGAGGTATAATGCTACTACAATGCAAACTTTTAGTGGGGGACGAAAGTACAATGTCGTATAAAAAAGCTATAGAAGCACTGAATCGAACGCTCCAGGATTTGCGCAGTAATACCGATGTAATGGGAGGAATGGTGGTTTTACTTGACTGGTGACTTTCGCCAAACTTTACCTGTCATTCAAAAGGGCACACATGTTAAAGCATGTCTCAAGTCGTCTATTTTATGGAACAAGGTGACAAAATTCAGTTTAACTACGAATATGAGAGTGCATTTGTATAATGATATCAATGTATCATCAACTATGCTGACACACTATTAAAAATTGGCGATGGGCGGTTGGAAACGGATGCTGAGGGCTGCGTTAAATTGACGAGAGATTTTTGTAATTTAGTACAGTCATTCCAAATTAATTGCGAGCGTTTATTCAGATTTAACGAAAAACATGCATAAAGACAAATGGTTATGTGAAAGGGGCGATTCTTGCACCAAAAATGAGAGCGTTAACAAAATAAATTCAGATATATTAAGCGAAGTAGCAGGAGAAATAACAGACTATTTGTCAGTAGACACAGTTATGGACACAGAACAGAGCACTTCATATCCTGTAGAGTTTCTAAATTCTCTAGAGTTGTCAGGTGTGCCCAGTGGCGAAGCTAGAGCTCCAAGCCAGGGCAAGCCCAAGATATAAATTGATAAAAATATAGATTGTTGTTTTTAGCAGTTTTATAATAATACAACAATCTTGATCTGTCTCCATGCTTTAGTTTCATATTCAGTGCTTTCAAGGACGTGTTTAACAAAGCACACAGAAGGCATACCACTGCTAGATAGATTGTATTATATATCAGCAATTGCATAGCTTCGGTGGCTTTGAAGAAAGCCGTTTGGGTTTGTTTAAGCGAAAGAAAAAAATATTTACATCCAATACAATACATGAATGAACAAAAGTAAAACACGAACAAAGTACAAACAAACTATGTACAAAATAAAAAAAAAACAATTTATTTACATTCTAATGGATAAGAGATAAGATAAGATAAGTGGAATCGTCTCGCTTTCTTATGGAAAGATTTAATTACGTCCACGTAAAATGTTGGTGAACGTTTTAATTGTACCAATAACGATTTTTAATTGCGATAATTGATGAAGTCTGAAATACACTCTTAACCTTGTGTATTATCTCAACAAAGTTTAAAGATTTCCTCTCCGATTATCACTTTAACACACTTCAATTCATCACAAGGAACATTATTATCCTCCATTTTCATTAAAAATCTTTAAAAAAGCATAAATTTTGAACTCGTAATATTAAATCGTTTAAGATAAGCACACAGAGTAAATAAACATTGAAACGTGAAATTAACTTGCTAACGTATTGCCCGCGCGCGTCCGCTTTTAACAAATTTATTCCCAAAAGCCTGGCTTTAAATCTCTATACTAATTGCTATATATACAATCGTAGTTGTATTTCATTATAGAATATTTTGCCATCGGTTAGAAAGAGAGCGATCGTCTTCTCGAAAGCCCCGTAAAAAAGCCCACGCGAGCGAGGGATACAACTATTAGCTCTATTAAAACTCATTTTTATGACAGCAGCAGTATCGCTAAGGCAATACGAAGTCATCGGTCGACATATGTCGAACAGTGGAGTGCGCGGGAAATTTGAAATAGCTTGAAACATTTTATGAGTTATTTTATTAGTTGATATTATTGATTGATATTATTGATTGGTTTAGGTTTAATAAGGCAAGCCCGGCGTTTCGGCTTTAATGGAAGCTTCGCCACTGGGTGTGCCCTCACACAGGCTGCAATTAAAATTAGGCGTCCCAGTCATGCTAATGCGAAATTTAGATGCTCCTCGGTTATGTAACGGGACAAAGCTACATGTGACACATCTTGGACGGAACGTAATCGGTGCTACAATTTTGACAGGCGTAGGAAAAGGTGAAAATATTATTATACCACGGATCCCTATAATTCCCACAGATCTTAATTTTCAATTCGAAAGGTTGCAGTTCCCTATTAAGCTCAGTTTTGCAATGACAATTAGTAAAGCGCAAGGGCAAACGTTACAGGTAGTGAGGGTCAACTTAGAAAAACCGTGCTTCTCTCATGGTCAGCTGTATGTAGCATGTTCGCATGTGTCAAATGCCCAGAATCTCCACATTCTTTCCCCGTATGGAAAAACGTATAACAATGTGTACAATAGCGTCTTAAAAAAGTGTTCAGTTAGTTTTTTTTCAAAATTCCCACAATCAATTAATCAGAATTCCCACAGATGTTCCCTTTCAATTCAAAATTTCCTATTTAGCTCAGTTTCTTTTCAATTCCAAATGCTGCACCTCTGACGGACCTATTAAGATCAGTTTCCTTTCAACTCAAAAGGCTGCATCTCTGACGGATCTTTTATTTGGCTCAGTTTCCTTTCAATTCAGAAAACTGCATCTCTGACGTATCAATTTAACTCAGTTGCTTTTCAAAAGTATGCATTCCTGACGGATAATTATGCTCAGTTTCCTTTAATTAAAAAAAATATCCCATTTCCATTTGGAACAAACAGGCTATTTTCATGCTTTCCTATACGCTGCGTTTCAAAACATTTAAATATATCTTTTGCTCAGTTTCCCTTTAATGGCTGCATCTCTGACAAATCTATAAAACTCAATTTTCTTTCAATTCGAAAAGCAATGAATAATTTATTTCCCAGTGACGATGCGGGCGAAGCCGCGGGTAACAGCTAGTTGAAAATAATTTAAGCATTCATGTAAGTAAATAATATTAAATAAAAATGATATTGTTTTCCCTCGACTTAATACAGTATTTTGCAATGTATTCTACAGTATTAAAATAAACTACCTTCGTTATAATCTTGGTACATTAATTCATTATCAAACCAAAAGTGTGGCAAATTTAACATACAAATCACTTGATTTCAGATTGATCCCGTTGTTGACCTAATCCTGTTGTTGACCTACGGTCATCTACTAGTAAGCATGGATGAGATGGCTATAAGGAGACACGTCCAATGGAATGGAACAAAATGTATGTGGATGGTCATGGTATACATCACGCAACAAAAGCATTTGACCCCAAGCAAAAAATTAGAAACCTTCATACGAAGCTCGTTTTGCTTAAAGGACAATAATAAATAAAATGTAAATGTAAGAGTAAATATAATCAACGTATTATATTATTTACTCACGAAGCCACAACATAAGAAATAGCAGCTATTCGGAACCACATCATCATCATACATCCTTACCCTCCTGCCCTCATCGCATTTGATTTAAGTTTGACAGCATGTCTTCTCCCCCTCATGCCTATACTATCTCCATGCCTGTACTACTATCAATGATAATCGGTAATAGCTGTGTCCCTTTTTAGGCTGTCTTTACGTACTTATTTCTAATTTATGATTAGTTGTGGGGTAAATTTTTCGTTACACTTGTAACCCTAAATATAGTGACGTTTGTCTCCTTTTTGCGACACGCTTTGCCTATGTATAAGTCTCCAAGAGTACCTTTGTATAAACTAAAGTATTCTCTGTCTACGCATTACACTGTCAGTACGTGAGTGGCGTAAACAGAGAAACCTATAGACAAATTGACGCCTTCTTTCGCATTCGCACACGAAAAAGATAGTTTTATGCATACGTCTTGCATAGAAATGAGATAGAGTGGTGTGATTGTTTGTCCCTTTCACCGTGCCGGTTTTTTTGTTTAGCAAACTCTACAGTTTGCAAAACAACTTTGAAAGCGTAGCGAAGGAGTTTACAAGTTGGTTTAAGTGAGAAGTGTTTTGTGAGCCTAAGATTGGTGAATCTTGTTCAGTTCAGTTCTTAGAACAATTAAATTTTTTATCTAAATATGTTTAAAAGTCATAAAGATTATTGTATAACCTAAAAATTCGTTATCGTCCTTTCTCACTCGAGGCCACGCCGATCATTAGTCTATAGGTTTCTTTGTCTACGGTGAGTGGTTAAACCATAGATCTAGTACAAATTCCAGGTAAAACATAGTTATTATATTCTCTTTGAATAAGTGGTAATCACTTATTACGACATAAGGGGGTTTTGGCGGGAACTTGGCCGTCGACGGTTTACCGCTCCTTTTTTGTCGCTTGAATAATGGTTTGAAGTACAGTTTGATTCATAAAAGTTATGTGATTTTGTTAATTAAGTGTCGGCGCGTGTTAAATATTTGAGAAAACGACGAAACAAGTGCTTTGATGTTGATATAAACCTTAATTTGATCTCTTGGGCGCCTTATGAACTTGAGTCGCTGTCGTCATCAACTGTCCGTTGGGTAAAGCTGTTACCAAAATCTCCCAAAAACTTCGCAATGTGACGCATCAGCATAATTATTGTGAAGAATATATATATATAAACGAAGATTACGAAAGAAATGTTCGGCTCAGAATGGCTAGAACCCAGAGCTGTAAAGCCAGTAAATACAGTAATAATTATTATTATGACATAAGTCAAAAGAAGACTAGTCAATGGTGGTCAATGGTTTTAAAAATCGTACACAACGGGGAAATATTTTAATTTTTATTTTATTAAATCTCTCTAGTATATATTCAGTAATCTATGATTAAATCGGCGTAAGTTTTTAACAAAGTTTTCTTACTGTTTTGCTTTTAAAGTAACTGTGTTTTATTTTTTTATAATAATTTGATGTCATAATTAGAAATTAGAATTAGTCTCCCCAATTTCACTTACGTATTAATTTTTATCGTTATGGTAAAGTGAATAAACTCTATTTTGGTCTTCTTCCAGCTGGAAAAACAGTTGTTAACAAGGTAAGATAAAATATATACATGGGAATTTACTTATAAAAAATAACATATATTGTGTATAAATAACATATATTGTGTACCTTTATATTTTTTGTTGTGTGTTGTTTACTTACTGAGTTGGGTTGAGTTAAAGCAGTATTAGGCTAATATTTCCAATATGGACCATCGATTTCAAAGCCCATATTTTTTTTTGTAGATAGTACTCACTAAAAGAACGCGTTTTGCAAAGTTTTAGGTTGCGGAAACTTATGGTTCATGAGATATATTTTTTTCAACTTTTCATATAAATTGGCAAATAACACGCAATTACAAAATAAATTTGACAAATGATTGATGTCAAACGAGTGTAGGGTTCCGAAAATTTTGAAAGTATCAATACCTACTCTATACCTAGTTTCGCATCAAAAGTATCAATACTACTTGGTATCGAGTACATTTCGCTAATTTTGGAGACGAAAAATTATTATTAACCATTTAGATGCATATGAAAAGCTGATAAGTGCAATTAAATATGTGTATACAATAGAATAAAGTTTACTCTATTTTAGTTTCACCTTAGTACTTGCATGTTTGCAACCTTTAATTCTTACTACAATAAAGTGTTTACTTACTTATTTACTTACATATTTAATATCCAAAAAGTACCCAAAACATACCCAAAACCGAATCAGCAGCCCACTATCCACGTGGTCTTGTCTTTCCTACCCCTAGAGTGTATATAAGAGCCCGGAGTTGCGGAAGGAGAGCAGTGCCCGCCCACCGTAGAGAAGTGCAGGCACCGAGATCGCCGTAGCGGCTGAGGCTGGTCCAAAATGCCGAAGCTGCGAAGGCGAGCTCAGGTGCCTGTGCTTCCCTACGCTAGGGCGGAGGCACTGCTCATCCCGCAGCACCGGAGCACAACTTCCCGGCTTCTTAGCCCCCCCCCCCCCTCTATAACCAATAAACTTAGTTGCCTTCAAAGTATTGTATCTACTCCTTTGCACTCTAAGATTAGATACCCGCTAATTTTAAATATTAGAAAGTCTCTGTACTATTGTCATAAAAAAGGGATGAACATTGGCTTGGATCCCTAGCCACTGCGGGATTCAGGGCAATGAAATTGCTGATAATTTAGCTAAAGATTAGTTATTCGTAAAAAGTGTATCGAGTACAAAAATACTTGGTATTGAAATGAAAGTATCGATACTAATCAGGTATCGATACTTTTTGCGGATCACTAAATTTGTTTTTACACTGCTTAGAAAGAACCGCAAAACGACATCATTGTCGACCGTTGCCCTTGCAGTTGAGATCGTTTTACGTACTACTGTAAGCTTACAACGTTTGACTACCATGCCAGATACCATGACACAGAAGTCTCCGAAGCATCGGGCTTCGGAGACTTCTGTGTCTGAAGAGTTGAGTGAAGTGCAAGTGTTGAACTCAAATGAGCCACTTGTCACAGCCTCCTTTTCGGCGCTGTCTTCAAGTAGTGCGCAAGTGTTGGACTCAATAGAGTTGCTTATGCCTACTACTAATAATAATAATAATAATAATAATGGCCTTTTATTCCTAAGCATAGGGTTACAAGAAGTCCCTAAGTTCGGTGTGCCTTTTGGCATAGGCCTCCTCCAATTCTTCCAATGGTTCCTGTCCCTTGCTACTCTCAGCCAGAATGGTCCCGCTGTCTGTTTCAAGTCGTCTTCCCATCTGCTGACTTGACGACTCCTGCCTCTTTTGCCATCTCTTGGTTGCCAGAGAGTGACTTGCTTGCTCCGTTTGTTAATGTGGCGTAGCAAATGTCCAGCCCATCTCCATTTTTGGACGTCTATCCGGGTAAGAATGTCTGTAAGTTTTGTTCTTGTTCTGCCTACTACCTACCTTGCATAGTAGTACCTATGACTACTACTACGCAAGTGCAAGTGTTGGACTCAAATCAGCCACTTGTCACGGCTTCCTCTTCTGCACCATCTTCAAGTAGTGCGCAAGTGTTAGACTCAATAGAGCCGCTTGTGCCTACTACTACGCAAGTGCAAGTCCTTGACGAACTGGTTGCTGGTCCTAGTGTGATGACTGGTCCCAGTGGAGCAGCTGGTTCTTGTGGTAGCCTATCAGCTATTGCTAGTTCTGCGGAGGACGAGGGCGAGGAATTTGCTGCTGCGATGCCCAGACCTACTGGGTCATCTGGCAGAAGGCTTAATCTTTACTCAGATGAGTTAAGTTTTGATTTATGTTATGATTACTGTACAATATCATTGTTATGTCAGGTCAGGTCAGGTTATAAAAGGGTGTATAATTAATCAATCAAATTTTTAATTTATACTTCTATAATTTTATAACTAATTTTCTATTATTTTTAAAAGGAAGCTCCAACCACAATTATGCTATATAATAGATTAAGTTATGCAATAAAGAAGTGAATTGATCCAATTTGAATCTTGTTGGGATTTTAATAAAGTTTTACTTAAACTTTTTTGTCATTTTTTGTCTTTATCTTGTGTCATTATCTCTGTGTATGTCTATAATGGGTTGTATTTATATATTACTTTCGGAAACATGTATACATATAAAATATGTAACATAATTAACGCACTTTGAGAAAGTAGTTTGTTCAGAATCGTTTACTGAATCGATTCCTATCATTTTTAATATAGGTAATTTTTTATCCCAAAAATAATTAAAACTACGTAAATTACAGTCACACTAAATCTGTACAGTCAAAACAAACTGAAATGAACCGTAATTTAAGGCAATAAGACTTTTAAGAGTGCAGTTTTATTTGTATTATTACTAATTCTGTCATTCAATAAAAATAAAGAAAAATGAACTTTATTTCAAGCTCATTAAAGTCTTTGCATTCGTGGATCTGTGACCACAACATTCTTCCGGAATTAGTATAACTAATTTGATAAATAATCAGTGCATAAAAATGTTTAACTAAAAATTCAGTGTATGTATTATGATTATAACATAATATACTAATTAGGGTGTCTGAGGGTGTGCGTTAATTACGTTACGTATTGTAGTTTAGAGTAATTACTTAATTATCTATAATATTGATAGGTTTAAGTGGATGGCATCCTTGATTCTTGATTCCTTGTAATATTTATAGAGTTAACTTTAGCACTAACAAAGTTTGATTGTTACAGTGCCCTTTGTCAATTTAAGAGAAACCTGTTATTGGCATTACTACATTTAACATAGTTATAAGATATATAATTTGTAAAGCTGTTGGTTTTCTTAATAAAATTAAAATAAATAAATAAAATAAACTAATTGACTCATGAATTTTTATTCTAATAAGCAGTTCAGTTTTTTCTATTATGTGGATAAGATCAAAAAGTATTACCTATTCATATTTCATCAGTATGTAATTTGTATCTAAATATAATTTCCAAAACACATACAATACCTTTTTTTTAGATCCATGTGGAACTGGAGAAAGATCTTCTCCAAATTGAGTACACACGAACAGTGTGTTCAGTTTGCGGAGGAGAGAGGACTCATCCCATTAGACAAAATCTGCGCATACCACCAGAAGCCAATGATTTTGACAAAAGAATCAGGGCAAGTTGGAAAATTTTGATGCCAGAAAAGCAACTGCCGCACCAAAACAGTCTCTTGTGCTATTGGGACCTGGTTTGAAAATGCACACTTGTTCCTCACTTTAATATTTCAAATTATGTATGCATTTAGTGAGGGACTGTCTTACCACCAAACGAGGAAGGAGCTAGCCTGTGATGATGGCCTAGTAGTTTCTGGCAGAACTGTGGCTGACTGGTCCGGTTATTGCCGGGAAACAATTTCCATTTATGAACTGGAAAATCAAAGGGCCCAAGGGAAGATAGGTGACCCTAATAAAGTGGTTTAAATAGATGAATCGATATTTGGCGCAACCCCCCCCCCCCCCGCCCAAAACAACCCCCTTCCATCCCATAATCCCCACCCTTACCTTCATTTAATCTTACCGCCCCTATCCCACCTTGAATATCTCCATAACCATGGGGTTCCACAGGGTGGGGTTAGCACAAGGGGGTAGCCCTCGCTCCCCCCCTCCCCCCCAAAAACTTCAAATATCGATGGTCCATATTGGAAATGCCAACCTAAATATCAATAGTAAACTTACTCGTAATAATTTAAGTAAGGAAACTTTTATTTTGCCCTGTTTGAAGGCCAATATGTTTATGAGGCTACTCAAAAACATAAAGTAATAATAAAATAATAAACTTATTATCATTTTTGCTGCATTAAGACGCGGTGAATAGACGACTTTTATGTACTAGAGGGGGTGAAGCAGATGAGTGGGGGATGAGTAGTCTCGCTCACTGCGGGATGCGTACCGCACGAATTTCGCCGATGTGCGACGTCCATTACATATAAATGCGTAATTTCGCACTTTTGTGTAATATACGTTTGGCCCAACGCGCCGCTGTACAGTTGCGAGGTACCCCGGTGGCTGGCGATTCGAATCCCGTCGCACGCTTAAATTTTTGTATTCGTATTTTTAAAATGTTCTTATTATTAAAATATCTCTATATATTTGTTTTCTTATTTTGAAAATATTATGTACCAACATATTTTCGTATTGCTATTTTTTAAATACGTAAATATATTTTTTCTTAATTTAAAAATAAATATTCGATTTTCTACAAAAATTATCGATAGTTCGAGAGATCGATAGAAATTATGTAACAGATTCTTTAGACGAATAATAAATAAAATGGCTGGTGCAGAATGGTCAATTCTAAAAATGTCTCGAACGGCAATTGTTTTTTTTTAATTTATAAAAACATATAATTTTTTACTATAGATATAATATACTTCTTCAGAATCAAGATCAAAATAATAAAATAAAAATATCCACCGAGCTTGATGGTTGATTATGGAGAAAAATATTAATATACAGTGTTACAAAAAAGTGGAGTAATACCAAAGGCAGACATTGTACACATCGTTATAAAAAACTCTTATTATGGTGTCAGCCCTAAAATCGAATAGAATGATTTTTATTCAATATAGATCACATGTAATTGTTATTGAAAGTCATTTTTACTTTACAACTGGTTCGGAAACAACCTCTGTCCTAGGAGAAATTATTGGTTACAAACTATTTACAAAATTTATTTTAGAAACAACTTTGAAGCAAACACCTCATTCCCAGGGTTTATTATCAACCATGTATTCATTTATATTATAATAACACTTTTTATGCAGTTTTTAAGTAATTAAATTTATTAACAGCCAATCTTTTTTTCTCCTATGAGTGACATTTGTAATATAATAAAATAGAAAAAATAAACACAAAATAGCCTTTTATTTCCAAAATCAAAACTAGAACTAAATTTTCTTTTTTAACAATTTTTTTACCTTATTCATTTAGTAATAACATTATCAATTAGAAACTACTATAACACATCACATTTTAAATGAAGTAATTAATGAATACATTTTTGATATTAAGTACATCTTATACAAAATAATTAGAAAAATTACTTTTATTTATTTAATTTATTATTATTAAATATTTAAATTAATTAAAAACAAGACTTAGCATAAGGAAACTATTAACATAACAATATATTTACTATATAAAGTCCTTGATTCCGGAATGTTTATTGACGAAGGTCTCCTCCTGACTTAATCCATCCGGTGATTTCCAAATACATTTGGTTATGTCGTTCTTTCTGTAGAGGCTCTTTAGTACAGTAAAATTAGCTCCTAGCATGAAATCATTCATTCTTTGCCAATTCTTGCTTCTCTTACCGTTACCGAAATTACCAACAACATTATCTTTGCCACTACTTATTCCAACCATAAGCATTAAAGTCACCTATTACTATGATATGGTTATTTTTTACTTTATTTATTGTTTCGCCGAGGGTATGTTAGAAGTGCTCTAAATCACTAGGGTTAGCTTGCTCTATTGGGACATATATTTGTATGATTGTCCAATTCTTGCTATAACCAGGTAATGTCATATTAACATAGGCTGTATAGTCTGATATGCCTCTAAACTCCTTTATTTGGTTCTTCAGTGAGGCTTTAATTAGGAGGTTTTAACATAAACTTAACTATATACTAAATAAATGACAATATTAAACTTTTAGACTAAACATACTATCAGTACTAAATTTAAAAATCTTTAAAGCAGTTGAAAATAAAGTATTTCTAACATTATCTTAAACTAGTTTTACGGACGAATTTCAATAGTAGTCGATATCTAAGCGTGAGGTCGCGGATTCGATCCCCGGGTCGGGCAGAATTATTGGATTTTTCCATTAGAAATTTCTCAGTAGCTGCTTGGAGTCCTGAATTAAAAAAAGTCCAATTAGTACTAATTTTTTTTAAAGCAGTTGAAAATAAAGTATTTCTAACATTATGTTAAAGTAGTTTTTACATACCAATTTCAATAGTAGCCGATATCTAAGCGTGAGGTCGCGGATTCGATCCCAGGGTCAGGCAGTATTATTGAATTTTTCCATTATAAATTTCTCAGTAGCTGCTTGAAGTCTGAATTAAAAAAAGTCCAATTAGTACTTTTTTTAAAGCAGTTGAAAATAAAGTATTTCTAACATTATGTTAAAATAGTTTTTACAGACGAATTTCAATAGTAGCCGATATCTAAGCGTGAGGTCGCTGGTTTGATTCCTGGGTCGGGCAGTGTCTTGACCCCGGGTCAGCTTGGAGTCTGAATTTGTGTCCGGTTAACGGCAATAGGCTCACCACCTGTTACATAATACTTGTAACATAATTGGCGAAATGTGGCTGTACAGTACAACTCTGCCTAACCTTCCGTGGAATACAGACGTCATGAATTACGTACCTATGGAGTATGATCTAATTGCTCCGTATTATCTTTACTCCGATAGTGGTCAAACCATGCTTGTGTTATGTCAGCAAACATGCGTAACACTTGGTTACGCTCATGGTCAACCTCTATCCTTCGAGTCTCCAGATCATACAGCTGCCTGTCTCGTTTCTCCTCCTGCCGAATAGATTTTCGATGGCAACGAACTCGCTCAGCGCTCTATCGAGTTCTTGGTTTGGATTCGGTACTCGGTGGATTCGGTTAACGACCGAGTATCGAGTACTCGGCTTTAATTATATTCCAAAAAAAAAAGACAAAAAGCCAGTTTTTATCATTATTATAGACACGTTAAAACATGAAAAACAGCGGAAATACTGAGAACGTACATAAGAATCTATAACAAAAATTATTATTACTAATATTTCAAATTCAAGAGAAGAAGATTTTGATGCAAAACACTAGTTTTTTTAGTTTGTTAGTTCGGCCCTATTTGGGTCTAATTTGCTCCTAAGCAAACATAATATACTAAGCCCGCCTCTGAAAAAAGCCGTTCACTGTAAACTGAACTGGCAGGTGTTGATAAGTATTACGCCGCAACTTTTCCCAAGATGGGTTAATGGCCTTTATTAGAAACCCACCATTTATATGGATTTACATCTCTTGCGGCCCTTGGTACGTTTAAGTAAAGATCTAACTCTGAATTTTTAGGATCATTATGCTGGTTGGTTGATACGTCAGCAGCTTCTTCAAAATATTCCCATAATAAGAATCCCGAAGAAAGAAAATATTATTTGTGTACGAAGCCGTAGATGAGACACCAACTGATCCTAAACAATTGTTTAAAATAAAAGTTTTTTTTGAACCCTATGATTGATACAATTAAAAGTGCATTGGTTACTTGACTTACACTATCAAAATTCTATGATACGTGTTCATTTTTATACAAAAAAAAAAAAAGGTCAAAAGCCCTGTCCTAATTGTTTAAAAAGTTAACCCTATGATTGATACAATTAAAGTGCATTGGTTACTTGACTTACACTATCAAAATTCTATGATACGTGTTCATTTTTATACAAAAAAAGATTAATGAAAGGTCAAAAAGCCTGTGTTAATTTGCAAATTAGTCGAATAGATAGGCATAATGTGATATGTCTAGTTATAATTTGGTTCAGGAACTTATGAGCTTTGAACCTATTATTTAAAGATCTTCAATCAGCAGAGTCACATAAAGTTCTTAGACTTATTAAAAATAATGATTGGCAGGATATTTTTCACAAATGTGTAGATAGCACTTCGTATCTTGCTGTACATACTATAACTGTCGCTGAACGAAAACGAAGTTCAAATACATTAACACATTTAAAAAATTACCTGCGTTTCTATGTGTCAGGAAAGACTGTCATATCTTGGAACCTTTTCCATAGAAAATTCTATTGTTCAGAAGTTAAATTATCCAGAATTAATAAAAAAATTGCAAGCGCATAAGCCAGAAAGCTGGCAGTCTAGGCTTTTCATTAAGTTTGTTGTTGGCAGTTCTTTTATCTTTTTTAACACTGTCTGCAGAACAACAGTTTAAATAAAAGTTGTCAAACAAGATTTTTAACTCATTATGAGAAATAATCTTTACAACTAGTCACCGCAGCAAGGCAACCATAGTAGCGTTGTCGAGCGCAACAGTGCGGGCGTATTTGACATTTCTTTAACGCAAATAAGCAGAACAACTGCTATAGCAAGAGTGACAGACACAACTGTGCTACCTAGCCCCGCATTTACACCTGTAGATATTTGATAAGTCTAAAACTATTTAAAATCACAAAAAGCACTTGTATAGTATAGGAACACTTAGGTTTTGTATTTAAAGGGGCGCCACTATGAGATCTCGCACCACCTAAAAATTTTGCTAGGGCTGCCATTGCATATAAATATAAACACAACAAATTTGCACAAGTTATATTTAGCGCTGCTTTTATACGAGCTGGTCATAGAAATAACAAAAAAGGCTTTGCGATTTCCATTACATATTAATATCAGATAATTTTCTAATTGTATTCGTCTTTTTCAGGTTCTTTGGGTATTTTACCTATTAACAATTTTTTTATAGCATTGGGTGACAATCGAGCACACAGCCCACCTGATGGTGAGAGGATGCTGGTAGGCTGGGTGGTCTGTGTTGAGCAGCAACAGTCAGACCAGACGAAAGTCAAAATACGAATACGTTTAAATTGGCAATAACATTCACGTTATTATCAACTTCACTTCATTAAAACAAAATAAATATTTTTGTGCTATTTTGGCTTAACGTTAACTGTTACGGCCCTCAGTTGCCCCGACAGAAGTCGACTGGGCTAGGGCCCATAGTAACCCAACTCGATGGGCAACCCGAGGGTTCGGGCCCAAATGGCCTATGGATAATTATTATGTAATGGCTGGCCAAGCAAACACAAACTTACCGAGTTACGGAGGTGTGGTCGACCACAAGGTACCCTCAGGGGCAAGTAAATGTTAGGTGTGAGTGGTGTAGGAAAGTGTGTAATGTAACCTGACGTCACCGATGTAATCGGTCAGCAGAACCACATGCGTTGCCCCGCTCCACAAGGCGCAATCACTCCATTGGGCGTTCACCGCTATCTGAACTCAAGTCTGACCTCACTTAGCACAAAATATAATCGAACGCGATCTCCTCCCGGGTCACAAAGTTTAGTGTTCCACCCGACAAAGCAAAAATTCCTTCGTACGATATTAAAATACTACACAAGCTACTCGTCGACGCAAATTAATGGAAATCGAAGTTAAATTAGTCACTCAAACTCAAGGAAAGCCTCGTTGTCACGTATATGAACGAAATAATACAACACAAAGGAGGCAGTCTTAATGCGACGTAACGATTCTAATCTATACGGCCGTCGCGGACAAAGATTGTTCTAAACTAAATTTGCACGGCCGCCGCCCGCTCGGCTCGACCCGTCAAACCGGTTCCTCGCCCGAGACGAGCGCTTAGGCCCAATGCAAAGACTCGTCTCAAGTTGTTACGATTGGGCCTAAACATATAATATATATATATATATATATATAATATATATATATATATATAAATCACGACAGAAAAAGTATTTCCTTTCTAACGTCGACCAAAGTTCAGTATACAGAGAAAAAGAGTTTGTTACTTTGACTTGTATCGATCGTAAAATATATTATTATAAGTCGTGCTACGTAAGATGAAATTAAATAGAGTTCACTGCTTTTTCACAAATTTTATTATGGCATTTTAATATGTAAAAAGTCAAAGGTCAACATTATAACTACCTACATATCAAAGTCTCCACGAAAACTGAACGATATATTTATATATCATCGTTAGGTTTTAACTGCTTCTAAATAATAATCTGCATTTTATGTACACTTAAAATGTTTTGTATTTGTATTTTTGTATTTGTGATTGCTATTTAAACTATACTATGCGATAGCCTTCGATTATAAGGATATTTTACGTGCAATAATTTGCAAAAAAAATCATCCTTGTAGAAAATAACAAAATATTTACAACTTTAAACAATATACTACGAACTACGCTATTTTAAATAGTCCCAAAATAATTTATAAAATAATAAATATTTGCACACTATTTGAAAATATTATAGAACAATATTTTTAAAAGTACATAAGTAATAGCAAAAATTTAAAATTTTATAACAGGTTGTCGCTAACACTTTCGATATCGATAGTACACAAGACGACACAAGAAGGTGCGCGGGCGACGGGACGTATGAAGAAACTACTTGGGAGTAGCGCGTCGCCCGTTGCTATGGTTTCGCTTCCCCGTACCTCACACCTCACCGTGCCGACACCTATTTTTCGGTTCTGCGCACTTCCATCACTCGTGGCGTTACCTATAATTTGTTTTTTAGAAAAAATCCTGTATATTTTTTTCTCCGTCCATGATCTACGGGGCCGCCATTATATTCTAATACAATATAATCTGTATACCTACTATGTAATGTTTTCGGAACCCCAACTTAGCCTATCAGACTTTGTTCACAGTTACAAGCTTTTTGGAACTATGCTGTCGTTGTGCTTACCTTGCGTTGGCGTTGTCTTTTTTAACCGACTTCAAAAAATGGAGAAGGTACTCAATTCGACTGTATTTTTTTATGTGTGTTACCTCATAACTTTTTTCTAGTTGAACCGATATTGTAGATTCTTTTTTTATTTGAAAGCTGGTGCTTCTCATGTGATCGATCAAGATCTGAAGTTTTTGAGTTATCCTTAATAATGCGTATTTAATTGACTTCGACTACATTGAAGTCGGTTGTACAAATTTTTTAATTTTACCACTTGTTATAGAATAAGGGTGACAAAAGAGCATATTGACCACCTGATGGTAAATGGTTGCTGTGGCGCATGTACATCTATAATCTATCCTCGATTAAGAAACAAATACAGCTGCGTTTTCACCCCTGAGGACTAATATGGAATGCCTCGTTACCTAATGAAAAAGGGTCCTCGGTTCTCTACATTCACCATGCAAAACGCAGCAGCATTTTTACGCTTGCATTCTGTGAAAGCGCGGTCCTTCCCCGATAAAGCCGACCCACTCGTGCAACAACCATAATATAGTTGCAGCGTGGCTCTACCGAGTATAACGTCACAACTACATTGTGCTGCGTATGTTATAGGAAACAACATGGAAACTGACGAGGAGGTCGATCGGGGCAACCTGCTAGACGAGATGCCACCCATTAACTGCGACACCACGCTAGATGACACCGTCACTGCAGGACACAACGACATTGGCGACATGACATTCTGTTTGGGCAACTATGTTCCAGACTTTATGAAGGTAGGATTTTTTTTCTGATATATATATACAATATGTAACATAATTAACGCACACCCTCAGACACCCCGATTAGTATATTATGTTATAATCATAATACATACACTGAATTTTTAGTTAAACATTTTTATACACTGATTATTTATCAAATTAGTTATACTAATTCCGGAAGAATGTTGTGGTCACAGTACAAATTCACGAACGCAAAGATTTTAACACGCTATGACAAATCAAATTTAATTTTTATTTATTTTTATTGAATGACAATTAGTAATAATACAAATAAAACTGCACTCTTAAAAGTCTTATTGCCTTAAGTTACGGTCCATTTCAGTTTGTTTTGACTGTACTTTAGTGTGACTGTAATTTACGTAGTTTTAATTATTTTTGGGATAAAAAATTACCTATATTAAAAATCATAGGAATTGATTCAGTAAACCATTCTGAACAAACTACTTTCTCAAAGTGCGTTAATTATGTTACGTGTTGTTATATATATATATATATATATATATATATATATATATATATATATATATATATATATATACGAAACTGTGGGATGTATAGAGCCCATAGATACAACACAGAAGTTTTTTTATATTTCTATGATAATATAGACTAATTCTATGTATAGTTTGAGTTTCAAATTAATCTTTGTTCTTATCTTTCTTCTTCTTTCTTTCTTTTTTTATCTACCCGTTCTATACATGAGCTTCTTCATTAATAACTAATTTTGGTAGACCAATAAAGTATTTTGAAGTAGCTTTATGATATTATTTTATACGTTTTACTTTATTGACTATATTAGGTATTGTTGTTAATATGAGGTATTGTAACTATTATTAGGATGTAATATTAGGGTTTGTTGTTGTTACACTTAAAATCATATGAACTCGTAAAAATAAAGCTATTGCTGGGTGGTGGGACACCTTTTCTGTCTATGAATCCGTATGTGGAGGCACCGCCCTTACCTATTTCTGAATGTAACTGCAGTTCCTAACCCGCTTGCCAAACGTGACAACTATGGCAAATTACAAAACCAATATAATGTAAGCATTTCTGCCGTTACATTCAGAAATGTATACATTTCTGAATGTAACTGCAGTTCCTAACCCGCTTGCCAAACGTGACAACTATGGCAAATTACAAAACCAATATAATGTACGCATTTCTGTATGTAACTGCAATTTCCAAACCGCTTGCCAAACATGGCAACTATGGCAAATTACAAAACCAATATAATGTTTGCATTTCTGAATATAACTACAGTTGCCAACCCGCTTGCCAAACATGGCAACTATGGCAAATTACAAAACCAATATAATGTATGCATTTCATTACAGGCTACCAAAAACTTGGTTAGGTTATAACGTTGGTTGTAGTAGTAATGTCATGAAAAAATGAAGTATGAATAAGAATAATTTATTTTGACCATTAATAGATATATTGGTACGAGTAACTTGTTAGTACACAATACCCTCTACTTTTACTGATTAAAAAACAAAAAGTTTAACAAAACAGCGAAAATCTTCATGTGGGTTACTTTTAATACAAATGCATACTATATAAAGTCAGGAAAAATATTCTTTCTATTTTATATACAATGTTTTTCAAAGTTTAATTACATTTAACTATAATATATAATATGTACCATTTTGTTCGATAACGTGTTGCTATCCTGTAGGTAGTGGCATAATCCTGTTACTGTAGAAATTTTGGGAAAATCGATAGAATCGATCGAATTTTGGTCGAAAAAATGCGACAAGCAATTTTACAGTCCTTCTTGTAGTTAACCTAACACTACACAAATACGGGGGGTGATCCAAAAGTAATGTTAATGAAAATAAAACACGGTAATTAAAGTTAAAATAATAATTTATTTTTCTACATAGTCTCCTAACAAATCAATGCATTTAGTGTAGTAAGAGCCCGTAATAGTGGCTCCCTTTTCCAAATATTCCACCATAATTAGAGCGTCCCAAAAAACAGATGCCATAACCTTTCCCGCCGAACTTGAAACTTTGAATTTCTTTGGCGTCGGTGAGGAGGCTCGCTTCCAAGTCATCGACTGTTGTTTCGTTTCAGGATCAAAATGGTGGATCCAGGTCTCGTCCATAGTCACAAAACGGAACAAAAAATTTCTTGATCTGCTTGGAACTTTTCGAGATTGACCCTCGAAATGTCAACTCGATTTTTCTTTTGCTCGTCGGTTAACATTCTGGGTACCCAACGCGCAGAGACCTTTTTTTATATGCAACTCGTTCGCAAGGATTCTTTGAACGCTGCCATATGAGATCCCTGTGACCTCAGCTACATGGTCACTCTTCGATCTGCCAAAACAACATCTTCGACTTTTTTCACGTTGTCTTCAGTGAGGGACGTGGATGAGCGTCCTTCGCGATGTTCATCTTCAGTGGATGTTCTGCCCAGTTTAAACTCCTTGGCCCAGCGTGCAACTGTAGAATATGGAGGAGCAGAGTCCCCCAATGTTTCCACTAAGTCACTGTGTATGTCTTTTGAAGACATTTTTTTCAAACAGAGGTACTTGATGACAGCTCTAATTTCGTTTTTCTCCATGTTGTTGATGTTATCTCTGACAGTTTGTGTTCAAATGAATGTATCTCCCGGAAATCGTGATCTATTTATATGATTTTTTAGGCTGACGTAGTGAGTATATAAGCAAGCAAAAAATATTTTTGTTTTGGATTTTTATGGGGACCTGAAGTAACCGATTATCATTACTTTTGGATCACCCCTCGTAATTGTGAAGAGGCCGCAACAGATGAAAATCTGAGCTCAGAATTATTGGTGGATGCTTTAACACTTTCCAATCAAGCTCTCGCAATTTTTGCTGAGTGGTCAAAAAGTATGTGGTCTGGCGTTATCATGATGAAAGACCACTCCTTTTCTGTTGATAATTCCGGCAGTTTTTTCTCAATTTATTGCTTGAGTCTCATTTGTTGTTGGTTGTTGACCGGCGGTAAAAGCTTGTAATGAACGATGCCCTTCCGATCCCACCTTATTGCGTGTTAATCCGGGTTTCCCTACAGTCTGTACAGCTTGACTGCCCTTTGACCATGATCTTTTTCGCACGTTCTTGTCGTAGATGATCCACTTTAGTAGTTAGGTAGTACCACTTCTGGCTCACTGAGGCCTCCACCGTCATTAGCGCCCCATTTTTCTTATCTATTTATCTATTATTCATTGAATACCGTCATTGTCTATTTTTCCTCGGCGTATGCGTCGGCTTATCAGTGCTATTGTATTACACTCTTCTTTGTTCCTATCTACAACGCTAATCTGAATCATCAATAAAACACATTACCTAATTTTGTTACAATTTTTATTTACAAAATACAAAATCTTATTACTTATTGTCTGTAAAATAGGAGCGAAACATCTCATCCACTAAAATATCATTGTACAATGTGTTCCCTGTAAATATACTCGTAAAACTATGCATTGAACATCCCTGAAACTTATATAGCAAATACATTAAGCAATATTCGCCACAAACTGAAGTCCACTCATTCTGAATCCTATCAACATTCCAGTTCCATCTTTTACAATTCCTTTTTAAAAACTCTAGATGATATCGTACAGGTGATCGTCCATATGAATCCAAAATATTGACTGACGTCATTCGTATCGATATATAAAGCTACCCAATGTGACCCTGGTTTATCATCTGTATCCAAATTGCATATTATATACGTTGGTACGTGGGTATACATGGGCAGTCTATTAGCAGCATAAACATTATTTTCTAGACTGGGATGAATGAAGGGTGATGTTGTTGTACATCTAGTGTATCCATGATATTACTGCTATTAGTAGATTATTACAGTACCAATCTACTCGATGACTAACATAGGAATGATCAATTATAGTGATTTCTAAATATTAAATTGCATTCTTTTGTGTTATACAAATCGTATTTGAGTCATCAATACACTGAACGAGACGCAACACGAAGGAATGTTGAGAAAAGCAACAGAATGTGGAGATAAGCTTGTTGACGCATAAAGTTACTCGTACTATCAGTTCCACTGCAGAAATTCTTTAGATTAGAATTATTACTTACTGGTACTATATAAGACCGAGCAGCTGCAGTCATGGAGTTAGTGTATGGTCGTTTGACCGCAATCCTTGTGTTACTTCAACGCATCAAAGGCCATGGATGTAATTGTTTATTCTATTGACAAACTTACTTTTCTTTCTGTTATTTTCTTACGTGTGTGTGATTTAGTGTTAACAAATTATATTTAAATATTATGTGTGTATATGATTAAGCCGTGGTAGCTCAGATTGTGAGCGCAAGCTGTAAATTTCACAGTACACGACCCGGGTTCGATCCCCGCCGGCACCATTTAAATTGTTAATTGCAATTTCAAGTGCTGATTTACCACGTGCTCAGCGGTGAAGGAAAACATCGTGAGGACACCTGCATGTCTGAGAAAATTTCGAAGGCATGTGAAGTTCGCCAACACGCATTGAGGGAGCACGGCGGACATTTCCTAGCACTGAATACAAAGACAATAGCAGAAAGTGAAAAAGTTAAAAAATAGCTTTTTAACAATGACAGTCATTAGTTGATCATTAGTGAATGTGATTCTGTTTACTTAAATTACAGGAAGACAAGAGCAGAAGGAAGAGATGGGATGATGGGAAGTAATGAAGCATTGTTATGTGAAGTTTGTTGGAACAAACATATTTTTAGTCACGTGTCACTTTCAACTTTTTGGTTCAAAATGACACAAAATCTAAAAAATTTAGATACATCATCGACATGGACGGATTTTACATTACATATCCTTATAAACATTTTCAATGTAGAGAAATGGAGTTATTGCTTGAAAATAAAAAATCAAATAACAATCCAAAAAAAACGTAAAAACCCAATAAAAATTAGTCCTAAAAAAAGTTGAAGAATGAATACTATGATAAATTAATAAATTTAAAAAACTTATGTAATAATCATATATTTGCAAAAAATAACAAAAATTTTAATTTTCTTGTGATAAGTGTGGGTTTTTTACAAGTGGTTATTGCTTAAATAAAATTTTAAATTAATCATAAATTTTGTTTGATTTCCCAAAAAACATTATTTATAGTACACAATATATATTAATTGTTTACCTACACCAACACTTTCATTTTTTATTTCACCCCTTAGAACTTCAGACGTGTGTAATGTTTCACTTTATACATCCGTTTACTGCTATTGTGGCAGGACCAAGTGGATGTGGGAAGTCAAATTTTGTAACAAATTTCATAAAATCAGTTACAAAAATATGTAATTGTGATTTTAATCAGATCACATGGTGCTTTGATGAAATGCAACCTTTATATTCTTAATGTGTTTGATGGTGAAAACCCACATCTTGTTATTATTGATGATCTAATGAGAGAGTCAAAGTTTGTCGAACAATCATATTTTTAATCACGTGTAAATACTTGTAACTTTTTGGTTCAAAATGACACAAAATCTTAAAAAATATTAGATACATCATCGACATGGACGGATTTTACATTACATATCCTCATAAACATTTTCAATGTAAAGAAATGGCTATTCAGTACAGTGCCGTACCCAGTTGGGTCGCTACTTGCATTAAGTTTTCATTTTTTTCTCAGGAACGCACTGAATTTCTACATTCATAGCTCGTGCGTTCTGTTCGACGGTATTAATTCGCGCCGTGAGGTCCTTAACATTGGTCTTTAGAGCACTGTTTTCTTTTTGGAAATCAACCACCGCCTGTTTAGTTTCTTTGTGGTCTTTGATCAATAATTCATATTTGGAATTCATGAAATCCATAGAGCTCCTAATTTCCAGCATCTCCTCCTTAACTGATTTTAGTTCAGAACTAATGGAAATAATTAGGGAATCGATTTTAGATGTAATGCTCTTACAATACTCCTGCATGATGCCTCTAACTTCATCAGCCGACGCTCCTATTATTGGAGGTGACTGCAGTGCCTGTCTTTTAGAAGCCCGTACCGTGACATTAGGGTTAAATCGCACCGGCGTGTTGTCGTTATGCCCAGTTTTGGGTCGTAGGCTGGTACACAGAGGACATTCCCATGTCGAAAACTCACTAGGTTTTATTATGGAGGGAGAGCTGAGACAGGCCACATGAAACTTTTTTGAGCATTTCTGGCACTTAATGTACTCTTCTGTGTCAGGGTTATCACCACAGCATCTCCAATCATTGTTGTCGGTAGACATTATACTATTGTTTAGCACTGAGGTTTGCAACAAAATGCACTTTTCTGCAAAGTTGCTGAATGCAAATTGGTAGGCGTTAATCGCACTTACACTGTAATTTTATTTAGTAAACTTTATATAATGTTCGATACTACCTTTTTTTTTGCGGATGGAAAATCATCTAATGACGCCTTTCGCTCTGGGTGGAGCGTAAGGGAGTGTCAGACTTTTACTGACTAAAAACCATCCGTGTTCCTTCAGTGCCCTTACGTTCCGGAGCTGCGGTATCTCTTTCGAACAGCCCGCAGCCCCGGCAGGCGTCGGCCCTTGCGGGCCCCTTCACGCTGCTGACAGCTCTTTGAGGCGCGCGTGGAACAAAACGCGCCGTCGACACGGCCTGTCGTCGTTAGACGGACGGACGGCGAGCTACCCATTGCTCGCCGTCCACAGGCGCGCGCCTACGGTGGCCGGGGGCCACGACGTAGCCCCCCGACGCCCGGGGCGTCTCCCGCGGTGGCCGGGGAGGAAAGCTGCTGCTCTCTCTTTCTCCCGCTCCGCCACCTCCTTCGCTAGCATCACTGCTTCGCAGAAGGTGGTGACGGCATCCCATTCCGTCTCGCTCCGGACCATGGCTTCGACCAGGGCCGGACGCGAGAGGTCGCCGCCGCCTATCGCCGCTACGAGGACACGGCGGTGCTCCGCCCAAGCAGGGCACACCTCCACGGTGTGTTCCACTGTGTCCTCCGGTCCATCCTCGCAGTGGGAGCACCCGGGCGTTTCCTCCCGCCCGATTCGGTGCAGGAACCTCCCGAACACACCGTGTCCGGTGAGGACCTGCGTCAGGCGGAAGGTGAGGATGCCGTTGCGTCTCTCAAGCCACTCCTAAAAGAGGGGTCTTATCGCCGCTATAGTGGCGTGCCCAGCACGGGATTGCGACAGTCGCTCTCTCCATGTCGCCATGAGATTGTGCCGGAAGTCTGTCCGCTGCGCGACAACTTGCCGCGGCAGCGGGGTTTCCCCCGGCATAGTGCCTCCGCGCGCCATTCGTGCAGGCGTGCGAGGACTATCGCCTCCAGATCCCATGGCGGCAATCCGGCAAGGAGGCTCGCCGCCTCGCGGGATATCGTACGTACGGCACCCTTTGGGACGCGTTCAGGTGGTGGACGGCAAGCCGCGCCAAACCACGCGCCCACACCGGGGGCCCCGTAAAGGGCCATGGATCGCACGATCCCCGCGTATAGCCTCCGGCAGGAGGCGTTTTGGCCCCCAGGTTCGGCAGGAGCCGCCTGAAGGCAGCCCCGGTCCGTTCCAGTTTAGGAGCCAAACGTCGCAAGTGCTCAACGAAGTTCCATCGGCCGTCGAGGACGAGTCCTAGATACTTCAGCGTCGACTCGACGCCGATGGATACCCCTCCTACCATCACTGAGGATCCCGGTGGTGGCCTGTTCCGAGGACCATGGAAGTGCATGGCCTCGGACTTGTGCAGAGCCACCTCGAGACCCAGTTGCCGAATCCTCTCAACGACTATCGCAACCCCGCGTGTCATAGTTTCCGCCGCCGCCTCGTACGACCCCCCCTTGTGCCAGTACCAGCGTGTCGTCAGCGTAGCAAACTACGCTGACGCCGGTAGGGAGGTCGGCGCTCAGCACCCAGTCGTAACCGATCTTCCACAGAGGTGGCCCCAGAACCGAACCCTGTGGGACACCGCACGACATCTCTCGCCGGTTCCACTCACCGTTGCGACCGGGGTAGATGACGGCCCTGTCCGTCAAATAGTCCCCGACTATACGACGGAGATAGGTCGGCACCCGGTGATACCGGAGTGCCTCCCTAATGCAGCTCCAGGGCATGGAGTTGAAGGCGTTAGCGATGTCGAGAGACACCGCCAAGACAACCCCCCCTCTAGCCACTGCATCCCCCGTCGTGAGGGCTCTCACGCGCATGATGGCGTCCACCGTAGAGCGCCTCTTGCGGAAACCAAACTGGTGTTCCGCAAGATCCGGCCCCGTCCCCGCAAGGTGCTCGGCGAGGCGGTTTGCAATGACTCTTTCAAAGAGCTTGCCCACCTCGTCGAGCAGCACCACGGACCGGTATGCGGACGGAGAGTCCGCAGGGCACCCCGGCTTCCGAATGAGGACCAGCTTCCCCGTCTTCCAACGAAGCGGGAATTGGCCTCTCTCCAAGCATGCGCTTAGGAGCCCCTCCAGTCGGGGCCCGAGAGCCTCCGAGGCCAGGACCCAGGCTTTGCCAGGCAAGCCATCGGGTCCTGGGGCGGTATTCCTGGCCTTGAGCCTACGTACCGTCCCTCTCAGGTCTACCCCGGTCCCTTCCGGGATGGCGTCGTCGTCGTCCTGGTGGTCCGCTTCCGGCACCGCAGGTGGCGGAGCCATAGCCGGGGGCGGATGTTCCCCTCGCGCAGGGAACAGAGCGCTCAACACGTCCTCCACGAGCTGGGGCCTGAGATTCTGCGTCAGCGTGGGGGCCCAGGTGCGGAGTGTATCCCGCACCATCTTGTAAGGGCGCCCCCACGGATCTCTGTCGAGAGTCTCCAGCATCTCCTCACGGGCCCGATCCCGGGCCCGCAGGACAGCCTCCCGGAGGGCGGTCTTCGCCGCTCTGTATACCTCGTACAGCTCCGCCTCAATGGCTGCCGTGTTCGGTGGACGAATGCGGAGCCTGCGATGCCTGGTGTACAGGTGCCGCGCGGCGACACACGCCTCGCGCAGAGACGTCAGCTCACGCGACCACCAATACACTTGACGCCGGGCGCTTCCTGGCCGGACGCGGGGCATTGCCACGTCACATATCTCGGACATGGCCTCCTGGAGCCACCATGCCTCATCATTGACGTCGGCAGGCCTGTCCGGGGATGACACCCAGGCCTGCACGATCGAGGCTTCCAGGAGGAGCTCCCGGTCCAGCTGCTTCAGCGCCCAACGCGGACGACTCGGGGCCTGTTGGACTGGCGCGCTCGAGGGCTGGGTGGAGACGTCAAACCGGATGTACCGGTGGTCGGAGTAGGTCTCCACCCCCCTCCATGACACGCCAGTCAATGGCACGCGGCGACAGAGTGGGGCTAGCGAACGAGATGTCCACCACCGACTCGCCCCGCATCCGCACACACGTGGGGACAGAACCCCGATTTAGGACGACCAGGTCTGTCTCCAGAGCCCAGTCTTCCACCATCCTACCCCGCACATCTGTACGACGAGAACCCCAAGCCAAGTTCTTGGCATTGAAGTCCCCGTGGACAAGTACGGGGAGGGGATAACTTCCGACGACGACTGCTCTCAGCTCTGCCAGAGAGTTGTGGAGCTCGGCGAGGGATCGGTTCAGGGAGAAGTACACCCCCACAACGACGAACTCCCCGAACCGTGCTGCTATGGACCCCTGACCCCTCCTGACACCTTCAAGGGTCGGGGTACCGGCGGCGGCCGAAGAGATGATGGCCACTGAGCCGTTAAGGTCCGCCACCCAGTCCTCCCTAGGCCAGACAAAATACGGCTCAGCGACCACAGCGATGTTAAGTGACCACTGCGCCATGCTCTGGAGCAACAGATCCTGAGCGCAGGCGCAGTGGTTGATATTCGCCTGGAGGAAGCTTAATGGGGCCGTTATAGGCATTCCATTTCAGCTTCCTCCACGGGTGGCCCCTCTGCGGGCGTCGGTGTCGCGGCGGCGGCGGCGACGACAGTGACAGCGGTGGCGGCGGCAGTTGCGGCTGCGGCAGAGGCCACAGAGGCGGTGGCGGCGGAGGGCCCTCCCCTCCCCGCGGCCTTGGCCTTGGCCCTTTTCGCCTTCGTCTTGCCTCTCTTTCCTGTCGCCGGCTTAGCCGGAGCCGATTCAGCCGGTACCGGATTTGCCGGAGCCGGCTTTTCAGGGGGGGGAGGGGCAACTGCAGCCCCGCCCGAGGGCTGGCTGGACGGCCCCGGCCTGACGGCGGCAGCCGTGGCCGCCGCGTACGAGACCGTTGCCGGCCTCGCTGCCGTCTTGTTTGCCCCTAGGGGGGGGGGGGCGCAGGACGATGCCCTCCAGCACGGAGAACCGGTGCTGGAAGGCAGCCAGCTCCTGCCGGACCAGGTTCAGAACCTGGTTCTCCACCGGCACGGGCTGGCTTGGGCACTGCGTCTGGGCCGCCGCGCGAGAGGCAGGCTCACGTAGACTGGCCAGGTCTGCGCGGAGCTTCTCGTTCTCCTTCTGGAGAGTCTCCATGGCGGACGTCAGGCGGGCCACGTCCGCCCGCAGCTTCGCCACCTCGTCCGCATTAGGCCCGGCCCCAACAAAGTTGGCCTCCGCAGCCGCCATGATGGAGGCGGAGGCCCCGGGAATGGCCTTAAACTTCGAGGAGGGCTTTTGCTTGTAGGCCACGACCTTGATCGCGGCCTCCACCTCCTTTACGAATCTGGCCTTACGCTCCACCTCGGAGCCGCCAGTCGCACTCGTCTCTTCGCCTGATACCCAAGCCGTATCGCCCGAGTGGCGCCCCTCCTCGGCAAGCTTTGCCGCTCGTTCGCCCCTCTGATTGGCATTCCCCTTGCCTCTCAGCCCGCCCCGCCTGTTGGTGGGGATTTTCCGGGCCGAGACCTCTTCACCGGATGACGGCCCCTGGTCGCCATCCCGCCTGGACCGCTTGCGGAAGAACTTACTGTTCTCCGCGGTCCCAGGCCCCACACGTCGGGAGCTCTCTGAGCCTCCCACGCTGCTCGATGCGGCGTCGGACTCTGTCCCCGCATCGCTCCTCCTCTCCTCTACGTTGCCGTTGCCGGCGGTTTTGGTTTTGTTTTTTGCTTTTGGTGTTTCCATTTCTGTACCCACGAGTATGGGGGGAATTAAAGGTCCACCTTGGCAGAGACCCCTATACCAAGGTAAGCAGATTTAGAGGATTTATTACTCG
The DNA here is from genome assembly GCA_907164705.1 of Parnassius apollo. Classification (NCBI taxonomy): domain Eukaryota; kingdom Metazoa; phylum Arthropoda; class Insecta; order Lepidoptera; family Papilionidae; genus Parnassius; species Parnassius apollo. Next base: position 851,235 of record CAJQZP010001278.1, read on the forward strand.
CCAGGGGGGTCTGCAGGTACCCTGGCGAGGAGCACACTAGCGGCTGATTTGTTCATAGAACCCCGTCAGCCATCCATCCCCTCGCGGTGCGTCGCCGCTTGGGATTCGGAGTAACTTTTTATAGAGGTTTTCTCCCTCGCGGTCCGGGCGATTAAGCCAAGACCCTCGGTCCCTATCAAAGCCGCGAGACTTGATCCACGACACTTCGATACTGGGATTACGAGACCGGCGGTGACAGCAAAGGATGAATCCTTCACTGTCTGCCCGGAGGCAGGGTAAGTGCACACCGAGCCCACCCTCACTCCTCTGCTGATCAGAGGGTCACGCAGAGGAACGCACTGTTGGTCCGGGACGGACCCCCCCCCCCCCATGCCAGAATAATTAGCCGCGGCAGCAACATTCCACAAGGAATAAGAATTTCTTCTCATTTCTCGAGGAAGATTACCGCCGCGCCCAGGGTGCACCGGCCCAGTAGCTACTCTTCCATCCAGACGTATCGAGAGGGACCCGCAACTACCAGGCACACGTGGAGGACTTCTGACTTCGCACCCCATGTTCGATACTACCTGAGTTTAGCAATTCGTCTTTAGAGGCAAAAGCATTCACCCGAGAAGACGCATACTCGATTGTTCTTTACGTAAATTGTTCACTTGTGCACGAAAATCACCGACACTTTATAATTACCCGCAGATTTAGTAATGTTGAGATAGTTTTTACAAGATTACTTCACGATACAAGAACTGTTATGCAAGATTTTTCACAATGAAATAGGTCATAAGTTCACTCACAAAGCGGTGTTTGCCACACATCAAATATTGAAGATTTTGCACTTGTATTTACAACTTATAGGCGAAGCTAAATAGATACGTGTTTACTAAGCAACTATTCAGTACGTAGTTAATAGTAATTTATATCAGACCAAAATTTTGTAGATCTAATGAAATGACTTCAGTAAAGTTATCTGAGGATCGATAATGTCGCAAAAATAGTTAGATTAACCCTAAGTGTAAATTAGCAGGACACTTTCCAAAATTTCATTTCATTTGCATTTCAATATCTAATCGAGATAAATTACTATTAACCTTATTTTCTTCTTTTAATTTTTCAATCAATCCAGGTTCGATAAGTATCATTTTCTTTGCATTTTCCATGTTAACTGGCTAGTCCACTCACTAATCCACTCAATATTGCACCTAATATTATTGGTAAGAAAGCCTATCCTTTTTGTATAATAATATTTTTTCTTAGTTTATGTTTACACTTACGCACTAGTTTACGGAGTATATTTTTGTGTTTATTCAATTTTTGTTTATCTTGATCTTTAAGAGATACTTTTCCTTGTAAAACTTTATGAATACACTCACAAATACTTTAATTTCTTCTTCATCACACGTTTTAAGTAATGCTCTTTGATATTTTGGTTTAAGCGTATGCAAAGCATTTAGCAAATGTTTATGCGTTGTGAGTCGACGAAGCATATTTTAGCAATGATTTGAAATGTTTGATTCTTGGTGTATTTAAACTCTTTTGTGGGGACGTAGACTGTCCAGAAACCATTAAATGGGAAGACATTTGTCTTGATACGACAAAAATCATTGGTATTCTGTTTTAAATCTACCAATCCATGCGCCTCTAGAGTTGCATCCCTGTAGGCATCTTCAATGAATTTTGGGTTATCTGGTGACACTTGTCGTGCTAAATATCTTATTTGAGTTTTATCTCGAAGGTTTTAAAATATATTATATAACTTGAGTTTAAAGATCTCTTTGCCCTTTACTTTATGAAATAAATTTTGTGTTAAATAAAATACACTGAGATTCCTGTGATGACTATTTTTTGTAAATATATCTACAATTCTTCCATCGGACTCTCTCATTAGATCATCAATAATAACAAGATGTAGGTTTTCACCATCAAACATATTAAGATTATAAAGGTTTCATTTCATCAAAGCACCATGTGATCTGATTAAAATCACAATTACATATTTCTGTAACTGATTTTATGAAATTTGTTACAAAATTCGACTTCCCACATCCACTTGGTCCTGCCACAATAGCAGTAAACGGGTGTATAAAGTGAAACATTACACACGTCTAAAGTTCTAAGGGGTGAAATATAAAATGAAAGTGTTTGTGTAGGTTAACAATTAATATATATATATTGTGTACTATAACTAATGTATTTTGGGAAATCAAACAAAATTTATGATTATTTAAAATTTTATTTTCAAGCAATAACCACTTGTAAAAAACCCACACTTCATAACAAGAACAATGTAAAATTTTGTGATTATTTTTTGCAAATATAGATTATTACACACATAACGTTTGTTTAAATTTATTACATTTACCAAATCATTGTATTCATTCATCGTCAACATTTTTAAAAATTGTTTTTCTGCTGAACCACCTTTGTATGCGATCACTTCGTCTTTGCACAAATTTCTAATGTACCAATTTAATATGGGAATGATGTTCTCTTGTTTGTAGGCACATTTTAATTCTTCGGTCACGTCAAAATATGGAATGCCGTGCACGTGTGTTTCGCAATAACGAACAGTTTTTTTGTCTTTTGGCAACAAATAATTGAAAGGATAACTTGACCGAAACAAATAATGATCGATAAACGCATAATTTTTATTAGATAGTTTTACGTCTAGAATAGCCATTTCTCTACATTGAAAATGTTTATAAGTAAAATGTAATGTAAAATCCGTCCATGTCGATGATGTATCTAATATTTTTTAGATTTTGTGTCATTTTGAACCAAAAAGTTGAAAGTGACACGTGACTAAAAATATGTTTGTTCCAACAAACTTCACATAACAATGCTTCATTACTTCCCATCATCCCATCTCTCCTTCTGCTCTTGTCTTCCTGTAATTTAAGTAAACAGAATCACATTCACTAATGATCAACTAATGACTGTCATTGTTAAAAAAGTATTTTTTAACTTTTTCACTTTCTGCTATTGTCTTTGTATTCAGTGTAGGAAATGTCCGCCGCGCTCCCTCAATGCGTGTTGGCGAACTTCACATGCCTTCGAAATTTTCTCAGACATGCAGGTGTCCTCACGATGTTTTCCTTCACCGCTGAGCACGTGGTAAATAAGCACTTAAAATTGAAATTAACAATTCAATTGGTGCCGGCGGGGATCGAACCCGGGTCGCGTACTGTGAAATTTACAGCTTGCGCTAACAATCTGAGCTACCGCGGCTTAATCATATACACACAAAATATTTAAATATAATTTGTTAACACTAAATCACACACACGTAAGAAAATAACAGAAAGAAAAGTAAGTTTGTCAATAGAATAAACACTTACATCCATGGCCTTTGATGCGTTGAAGTAACACAAATGTAGTATTGATAGATCCACTGCGGTCAAACGACCATACACTAACTCCATGACTGCAGCTGCTCGGTCTTATATAGTCATCATCATTACAGCCCTTTACAAGTCCACTGCTGAACATAGGCCTGCCCCAAGGTATGCCACAAAGCACGGTCCTGAGCCACCTGCATCCATCGACTTCCTGCATGTCTTACCAGGTCGTCACTCCATCTAGTGGGGGGTCGCCCTACACTTCGTCTACCGGTACGAGGCTGCCACTCGAGAAACTTTTTTCCCCAACGGTTGTCGGTTCTTCGAGCTATATGGCCGGCCCATTGCCACTTCAGCTTATTAATCCGTTGGGCTATGTCGAGTCACTCTGGTTCTACTGCGGATATTCTCATTTCTAAGTTTATCACGCAGAGAAACTCCGAGCATAGCCCTCTCCATAGCTCGCTGAGCGACTTTGAGCGTCCTCATACGGCCAGCAGTGAAGGACCACGTCTCAGTTCCATATGTCATCACTGGCAACACGCACTGGTTTTACAACTTAGTTTTCAGGTTTTGAGGTATACCTGACGAGAAGATGCGTCGTAATTTCCCGAACGCTGCCCAGCCGAGTTGAATCCGTCGATTGACCTCTCGGTCGAAGTTGGACTTACCTAGTCGGACTATTTGTCCCAGGTAAACATACTCGTCAACAACTTGGAGCGTAGTGCTCCCAACAACTACCGGCATAGGTGTGACATGGACATTCAACATGATCTTTGTTTTGTCCATGTTCATCTTAAGACCTATCCGTTGGGAGGCACTATTGAGGTCATTGAGCATAGTGCTTAAGTCCTCCAGCGATTCTGCCATAAGGACTATATCGTCGGCAAATCGAAGTTGAGTGATGTACTCGCAATTGATGTTAATACCGTATCCTTTCCAGTCCAGTAGCTTGAAAACGTCTTCCAATGCAGCGGTGAAGAGTTTCGGGGAAATAACGTCACCCTGTCTTACACCTCTTTGCAGTTGGATAGGTTTCGTACTCTGGTTCTGTACTCGGTTAGCCATCGTAGCCCTACTATACAAACACTTCAGCACTTCGATATACCGACAGTCAACTTGGCACCGCTGAAGAGACTATAGCACCGCCCAAATTTCGACGGAATCAAAGGCTTTCTCATGGTCCATATACGCCAGGCAAAGTGGCAGATTGTACTCTTCGGACTTCTGTACAATTTGCCGAAGGGTATGTATGTGGACGGGAGGCTGGAAGTCGTCGAGTCTGCGTGCGAGACGATTCGTAATAACTCTCGAAAACAGCACGTATACGCGGCTCAGAAGGGATATTGGTCTGTAGTTCTTCAAGAGCGCGTTGTCACCTTTCTTGAAGAACAAGACCACCGCACTTCTGCTCCACGCCTCCGGAGTAGTGCCACCATGGAGGACGGAATTAAAGAGCCTCTGAAGGACTTCAAGTACCAGTTTTCCACCCGCTTTCAGAAGCGCCGCTGCAATTCCATCCTCGCCCGGGGGCTTGCCGTTTTTAAGGTGCGGGAGAGCCATTCTAATCTCGCTCAGACTGACGTCCGGGATATCATTAAAAATATCAATAAAAAATTAGAATAGTGTCGGATAAGACGCGCTCTTGGATCGTTACTCACACTTGCGTGTGGCTCCAACGATGATGTGTACAGCTGCCCATAGAACCTCGCAATCTCACTCAGAATCTCAGGTGTCCCGGAAACGATGCTGCCACACTCAGTCTTCAGCTTTGACAGTTGGCTCTTACTGGCAGACAGATCTCTGGCAAAGACTTTGGAGCCCTTGTTCCGCTCAATCGCTTCTTCAATACGAGCAGTATTAAATTTGCGTAAGTCTCGCCGCATGCATTTGGAGATCTGTCTGTTCAGTTGCCTGTATGCTGTCAAATCTGTTGACGATTGCAGCCTCATCTCCCGTCTAACAGCCATGAGATTAAGAGTGTGATCGGAGAGCTTTTGTGTTCTTCTGCGGCCGGTCTTGCAGAACTTAGCTCCGACCGCATGGACAGTTTCCACGAGCTTGTCATTCATATCGTCCACTATATTACAATCTTTTAGGCACTGAAAGCGGTTACGTAACTCGAGCTGAAAGGTTTCGGGATTCTGGATTAGAGCACGAGGGGGGACGGAGCGTTGACTTCATTAGACGAGACCTCTCCAACTTAACGTTTAGGTTCAGTGTGCCTCTAACCATTCGGTGATCGCTGCCAGTTTTCACCCTTGCGATCACTGAGACATCACTGAACAGTTGGCATCTGGTCGTCATAATGAAGTCAATCTCATTTTTTGTCGAACAGTGGGGGCTCGACCAGGTCCACTTCCTGTGGGGCCGCTTCTGGAAGAAAGAGTTCATCATAAAGAGTCCCTCTTTCTCCATGAAGTCGGCCAGCTGCTGGCCCTACGGTTCCGTTGCCCTACTCCAAATTTCCCTAACTTCAGCTCACCGCTTTCTCTTGTGCCTAGTTTTGCGTTAAAGTCTCCCATCAACACCGTGTAGTGGGTTTTGGAGGAATGCATGGCTCTAGAAATAACCTCATACATTTCGTCCACCTCCTCATCGGGATGTGCCGAGGTTGGTGCGTAAACCTGTATGATCCTCAGCGAATACCGTTTGGTGATTCTGAGTATCAGGTACGCGACTCTCGTCGACACACTCCCAATCTTTACAACGTTGTTGACAGGAGACTTGTGGACGATAAATCCGACACCTCCTTGGGACAGATGGTCGCCCTCCCGGTGATAAAACAAGTTGCCCGACTCGAGGATTACCGTGTCCTCCCCCTCTCTTTGGACCTCGGATAACCCAATAATATGCCGGCGCAACTTGTCTACCTCTTTTTCCAACTCCATTATCTTCTCGTCAGTCCTCCAGTCTTATATAGTACCAGGAAGTAATAATTCTAATCTAAAGAATTTCTGCAGTGAAACTGATAGTACGAGTAACTTTATGCGTCAACAAGCTTATATCACATTTTGTTGCTTATCTTAACATTCCTTCGTGTTGCGTCTTGTTCAGTGTAGCGATGACTCAACATAAGAATGCAATTAAATATTTAGAAATCACTATAATCGATCATTCCTATGTTAGTCATTGAGTAGATTGGTACTGTAATAATCTACTAATAGCAGTAATATCATGGATACACTGGATGTACAACAACATCACCCTTCATTCACCCCAGTCTAGAAAATAATGTTTATGCTGCTAATAGACTGCCCATGTATACCCACGTACCAACGTATATAATATGCAATTTGGATACAGATGATAAACCAGGGTCACATTGGGTAGCTTTATATATCGATACGAATGACGTCAGTCAATATTTTGATTCATATGGACGATGACCTGTACGATATCATCTAGAGTTTTTTTTAAAAGGAATTGTAATAGATGGAACTGGAATGTTGATAGGATTCAGAATGAGTGGACTTCAGATTGTGGCGAATATTGCTTAATGTATTTGCTATATAAGTTTCAGGGATGTTCAATGCATAGTTTTACGAGTATATTTACAGGGAACACATTGTACAATGATATTTTAGTGGATGAGATGTTTCGCTCCCATTTTACAGACAATAAGTAATAAGATTTTGTATTTTGTAAATAAAAATTGTAACAAAATTAGGTAATGTGTTTTATTGATGATTCAGATTAACGTTGTAGATAGGAACAAAGAAGAGTATAATACAATAGCACTGATAAGCCGCCGCATACGCCAAGGAAAAATAGACAATGACGGTATTCAATGAACAATAGATAAATAGATAAGAACAATGGGGCGCTAATGACGGTGGAGGCCTCACCGGATACCAATTAGATAAGAGTTAATTGATCTGCACATCTCCGGAACCGTGCATCATACGCAAAACCGGACCGCAGATTCGTGATCAGAGCATGTCAAAACTTTTTAGGATCGTAGTTGACGAACGTTGTACCACTTCTGGCTCACTGAGTCAACTACCTAACTACTCACTTTTCATTACTAGTGATCAATATTTTCAAAAATGTTTCGTTTTCTTTACGTTTCAATAGAGAATCGCAAATGAGTACACAATTCATTAGGTTTCATACAGTGAGCTCGTGTAAGCCAGACTTTTTCAAATGGGTCATAACTATTGTCACTTCTCAATTCCTCGTCTATGTCGTAACTACTAATATGCTAATTTTGCTCCACTTTTTCAAAAATGGAATCGACTTTATTCGTATAAGGGCGAACAGAGCGAGCAGACTGGAAACGCTTGAACCGACTTTGTGCTACTGTTACTGATACTGCATTAGGTCCGTCACAAATGTTTTCGCGGCTAGAGTCGCATTTTTTCCTTTTTTGTAACAAAACTTCTGAATATAGCGAATTTCTTCGTTAGATTCACTCATTTTGGCGGACGGAAAACAGTTGGAAAAGGGCGGGAAAGTGTTTTTTACTTTTTCATTTTCTTAATGTCCTATTTTATATATTGATATTAAAACCAACCAAATACAAACAGTACAACCGAAGAGCTGATTCTTCAATTTTGTACAAACAAAAATAATAAGAAACTTTTTCCCCGACCTATTATTAAACCCCACATGGTGTTTTTGTATTACCTGTGAAGAATTATCACCGTGACAATGCAAAAAGAGCGAAAATCCACACGATTTTCGTCAATGCCAACAGCTTGATAAACTGAAGCCGGTTTTATTTGATCGAAAAATAAATTTGAATGGTCCGATAACGCGATTGCTTACTCCACCGTATTTTAATTTGACGGCGCAGGACGTAGTTACTAAACAAAGTATCTGAATTTTGTCCCTCGTATCTTTGGTTCAAATCTTAACCGATATGTTACGTCCCAGGTTAGTGTAGCACACGCGTTATATTATGCTTAAGTCATAATCCTTATTTTTTTGTGGATCCCTGATCACAGTTTAATAATCATGCGGCTACTGTTTCCGTATTGTCCTCCAGACCTTCCGTATTGTAATGCTTAAATAAATAAAATAAACGCTGAGATAATATCGATTTTATAGCAATTTAAAAACGGTTATAATATCATAAGCAGAATTAATTGGTATTAGGTGTGTAATGAGCCGTGGTAGCTAAGTGGGTTAGCGCTCACTGTAAATTTCGCAGTATAATCAAGTACTCAGTATACCAGAAGGAACTAATTTTATTGTTAATTATATTTACATAGGAGAGCACAGCAAACGATCATACGGCTCATCTTTTTTTTTGCGGATGGAAAATCATCTAATGACTCCTTTCGCTCTAGGTGGAGCGTAAGGGAGTGTCAGACTTTTACTGACTAAAAACCATCCGTGTTCCTTCAGTGCCCTTACGTTCCGGAGCCGCGGTATCTCTTTCGAACAGCCCGCAGCCCCGGCAGGCATACGGCTCACCTGTGGGTAAGTGATTACCGCCGCCCATGAACAACTGCAACACCAGAGAATTACAGATGCGTTGCCGTCCTTTTAAAAGGGTGTAGGTAGGCTCTTTTTCGGAAAAATCTCTGGTGGTAGTCTATTGCACAAGGAAGTTGTGCGAGAAAAAACATCTTTTAAATCGCACAGTGGTGGACCGCCAGTCATTCAGATGGTATGAATTATATCACGAGTTTTGCCGCGATGTGCAATGGTGAAATTGTGCGGCTGGAATTAGTCCGAACAATTCCTCAGAGCACTCCCCTTGGTAAATGCGATAAAATATGCAAAGAGATGCAACAACTCTTCGCAGTGACAGTGATTCGAGCCGATCGGAAAGACCTCGGTCGTCGCCGATTCGAACGGCTCTGCGCTTGATGCAATCAAATGGAAGGAGCTGGGCAGCCCCAGCCCAAAGATGGGAACAGTATTCTATATGTGGCCGAACCTGCTGCGCCTTGTAACGTTTCAACGAGGAGAGTACCTTGAAATTGAGGAGATACTAGGAAGAGGTTCTTTTTAGCGGTAAACGCGCAAACTTGTGTCTTTTGGGGGTTGAACTGGACTAGATATAGTCGCCCCCGCCCGAGACTTTGTTCAACAAAGTCTCGACTTCAGACACAAGTTTGACCCGGTACTCAGCGATGTGTCCTCGAGAAATATTGGCACGGCCGGTGTATAAAGCATCACCAGTGCTGTCGTCCGCATAACAATAAATGTTACCGGTTTGCAACATATCATTGATATGCAGAAGAAACAGCGTTGGTGATAGCACGCAGCCTTTTGTGCTACGCAAGCGTTAATGGGGTTGTGTGATCAGAGTATGCACCGTCTACTACAACCTTGATGCTCCGATCTGCAAGAATACTGGTGATCCGATTGCACAATTTCGCGTGATACTCATAGGAAGGAAGCTTCGTAAGGAGCACTGTGTGACAAACCTGATCGAAGGCCTTCGCTGTGTCGAAACTAACGCCCCACGCTTCCCACTTGGACTCGACTGCCTGCACCCCAGCTATGAGGTAGGTAATTAAGTAGCAAAGTAGTAATCAAGTAACAGAAGATTTAGGGATCGGGTGCACTAAAATTGTCTTCCATGATTTCGGAACTACGCCTAGGGAGTAGAAGTACCGGAGAAAAGGCGTTTAAACCGGTGCCAACTCCGGAATACACGTCTTCAGAACAATAGGAGTGACGCCATCAGGTCCAATCGACTTGTCGACATCCAAGAAGAGGAGTGCTCTGCGTTCCGAGCGCTGGGTAAACAGCACATTCTTCATGGAGCACTCACACCGCGAGAAAGTCGGCGATGTGTTCCCCCCGTCATCAAGAATAAAATTGGACGCAAAGAGAGTGCCCAGCAGATCGGCTTTGTCCTTTGCGGCATGGGCCAGTAAGTCGTCCCTGTGCAGAGATGGGAGAGATGGCTGTCAGAAGTTACAGGCCGACCAGAATGCACGTGTTCACCAAAAAAGTCGAACTAGTTTTTCGCGAATTCCCCAGATGTGCTCTGACTTTGCCTTGACTATGACACTTTTGAAGGACCTGGAGGCGGAATAATACTTCTTTTTAAGAGCGCTGGTATTTGCATCCCAAGACCTAATCAATTTTGCAGGAGCGACCAAACCAAGATGATGGAATTAAAAGTTTCATTCCTTGTAGCACCACATCAGCGACAGAATCAGCAACAACGCTGGTATCATCCGGCGAGACGCAAACCTGCCCCCAAGTGTAGGATGCAAAAAAATATCGCATCGCGTCCCAATCGATTGACCTATAATGCCAAACACGGCGGCAACCTGCAGAACTCAAGCGCGATGGGAGCGTGCGTGGCGCTATACTCCGATCTTGATCTATACTCGATCGGACAATGGTCTGAGGAGCCAAGAAGGGCATCGACGGAGACCTGATGACGGAGAGGTCAGCAGAAGATTCAACAGTGAAGGTACATGATCTTACACATCTGGGATCCGCGTAGGCGACGTAACCAGTTATGTCAGACCATATGCCAAAGCAAAGTCATAAACAGATCTACCAACATGATCGGTTAAACGAGAACCAAGCCATTCACCGTGGTGGGCGTTAAAATCACCAAGAATCACGATCTCTGCGGATAGGACCTGTTTGTTGTAGGGTGGATAGGTCCGTATCTTCAAGGCTGCCGATACGATGAAACCAGGTGTCTATGCAAACCAGTGTATATGCAAACCATTTCGAGATGGTAGTGGACGGCATTAAGTTTTGAATGAAGTCCCCTGATGTTGCCGAAATTCAGGGATAGCGTGGCAAAGGTCGCCTTTGTTTTATTGCTCTGTTTTTCTCCAAGCAGGCTGTCTCGAGCGGAATTCCCCCCCCCCCCCCCAGAATACGTGGGGTAACCTGAGCACCCACGCTCCGGAAGAGTAGAGTAGAGGGGGTAGCTATGGCGTGGATGCTCAGCGTGGGATTCTCCGTCACCAAGGGTGTTGGTGGGGTTCCTGGGCTAGTATTCTATTTAGCTCCGCTCCCACGTTAGGGGAAGGGTTAATTGGGCCTCCGGCCACCTGCACTCACCAGATGTATTGCAAAACCATAGCTTCTACTTCACTCTGGTCTTCTGTGAGGTCGTGGTACCATCCCGGCTCGAACCGGCCCATATGTGCAACAGCAAAGACTGCGGCGTGGCTCTACCACTGTTATTGCAATTTTAGGTGCTGATTCAGCGGTAAAGGAAAACATCATTAGGAAACTGCAGGTCTGAGAAATAAAAAATATATATTTCGAAGACATGTGAAGCCCACCAACACGCATTGGGGCAGCGCGACGAACACTTCCTTGCCCTAAAAGCCTTTTAGAAGTGAGAGGAAGCCTGTGCCCAGCAGTGGGACGTATATGGTATATTACTTTACTTTATTTACTATAAGTGTATAACTAATAGTTAGATATACTGGCACTCGCAAGAAGCCTTGGCGCTAAATTAAATAAAAAAAAATTGATTATTAGTTTATTAGCGATCCACCCCGGCTTCGCACGGGTGATTTCTGGATCCTGACGATAGCGCCACCTATCGGGTCCTATTGTGAATCTAAACCATCCAGGGATCCCTACTCACACACACATTAAAAATTTCATCAAAATCAGTCGAACCATTTTCAAGTTTTAGCGAGACTACCGGACAACAATTGTTTTTTATATATAGATAGAGATTGTGTAAACTGACGCATTTAATGAATAGCGCTTGCGCAGATTTTAATAAGGTGTCAGAAATGCGCCAGTAACAGAACAGAACCGAATTCTTGAAACACGTCAAATGTGAGCGCAGCACTCCACTCGTGGTAGGCTTAAATTGCTTGTGTTACGAGTGGTTCACGTTAGTAGTCGAATGGCGGATTCGAACCCACGACCTTTTTGAGTTCGCGGTCCGCGCCCTGCCATTAGGCTACTGTCGCTTCAAATGGTTGCACGTGTTACACACATAGTGATGCCTTACATAAAAAAAAACATAAATAAAACACTCACGCCTGTCATCCAGAGAGGTAGGCAGATACTTACGAACTTCCATTTGGCACGATCCTAACACACCTCTCTCGCCTCCTTTACATCCATTTACCTATGCATACATGCTCGTCGGTCGTCGGTTAAGGGTACTCTTAATGTGGCTCATCTTTATTATGTCGCCAATCCCCGACTCTTCCGTTCACTTCTGCAACATAAACTTGCTTTGTCACTCTTTCCTCTCTTGAATTAGGATGAACCAAGATTCATTCATATTAATAGGACTGAGTCAAGAGTTTTAAGCAGGATACGTTATAAACAAACTTAACAATATTATTATAATTCCTCCAGTATATCTAACGATTTCTTTGGAAAATCAGTAAAAAGTGCATAAAATAAAAAAGAAACCCTTTAAAACATATTATTTCATGTTTCAATTTATATAATAATATCTCTTAGCTTACCCTTACCCTTATATGAATGAAATTAGCACAATGTGAAAGTATGGTTTCAACCTTTGAGTATTCAACCATTGGTTTAATACTCAAAGGTTTTAACTAAACAAAAACTCGTCTAATATTTTATAATTTCTCTTAGCATTCATAAATAATTATCATTTATCTTTTTCCTTGAATTGCTCTCAATACCAAAGTTCATCGTACCATTAGACTGCAGTTTTCAACACTGCTTATTATTATCATTGTTAAGGTGTTTAGATAACAACTAATTAATATTAAACAAAATAAGTTTTTGCTTATGTCACGTAATCAAGACAAGAATTTTTTGATACCCACTAGTACGAACAGGAACGTTGTTTATTCTTATATTTGTCTAAGGGCGCAGCCTATAGAGCGGTATACTTTGTGACTCTATATATTCTTTTGAACCATAAATTGCGTACCGTGTACGTATTGTGTGAATTATCAATAAAATAGGCTGCTATGCCCTTAGCATCTGGTAGTCTTCTAACTTTTTTAATTTATCAAAGGACGAATTTTAGAGCAATATAAAATGATTTGATTTTCATTATTAGGTGATTGAGAAAGAATAACAATGCTTTCCATACTCACATTATCAACCGTAAGGATGTTAAAAAAGATGTGAAACTGTTTACGGTAAAACTTATCGCTTATCATGACGCCTTTGAAAATCGCAAGTCGGCGTGACGAGGCGCTATTTTGGTATTGTAGTGACGTCGGTCGTCATGAATCTATGCTTTATATTTGAATTTCTCTGTTTTTCTATAATACTATAGGGATGTTATTGAAGGTATTATTTTTAATCTTTAAAAAACTTTAAAAACCGAACTTCAACAGTCTTATTATGCACAATTGTAAGCGCTCAGCACGCTATGCATAGGATGCTCGAAGTTTCTCTGCGTCATAGATACCCCGTCGCCACTTTGACTAACGTGTTATAAAATAATTAGCTAAGGTCCGTATTATTAAATAAAATGATGTATCCGGATCGCTAATTTTTAGCATCATTTCTATAATGGATTTCAGCAAAGTAACTCCTGAGTCTATTAAATTTTTCTATAGAATAAGGGTGACAAACGAGTACACAGTCTACCTGATGGTAAGTGGATGCTGTGGTCCGTAGACTTCTACATTTAACTTCGATTAAGAATCAAAATTCAGATGCGTTGTCACCCCTGAGGACTGAAATGGAATGCCTCCATTCCAGTAAAACGGGTCTCCGGTTCTCTACACTCACCATACGAAACACACAAAGTGATACGTACAAAGCTACAATTTGGTATCATATACATTTAAACGAACCATTCTTGTATATATATATAATCGGAATCTCGGAAACGGCTCCAACGATTTTCATAAAATTTAGTGTCCATTGAGTTTCGGGGGCCATAAATCGATCTAGCCATAATTTATTTTAAGAAAATGTCTTTTTTCCGTGTTTTCAGACAATGAAAAACTGCTACAATATAAGAAGGTAAATTTTGACACTGTGTTAATGATCGTAATAGCCCAAGTGGATATCGAGCGGTTGTGAAATCGTAATACCTTGGTTCGCGTCCTGTCTTCGGTCCGACTTCTTTGCCTTTTTTCTTCAAGTTCCCTTCTTTTGTGAGAAAATCTATTATTTCGAGCCCTTTTTTTAGTAGTTAGTTAGTATTTTAAAAATACAAAAATTTTAATTAAACTAATTGCACTCATGATTTTTTATTCAAATAACCAGTTCAGTTTTTTCTATTAGTCAATAAGATCAAAAAATATTATTCATGTTTTATCAGTATGTAATTTGTATCTCAATGTAATTTTAAAAAAACCGAGCAAAGCTCGGTCATCCAGGTACTATTGGATTGAATGGCGTAATTTGATGTTATTATTTCTCATAAGTCAATTTAAAAAAGTCATCATTTAATTATCATAATGTATACACTGATAGTAAGTGGATGCTGTGTCCCATAGACTCTTACATCTGTCCTTTAAATGCATATACGTTGTCACCTCTGAGAACGAACGGAATGAACCTCTAAAAAAATGAAGATATCTTATCGTGGTAAGCGGTTCCTTTCAACATTTTTGTTTGGTTTAAATGAGACATAGTAAACTAACTACCTAGTAATACAAAACTACCATTACTATAGCAAAGTCGCTATCGCCTTGATACTCTTTTAAGAATTAGTAGGAGTTTTACCACCACTGGGGACCAAGATTACGTAAATGCCTTGTTGCCCGTTGTTTCATTTCTGGACCTGGACTTTTGGTCATCACTTAACAAACAATGTTTTAATTATATTGCTCGTTGAGAACGACAATCAATATCATACTGCCTATGCTACTGTCTATTGCAAAGGAACTTTCCGGTATGATAATGAGTGTATTAAACTAAATTAGCACAAAAATAATATTAAAATCATGTTATATAATTTGTACTGTCTGAACATAAGACAAAAGTTGTTTTTCACAATACATATAATATTAGAGAAAAATAAAAGGCCTGTAAGAGAGATATGTATTATTCTGGCATTAATTAAATTTATTATTATTTTAATTTTAACAAACTTACAAAATAGTTTTAAAACACTTGAGACGCAATCTGTATTATTATATTATCATTATTAAAGCCTATCAAACTGTTGAAAATAAGCCTCCCTTATAGATTGCCTCATTGGCCTGATATTTGCCAAGTAGTCACGCTTGGCAAGCTGGTTGCCAACCGCAGTTTTTTATTTTATTTTGTTATTGGAAAGATGCTGCTGGCCACATCCTGTTTCAGTTTCCCTCTAAAGCCTCCTACGACACCCACGAGATGATATAGGGTTGTCTTATGCCGCCTCTCTTTTATCTCTTTTTAAAAAAAAACGTTACCCCTACACTAGGATTTTCTCCTGTATTGTGGGGGGCAGTTTACAAACATAAATTGCACAAGGACAAACATCCTGACCCGGAACAACTATTTGTAGGCCATACAAATACTTGTTCCGTGCGGGATTCGAATTCGCGACCCCCAGCGCAGCCACCTCCATTGCTAAGCCACTGCGCCACAGAGTCGTCGTTATTATATACAGACCCATCGCCTCTACGCGGTGGATCTGTATATTATAGCAATACCTCAAAGGGGCATGACATCGCTTGTGTTATAAAAACGTGATGAGTAATATAAAAAAATCTGCACTATAATTATTAATTACTCCGTAATTTACTCCTTACTCTGTGCTACGAGTAGAGAAAAATAGCTAAGTGGAAAGAAGGGCGTTGTGATTGAACTTGAAAATCGATGATTCACAATACATTGACTTACAAATGTAACGAAGTGAATTTCATTTTAAAAACTCAATCGTTTGACCGTTGTGATGTATAGTTTCTAATCGTTAATATAATTCTAATCTAAATTCTCGTTTATACAAACAATTCATAAGCTTATTTTAGCTTAAAAGATAATGGGGTAGTTGACACCACTATTGATGAATTCGTCTAATTTAAATTTGTCACTTTTATGTCTCAAAACTTGGTCAATTTTCTATTTTAAGTTACGTAAGTTATGTTTATTTATTTAAAAATATACTTACACATAAAATTTGACTACAAAATAGGACGTTAGCAATATACTAGTGGTCACCTAGTGCCGAAATTCGACCATAATTCATAACTTAAACGCTTTTTTGCCTTAACGTCCACTTTGACTATTGAAAAATGAACATTTGAAATTACACAAAATTTAATACTGTGTATTAATTATTACATGTTGTGTAGTAATTATTTGTTAGAAACATTTTAAATTCTTTGGCAACCAATCTCTATGCACAAAGTCTGTTTGACTACAGACTATTATGTGTTTGATAATGACAGTGTGAACGTAAACAAGGGATGTTTTATTTAAGAGCCCAGTCTTTCAGAGCAAAACAGAAAAATTGCGTTCTGGTGACACATCTACACCCTCCCTGCCCCGCCACTTTATGTACCGCCACCGCAGTTATCTTTCTGGCCGTAGCGTGGAAAGTTGCTCTACTAAGATTTTCCAGTATCAATTTATCTAATATACAGGATTATTGATAATTAGCTAACAAATTTTCACATACAGATTTTCTACCTCGTATCTATTTTTGTTCCATGCTTTTATTACAAAATTCGTTACACAAAAAAAAATATTTTAAGTTTGTATAATTTTTGTTGTTTTGTTGAAAAGGTTTCTAAAGGTAATCATCTAGAACCTGTATAACATGTACTCGTATTATTGATTATTCAAATGAATCTGGCAAGTGCTAGAATGAGTCGTGCACTGAGGGTTTCGTAATAAGTCGATGACACTATCGAAAATCCGTCAAGTACGTCAAGTAGTTCTAAATACTAAAATAGATTAAAAAAAACTCAAAATAATTTCTATATAAGTACAAACAGTCCACTATCACACATATTTATAGTTTCTCATTAAAGTATAATGTAACTTTGTATAGCATTTACCTATATGCATGAATTACTATTCTTGTACAGCAGCATCGACGGACGACTTAGCGCTTTTTTTTAATTTATTCGCAATGGCTTGAATGATGTATGGAGGGTGTTAACTATTTTACTATGAAACACAAAAAAAACTTACCTTTGAATTCTATTTCTGTTCATTGCTTCAACGTTTGATTTCAATTTTCGTTTTCTGGTACAAGCATATTTTTTACGTTTATGGTCCATATCGAAATTAAAAGTTATAAAACAAATACAAAATGATTTATAAACCCTTAAAGAATTATATGCAAAAAATAATAAAGTAGAGCAACTTTCAATTCGTAACAATTCGCAACCAAGATTGGGGAAAGAGAGAGAAAGAGGAATGTTAGAGCGAGAGGAAGTGCAAAAATTTGGCACAGACAAGACGTCTGAACGCTACAGCCGCTCAGCGGCTACTAGGAGTGGTCGTTACGAAACGTAACTAGTTACTGAAACTATCTATTCACACAATAGCGAGTAGCGGGTTATTGCAGTGCAACGAAACTATCTATTACAGTAGACGTTTTACTCAGTAACACGATTCACGTTTCACGAATCACGAACGAGCGATCAGTAACAAAACGTTTATTCGGCTATTTTCGCGACGCGTCGGCGACGGCTTCGGCTGTTGAAGTAGAAGCACATGAGTAAAAAAACCGACTTTTTACGCTGTGGTAGAAGTACCACCGGTTGTCGAAAGTCGAGTGAGCGCGTGTGCTTTTGCATTTGACCTATGACTCTATTTCCTTCGTATAGATGCGATATTAGAAATGAGAAAGTAAGTGTACATGTTTTTAACAAAAAATAGTTCAAATACCATAATTTAAAGGGCCTTGGCCCGGTTTACATTAGTCTTTTGTTTAAGTTTAATGACACGGTTTGTTTTTACTTTTTAGGCGCGTTTGTTTCCTTTTTTGTGCAACAATAATAATCTTTTTAGTAAAATAAGAACTAAATATAATTGTATATATTAGTGTTGATAATAATAATTGTACAGTAATTAGTGTAAATAACTAAGTGTAAAAATAATACTAAAACTTTATGTGATTGTTATCAAAAATGTCTCGAAGTAATGCCAGTGTACTTCGAAGTGATATTTTTATCAAACCGTGCGAACTGATTTAACAAATAAATAAATTTAACCATTAACACCATGTCTAATTCTATACGAAACGGTAACAAAGGTCGCAACGTTTTGCAATTGAACACGTCGTGAAACACTCTATTGAAGCCGCTATTAAAATAGAGTGTTTCCAAACCCTCTATTAAAATAGAGTGTTTCAAAAGCCGCTATTGATATTCGATAGATAGATTCGTTTCGTTACTCAAAGAAGCCGCTACTACCCACCGCTAGCGGCTACTAAGGAATATTGCCCGCAATTATTGTTTATAAAGTCAATATTTTATAGGTCGATCGAAATAATTATTAATTTTGAAATAAAGTGGTTTAAATTATTATTTTTTAATATTTGTCTAATTAAACACCTGCCCTTGAGAAAAAAAATAA
Source organism: Parnassius apollo (assembly GCA_907164705.1). Classification (NCBI taxonomy): domain Eukaryota; kingdom Metazoa; phylum Arthropoda; class Insecta; order Lepidoptera; family Papilionidae; genus Parnassius; species Parnassius apollo. The sequence goes on from CAJQZP010001278.1 coordinate 869,936, forward strand.
TTATAGCATAAATATTTTCAGCTATTGCTATGAAACAAATAGTTTTTTATGAGGCGAAAACAGCGAAATTTAACGAAATTGAGACCTCTTATTTAAGACAATGAAAGATATTTAGAAAAAAAGAAACAGCGCATTTTGGAGATGAAGATGTTTAGCTATTAACGCGCTGAATAGATTTCGCCTTTTTATTATCGATTGCCTTATAATGGTACACGAACAAAGCTCGAAATTGCGTTGGGTGCGAGAGAGCTCTATTTACCGTTTGATTTATCTAACATAGACCACATAGATGAACCAAAAAAAAAATTTAGCCATTACTTATAATCTGGGTATTTATGTGTTATCAAAATATTTTACTCTGAAACAATAATTTGTTGTAAAAAAAGAAATCAAAGTGGCGCTAATGATTCGATGTGAGTCAACTTTAAAAGACTGTAGCCTTAATTTAATATATTTGTAACACATATAATATGTATATAAATTTTAGCTTTATGCACTTCTCCATATGAACTTTAACTATGTAAACTCCTCTGTACGCGGTTTTTTTTTGACCAGTGCGTCAAATATCTGATTATGGATACATACATTAAATCAAATTTTAGTTTGTTCAATTCAAGGCTGCAAATATAGACTGTCGCTAAGACGCCAATTATTAACTTTATGTAGCCAGTTGGTACTATAGCCGTCGCCCTGAAAGCACGAATGAGTCAGCTTAAATGAGGAATAGCGCTACGTTCTCACAAAATTTCAGCGTAAAATAGCGTCATAATGCTGCTTTGTTTCGTATAGTGAGCGAGAGATCCGGAGACCTTTTTTACTGGTGCAAGTCATTTCAACTTAATTTTCAAGAGTAACAGCGCATCAGCATATGGACAACAGCATTTATCATCATCAGTTTACTTGTATAAAATAGGTCGTTGCGCTATCCGGCCAGGACCCCTCGTTTTTTTCTTAGCACAGCTGCACTACCAACACCAAGAAACAAATTATTCTGTTACTGTCTTAAGCAAATTTTGTTTTCAAACTTTAAACATATTCAAGAGTTTTTACGTGGTAGAGCCATGCTGCTGCTATATTGTGGTTGCAGCACAAGTGGATTAGCTCAACCGGAGTAGGACCACGCTCACAGAATACCAGCGTAAAATAACAGCTTCATGATGATGTGTTTCGTATGGTGAGTGTAAAGAACCGGAGACCCTTTTTACTGAAAACGGGGCATTCTATCTCAGTCCTCAGGGGTGACAACGTATCTGCATTTTGATTCTTAAGGGGAAATATAATGTCAAATGGCTTAGCAAGATCCTCCGTTATGCCGAAAATATTCACAAATTAAATTAATATATAGTAAAGTTGAGGATTAATGTTAAGGATTATGTTAGACGAAAACACGATTTCGTAAAATTTTCTCGATAGAAAAAAAATCCAAAGTTACCTCCAAAATAAACAATAAACCGCTGTTATTCATAAAATATTTTAAATAAGATCATGAAACTTAACTATAAAGCAGTGGTTATGTTATTTACTTTTTTTAAAATACCATTATTTTCACTGTAAAAAGAAATTACCTAAACTATCGGCGCATAAGCTTGATTCCTGTCGCCCCGTTAGTATCGCTCCGGCTTTTGAAGGGAGAAGTTGTGTCGCTTACGATCAGAATACACATTACGCAACAGGACGACGTAAAATTAAAATGGGAAATAACCGTTATAAAAATAAGAAGCGACTGGCTTGGCGTTAAGAAACAGGCATAAATATGATAAACCTAATAAAATAAGTGTCTAACGACCTTTCTACTTACAGTATTAGTGATTACAAACATGTCGGTACATAGCATACGACGCGCGGGGAAGTGGGGGCGAAATTAGAATTTGAGCTGACTTACTCTATCCTCTTAATTGAAGATAAATGTAGATGTCTATGGGGCACAGCATCCACTTACCATCAGGTTGTGCTCGTTTGTAAAATATGTATTCTCAAATAATATATATTTTTTACTAGTAAATTCCATTTCTCGAGATACAAATCTAAAAATCGACTGATGTGTTTTTGTCATGCAATTTAGTGTGTCACATCATAATATCTGTTTCACATTATAATATGTAACACTAGCATGAAATAGCAGCTAAATGCAGCTGTGTTTATGTCTAGTGAGTTTAGAGAACCGGAGACCTTTTATTGGTTACGAGGCATTCTTTCTTAATTCTCAGGGGTGACAACGCATCTACATTTTGATTATTTAGATGTCTATTGGCCGCAGCATCTGCTTACCATCAGGTGGATTGTGGGTTCATTTGTCACACTTTTTTAGAAAAATAAACTTAATTAGTAAGGACAAAAACAATCGTAACAAAATTTCTTAGAGGATATTTATTCGTAATATTATAGTAGTCAACAGTCTGATTAATAATGTAATATGGATCAGGTTTGATAATACTTTTTGCAAATAATTAAAATTATTTACTATAAATATCAATGTAAATAATGATCGATACAAAGGTAACATTCAATTTGTATAAGAGTGATTGGTTGATATTTAAACCGCGTGGTCAGAGTTCAGTGGTTGGAGTTCCTCAGCTAAAGCTTACACTTCGGAAAAACAAACAAAACTTGCCAGTGCAAGTTGTTTGTTTACTTGCTAGCTTCAATGCGAACGCCTCAGGAATACCTCGGGTACGAGTAGGTTAGAATAATAGTAATGTCAATCAACCTATTTTCTTATCTCCGGGCCATATAGTAGTGTGGATGTAATTAAATGCAGTATGCGATATGCCGAATCATTTGTTTACGAACATGATTCAGCAAATCGTTGCTATCGTATTTGGTATTTTGTGAGGGAAATGAAAGAAGAGTATGCATGATGATAATCATAAATTACCCATTATACAAACAGTGATCGTAGAGTCTTTCGTAAACTTATAAATTTAGGCATAATTTTAAAGTTTAGCACGTTATAGTTGATTGCGTGAGTTTCATCACTTGATAGACATACCACCACAAAATAAAGCTCTCTTTTAATTTTGTGACACAACTGTCCCCTCAGTAAATGTCTTGCGCTCTTGTAACTATAAGTATTATGATTTATGATTGAGAAGTCATCTAAAGTGTGATGTTTTTCAGGGTTTTAATAAGTTATTTTGTGTACCAGTGCGTATTTGTTTTATCATGACAACACGTTTATCAGCTACCGCTAAGCACGATAGCTTATTTTTGTATGTAACGTTATTTTAGGTTCGAAAAAAAAACGTGGTAAGTATATTAAATAATTTTTAGTGCAAAATTTAAAAATAAACTTTTGATAAATCCAAATGTGCACGCCCTAAGCCCTAATTTTTTAAGTATTTTAAATACACTAAAGGTTTCACAAATAATCTTATTACTATTACTACTAATTTTCCGCTAATTTTATGTCAAACGTCATTAAAAAAATGGAAAATCCAAAAGTGCACAGTTTCGTGGCGTTTCGCTTTGTTTCCTTGTACGTGCCCTTTATAGTTTTATACTATGGTACATATAGATAATGTACCATAGTATAAAACTATAAAGGGCACGTACACGCGGGGATAAGTTTATCTCCTATTTTATCTAAGACAATTTTATCCCTTGTCAGTGGATATAATCGGGGGATAAAAACTTTGTCTCCTGCCTATGCTAGCCCGGCTGCATCCTATACCTTTAAACGAGCAATTCTTGTATATATATATATATATATATATATATATATATATATATATATATATATATATATAATAATATATATATATATATATGGAATCTCGGAAACGGCCCCAACGATTTTCATAAAATTTTGTGTGTAGGAAGTTTCGGGGGCAATAAATCGATCTAGCTAGGATTTATTTTTAGAAAATGTCTTTTTGTCCGTGTTTTAAGCAATGAAAAACTGCTACAATATCGTTAGATAAAAAGGTAAATTTTGACAGTTTATTAATGATTACAAATAGCTTAATTGGTATATTGGGCGGTCACAAAATCGTAATACCATGGTTCGAGCCCAGACGGACCGACCTTTTTAAATTTTTTTTTCAAGTTCCTTTCTTTTTTGAGAAAATCTATTTTTTCGAGCCCTTTTTTTAGTATTTTTTAAAACACGAAAATTTAAAATAAACTAATTGCACTCATGATTTTTTATTCAAATAACCAGTTCAGTTTTTTCTATTATGTCGCTAAGATCAAAAAATATTATTCGTATTTCATCAGTATGTAATTTGTATCTAAATATAATTTCCAAAACACACGAATTAAAAAAAACCGAGCGAAAAGTACCGGGAGGTCAACCGGGTACTGTATTTAACGCGAGAAAATTTTCGTACAATGATTTTTTATGACTCGATGTCATTTAAGCCAACAAGAAAGTTATGATAGACTTTGATTGGCCTTTCACTATGAAGCCATCTCGTGCCACTGTTTACAACTGGTTTAATGAGTTTTAACGTGATCGCACTAATCTGCCGATGATCTGCATGAGGGACGGATTTCTTTTTCGGCGACAACTGAAGGTAACATCAGTGTTGTGCGGCGTATGATAGAATTTGACATAAGACTGACTATCAGCTGATTCGGACACGCTTAGGTATCGGTATGAGTCAAGTGCACAAAATCCTCCCAGAACATTTAGCGGTTAGGAAGCTTTGTGCCCGGTGGATACCTCATAATTTGACAGAGGACCAAAAACTCCGTCGTGTTGATTGGTGTCGTGAAATGGTTCAAAGATTTAACGGAGGTGGCTCAAATGTCGTGTTCGACATACTTACGGGTGACGAAAGCTGGATTTACTGTTATGATCCTGAAACTAAGAGACAGTCTGTTGTCTGGGTGTTTCGTTCCGAGGAGTTGCCAACTAAAGTCAAGAGAGGTCGAAGCGTGGGAAAAAAGATGGTGGCCTCGTTCTTCGGAAGGGCAGGTCATTGCGCAACAATTGTTTTAGAGGATCAAAAAACAGTTACTACAGAGTGGTACACTAACAATTGTTTGCCACTTGTTTCGGAAAAAGTTCGGAAGAAACGACCTCGCCGTAGGACCCTCCTTCACCATGAGAACGCCTCGTCGCACACCGCCAAGCAAACAATTGTCTACTTGGTGACGTCAGACGTGGAATTACTGTGTCACCTGCCCTACAGCCCCGACCTCGCACCTTGCGAGTTTTATTTATTTCCGAAAATAAAAGAAAAACTTCGAAATACGTTTTATGGACACCAAGGAAGCAGTGGTTGCGTTTCAAAATGCCGTCAAAAAGACCCATAAACCACTAAACCACCTTTTTAATGTAAAAGTAGCAATTAATCGATTTAAAAAAATATATGTTCAACAATCATTTATCTTTGTGACAATGTGCTTTTTATATAATTTATATGTTCAATATGATTGTTAGATACGATTTCATGCAACAAAACGTTGGATTCTTGATTTTTAGGCGCTAGTAAATCATATCTACGCCTTTTGCGTTTAAGCCATGCAAAAGAAATCACTTGTTTATTTAATTAATTAATTGTCAACAGATGCTGTTCACGATGAGGTCCCATCACATGCTGACAGATGTAGTACTGGAAGTTGGAAACGAGCTGTTCCACGTTCACAAAGTTGTCCTCGCTGCGGGTAGCCCCTACTTCAAGGTAGGTTTTACACTAGCTCATTTGTGTATAGTCATTTTATGAAAGAGGCACGTGTGGTCTGTTTCGGACTGATTACGAATATTTATACAGCTTGTCCCAGAAAGAATGGATAATCCTGGAGCGCCTAATAGTACGTAAGGTATCAGGCGCTCAAAAAAAGTAACAAAAAATATATTCCTAGTGGTGCAAAAAATATGAAGGTTTAAAAAAATGTTTTTATTGACTTAAATGTACTTTCATGTACAGTAAGGTCACGAAAATTAATGAAATTCGTTGTGTTTTTGGTGTTTGTTTTATTTTGGTATTATATCATTTTGTAAACTGTATTAACTGCGCATATTTTTAAAATAGTTAGCCACTTAGGTCTTTATACTTTTTTTCAGGAATGGCTCTCAAACTTTTGTCAAAATTATTTTTTTATAAAATTTCATGCTAATAATTGAAGTTTTTTTTTTTGCAAAAAGAACAATAGATAATCATACTCTTTACTGCATTTCTAATAGAATAGTCTGTGAGGACAAATGGAACACCAAAAACACAACGAATTTCATTAATTTGCGGCAGTGGTGTACATGAAAGTACAGTAAGGTCAATAAAAACATATTTTTTAAAACCTTCATATTTTGGCACCACTAGGAATATATTCTTTTGTATTTTTTTTGAGCGCCTAATACCTGTACTATTAGGCGCTCCAGGATTATCCATTCTTTCTGGGACACCCGATATACACCGTGTGTGCTTAAAGCGAAATCCACTTCTGTTTCGTTAACGTATACTTTATTCATTATACTAATATGAACTCTACTACTTACATACTAAGAAACAATTTCACCTAACAAAAAAAAAATTTAATTGTTTGGCTCGATTCACAAGTTACGTCCTCTGTAAATAACATTTACATTACATGCATAGCACCAAGTTATAATTTATTACAAACAGCAGTATAGACATCATAATATACACTGTCTGATGTTCAAGTTGTTTGTAATATTTTGTAGCACTGTAAATAACGAATCTCTAAATTATTGTACCAACTATGTTGACTCTTTATTTAACTACTGTGTACTTTCATCTTGCTTTGTTGTTACTTTTAAGTATAATTATGATAGTCTCTTAACAGTTATTTTGTGAATTAATTACGCAGAGTAAAATAACTTTTAATTATTGTTATATAGAAATAGTGTAAGTGCAATATTTGTAAGTTGATAACATAAGTTTTAAGGGAAAAAATTACTATTTCTATTTTTAATAATACTCGTGCCAGTAAGCGAAGTGTGAAGCGGCTCTTCACGACCTCGTAAGACATGCTTAAAGTCGATGGATGCAGGTGGCTCAAGACCGTGTTGTGTTATCCCACGATGGATGGTGATGTTCAGCAGTAAAATAAAGAGTTATGGCTCTTTACAAGTCCACTACTGAACTTCCATATAATAATGATAATTTTAAATAATTCTAAAAATATATAGGTAGTTTATTATTTTTTTCCAAATGCTATGTATGTGAATAAAAATTTAATTTTTCTATTCTAAGAATAAATTAGAATACTATTATAAGTAATGATATAATTGAATATAAATAATAAACACAAGTTAGGTAGCAAAGAACCAATCACTACGGCGCTTCGTTTTAAAATGCCAAATTGTCCTGCGGGTACACCGCAACCGCATGCGGCGATCTTTGAATGTCGCGGCGGCGCCTTTCACAAGATGCGGCACGTACCAAGGCGGCGCGACACAAAGGCGACCGTATCTAAGAGAACAGACTACGCTTTAGCAACGAAGTCCCAAAAAATATAAAAAGTCAAAAGGATTTTTATGAGGGAAAATAAAGAAAAACCAACAGAAAGAAAAAGAAACTTAAGCTTAACTTTACTTGTTTTATCGTAAACACCTCTTTACTGGAAACGGTGCATTCCATCTTAGTCTCTAGGAGTGATAACTCATCTAAGTCTTAATATTTAATCAAGGATAAGTGAAAGTGTCTATGAGCTACAGCTTCCATTTACCATCAGAGGTACTCGTTTGTCATCCTTACTTCTAAGCAAAAAGCTTGAAAGTTGAAAAAGTCCTATGGGGTTTCGGTTTCCCAGAACGGAATTTTTACCACAGCAGTGGTATAAAATAGAGATGGCTTTCATAAGTATTATATATACTATAGTAAATAACCATAATTTAATTTAATATAAATAATTAAATTTCTTTGTGCCACCACATTTTTATATATTTTTCCGGCCATTACAATACCTCTGAATCTGAATGAGGTACTTTTTCGTGTAGCCTACGGGACATTTTTATTTTTTTATTTTCATATAGTATTACTTTAAATGCATAATTTCACGCCCAGGCAATGTTCACAAGCGGTCTGAAGGAGTGCGAAATGTCCAGAGTACGTCTGCAGGGAGTGTGCCCCTCCGCTATGGCGTGGCTGGTATACTTCATGTACACGGGCAAGGTCCGTATCACTGAGGTCACAGTTTGCCAGCTGTTGCCCGCTGCCACTATGTTCCAGGTGTGTATTTCACCTTGTTAATTGTTATAGTTATTGGCACTAGGTAGATGACATTTGTTTTTCACCCCCGCAAGATCGTCGTCGGTCAAGGTAAGTATCGTTTAAGGTGCGAGAAATCTGGTACTGCGATTATCAATCCGCCTTTCAAACGTGACGGTTAAGGTGAATCCTCACTTCAACAGGAGAAATGAAGGCAATTTCTAGCGTGAGAGAAAACATATGTGAACTTTTTTACAAAAAAAAGCCAATGTTCTATTCTGTTCTATGATCTATAATATTGACAAGTTTCATTAAACAGTAGTATTTGGGTGCGTTTGGCAGAAAAAAGCGCTAGCAAGCGCTTGTAAGCAAAATGGCGATCGTAAGCGGTAAGCGCTGTCAAATCGTAACTAGCTATTTTCCTCCAGGACACAATGTTAGTTTTAACCGGGGAACCTAACTTAATTTAAATATATGTTTGTAAAGTATTCATATTAAAAACTTACCAATCATGAATTTTTAATAACATGTATATGTTTATTCATGTCAATATATTACTTAAAACTAATATTGCACAAAACAACTTATAAACTCTACTTCAAAACAAACAAATTAAATAAGCAAAATGGCGGGTTGTGTCAGCGCTACTGAGGTAGCAATCGTGTCCTGGCCGAAAACTATTTCAGCGCTTGTAAGCGCTTGCTAGCGCTTTTTTCTGCCAAACGCACCCTTTGTGTGCGTAATGATTTCTTATATTTACGCGAACACTACACAATTATTAGAAATACTTTTACGGATTTTATCGCGTTTATTAAAAATAAAATAAAATAAACGCGATGAAATCCGTAAAAGTAGTTTTAACCAATCAACGTGTCTGCATAAACAAGAAATTACGTTATAAAAACACCTAAACTTTAAATTCAATTTATTTTACATTTTCTATTTTTTGTGATAGCTCTTATTACTTACGTTTTTATATTTTTGTGAACTGCGTTATTAAGTTGCATATAATTAACGTATAATGATTAGATGCACCAAGAGCCCTCTGACCGATTTTAAAGTTGAAAGAAAAGTAAAGATAGACTGTTGGCTATAAGGTTCTAAAAGGTCACCCTTTACAAATCTCATAACGGGGGTTGGGGGTGGGTGGAAGTTAGTTTGTTAAAGAAATGTAGAGATTAATGTTTGTTTCTGTTATATTTTATATAAATTAGATTAGAAATGCATAAACTATAAACCAATATATAGATTTCCTTAAAAGTAGAAGCGTTAAAAGAAATATGTCTAAATACAAAGGAGCTCTGTCTCCTGAACTAGGTTATCACCTGTATCTCAGAAGTTAAATGTATGTGAAAAATTAAAGAATAGAGGCATTGTTTTGTGCATATACGTACACACACTAGAAACCGAAAAGCTTTTCATGCCATCAAAAACATTACTTGTAAAAAAACCAAGCCTCGCAACTCAGTTCTTCTACCGTAAAAAGTTGTGAGATCCGTGTAATATCAAGTCGGTTAATTTATTCAGTCCCTACTTAAGGGTCTTTCCGTCTTAAGTTATCACATAATTAGCTAACCTAACAACATGTTATTGTAACCATATCAATATTAAAAATCTTTTATGTTTTAAATAAATAGATTGACTTGGGGCCATCGCATGAAAACACAATGTATCTCACAAGTAATACGTATTATAGTAAATTAGATTGTTTAGTTAGTTATGCAATTTAATGTAAGTGTAGTAATGCAAGTTATTTATGTAGTTGGTGTATCTAGAAAACTGGACCGAAATTGAAAAATATTTTAGTTTTTCCTTGATTTATACACTAAACACTAATTGTATTCTAAATTTGAAGCTTCTATATCTGCTAGAAGTGCCTTAGAGTTTTGATGATCGGTCATTCAGTGAGTGACAAAATTAAGAAACTTTGACTAGCTATAATTCTTAAACTACTGGTTCAAATTGAATGAAATTTAAAATATACCATGTTTATATTATGCCTACTAGGTTACTAAAAATTCAGGTTTCTAGTTTTATCCACTACGAAGTAATAGGGGGTCGAAAATGGCCTGAATTGCTTCGAAAAAAGTGTGGTACGGCCGTGTCGCTTTTTTGCTCGATTTTGCGGGGGCACTGCCGTGCCCCTAGATATAAAATAACACAGTGTTGAAGTTCGTAAGTGCATCGCAAACTTGAGCAAAGAAACCCCCACTAGTAGCGCCCGTTCCACAGATCAATTTAAATACTAAGCCTCTTTACAGGTATAACACATGTAACAGACCTTCCTCGACCTATTAAAAGGAAGCAGAACATGTTCCATAGCACTATTTATTTATTGAATTAATTACAACGGTTTTTAATATAATTACAGTAGTTAAGAAGTGCCTTAGAGTTTTGATGATCGGTCAGTCAGTCAGTGAGTGAGTGACAAAATTAAGAAACTAGTTAAGAGACTAGGTAAAATTCTTAAACTACTGGTTCAAATTGAATGAATTTGAAAAATGCCGTGTTTATACAATGCCTGGTTGGTTACTGAAAATTCAGGCATCTAGTTTTATTCACAACGAAGTTATATTGGGGTCAAAAATGACCTGAACTGCTTCGAGAAAAGGATGGTACGGCCGTGCTGCTTTTTTCCTCGACTTGGCGAGGGCACTGCCGTGCCCCCAGATTATATCGCAACTTTTCAATAACAATGACACTGTGTTCCTATACCTTAGTGCGAACTAGCGACATCTTGTGAGCATAAGATTGTTACAAGCTACACATTTATTTTATTTATTTATTTTTACAAAATATAGTTATTAAGTAACATCCGTACAAATAAACATACAAAAGTTTTTCTACCACTGGTTTCCGATGATGTTAATGCTGTTAGCCTTTTAGCTTTTCCAGCTTCATAGGTCTCATGGTCCGCCGCTTGAAAAGTAGTTTTTCCATGTACCTACCGCCGATTTGTAACTTTGACCATGTTCAATCGGTCCGTGTTGCGACAAGTTATTTAATGACGTAATATTTAATTACACGTTGAAAGTATTAATAGTCTTAGTTCAAAAAGTATTTTATTATAATTAATGACGCTTTTTCGTAAATGTGTGAGAAAATTTTGCGGATTATATTAATTAATATTAATATACAACACATTAAATTATAAGTATGAAAGCTTAATGTTTGTTCGTATTTTATGCGTTGCCATGCCGTTCATCAGATTGCAGTTAAACTTCGTCAACTTACTGCTTGCACTTGCGGGAAGGTTATAGGCATATTACAATAAAAGGTAGGAGGCGCGTATCGTACCGACACTTTCATTTGAAAGTTATTTATCATTCAACTTCAATGAATGTATAGTTATAATTATTCCTAATAAAACAATATAACTTCCATATCATCATCATCATCATCATCATTGCAGCCCTTCACAAGTCTACTGCTGAACATAGGCCTCCCCAAGGTATGCCACAAAGCACGGTGCTGAGCCGCCTGCATACATCGACTTCCTGCATGTCTTACCAGGTCGTCACTCCATCTAGTGGGGGGTTACCCTACACTGCCTACCGGTACGAGGCTGCCACTCGAGAACCTTTTTCCCCCATCAGTTGTCGATTCTTCGAGATATCTGGCCACTTCAGCTACTAATCCGTTGTTCTATGTCATTCACTCTGGTTCTATGGCGGATAAAGAAAATAGAAAAAGTGTTCTAAGTGCAACAGCTCACCAACCGTTGACAACATTAAATTATATAGGTTTCCGAAACCCGCAGTAAAGTATATTTTGCGGTACGTATACAATGTACATATACACTATTTAACAAGCTCCAACCTTAAACTAAATCTCTTGTCCAACTTATAATGAAAGATTGTTTCTCTTTAACCATTTAAAAACAAATTATTGTTTTGCAAACCATTGGACCTACTTTGATAATATTTGTATTTTTAATAATTATGTCTTTTGTTTTCAGCTGTAAATTGTGGGCGAAATATCATATTCCTTCCCAAGAGCAGTATACTACTTTAGCTTTCCAGACAAAGCTACATAATGAGCCCAGAATGCTGTGTGGAAAACATTTTCATGATGGTTAATTTAATGATGCAACCAAGAAAAAGCTCTTAAGAACGGTAGTCCCATGTGATGTAAGTAAAATATATAATGTATATGGTAATACGGTATGTATATAGTTTTCTTTTAGGATTACTCAGATATTTTACATGCGGATTCCTATATTCGGAAGTGGACTTTGATAGACTGTAATGAAGATGATGATGATTATTCAGATGACATCATCTGGATCTAACATGGATGGACAGAACACATACAGTACAGTTTGAATCATTAATAAAAGTGCAACACACTGTGCATATTTTTTTTAACAGTCAAAGGTATTTTTTTAATAACAACAAAAAACCTTAAGAAAGTTCAGGCATCACATTCTATGAATAATTACATTTCGTCCTAAACCTATCAAATTTAAAGGCACAACTTGTACAAACAACACAGTAAAAATACATGCATCAAATGGTTCTCAAACAATAGATAAACACAATACTTCTCTTTTTTCACATAGTTATTGTATTTACTATCTTATTTTGTTATATTAGGTGTAGTAGTAGGTGTATTATAGAGCAAGTTGGATGAACAAGATCCATTCATTTATTTTGTATTGGTACAAGGGTAATGTAGTGCCATGAGTAGGTTTACTATGAAAGTAATGTCGATGAATATAATGTTAAATTAATTTTATATAATATATTTATTATACTATAATTTATTTCAGTTTTTATTTATTTCCAAACTAACAAAGTGTATTCCCATTTTATTTTGTAGAATCACAAGCTGGTCCTTCGCAAATTATTGTTGCAAAACCACAAGCAGGATCTTCAAAAAGGACAACATTAGGAGGACAACATCATAATATCCACTGAAGAACAACCACAAACATCCAAGCATATCGGATAATGTTGACCTGAAAAAGAAAGTACTCACAGTAAAAAATTTAAAATTACATAAGGAATATTTTTGTAATCTAATATTTAATATGTTTTATAATTTTGGATTAAAATTATGCTATTTATAAGCTGCATTTAATACTTAATATATTGCATATAATATAGAGACAAAATTTTTAGTGTCAATTCAGGGAAATAGATAGACAACCAAATATTATCAAAACCAAATTATTATTTGTGGATGTTGCACTTTGCACTTGTGTGTAGAAGCTTAATTATTATTTAACTTGTTTTTGATTAAAATATTTATATTTTGGTTATTGTAGACATTCTGCGATTTGTGATTGTGCATATTATCAATTCATCCATGATTGTAAATCTTATATATTATAATTGTTTGAAATATTGTAATCAATATTGATTTTCTTTTCATGTTTAAACCCATCAAATGTCTTTATAGAAAGAACTAAGCTACTGGAGAAATTTTGTCTTAAGTTATGTATGTTTTTTTGAATTTTAATTTGCATTTTTATTTTGAATAAATAAATAGAAATTTTGTAATTTTTGTTCTTTTATTTAGCCTAGGGATAGGCAAACCAAAAATACCTCAAATAAAAAAACCAAAAAGACTACGTTCAAATTTTCCCGCCACACGAGAAGTGCAAGTAGGCTAACGATAGATGGCGCTAGTGGGTATATATATTACATTTCTTAAATTTTGTATGAAGTTGTTGTTCTCCGATGGGAGTAATATGAGTACTTTCTTTTTCAGGTCAACATTATCCGATATGCTTTGATGTTTGTGGTTGTTCTTCAGTGGATATTATGATGTTGTCCTCCTAATGTTGTCCTTTTTGAAGATCCTGCTTGTGGTTTTGCAACAATAATTTGCGAAGGACCAGCTTGTGATTCTACAAAATAAAATGGGAATACACTTTGTTAGTTTGGAAGTAAATAAAAACTGAAATAAATTATAGTATAATAAACATATTATATAAAATTAAAATTAACATTATATTCATCGACATTACTTTCATAGTAAACCTACTCATGGCACTACATTACCCTTGTACCAATACAAAATAAATGAATGGATCTTGTTCATCCAACTTGCTCTATAATACACCTACTACTACACCTAATATAACAAAATAAGATAGTAAATACAATAACTATGTGAAAAAAGAGAAGTATTGTGTTTTTCTATTGCTTGAGAACCATTTGATGCATGTATTTTTACTGTGTTGTACAAGTTGTGCCTTTAAATTTGATAGGTTTAGGACGAAATGAAATTATTCATAGAATGTGATGCCTGAACTTTCTTAAGGTTTTTTGTTGTTATTAAAAAATACCTTTGACTGTTAAAAGAAATATGCACAGTGTGTTGCACTTTTATTAATGATTCAAACTGTACTGTATGTGTTCTGTCCATCCATGTTAGATCCAGATGATGTCATCTGAATATATGAATCCCCATGTAAAATATCTGAGTAATCCTAAAAGAAAACTATATACATACCATGTTACCATATACATTATATATTTTACTTACATCACATGGGACTGCAGTTCTTAAGAGGTTTTTCTTGGTTGCATCATTAAATTAACCATCATGAAAATGTTTTCCACACAGCATTCTGGGCTCATTATGTAGCTTTGTCTGGAAAGCTAAAGTAGTATATTGCTCTTGGGAAGGAATATGATATTTCGCCCACAATTTACAGCTGAAAACAAAAGACATAATTATTAAAAATACAAATATTATCATAGTAGGTCCAATGGTTTGCAAAACAATAATTTGTTTTTAAATGGTTAAAGAGAAACAATCTTTCATTATAAGTTGGACAAGAGATTTAGTTTAAAGTTAGAACTTGTTAAATAGTGTATATGTACATTGTATACGTACCGCAAAATATACTTTACTGCGGGTTTCGGAAACCTAAATAATTTAATGTTGTCAACGGTTGGTGAGCTGTTGCACTTAGAACACTTTTTCTATTTTCTTTATCCGCCATTGCAGCGTAGTTTTTAGAGTCACTATTTCGTATTTCACTACGAATCACTGATTAAATTGCACATCATGCAAACGAAGGACATTAATCTCAACTCAACGTCTTAAACTTGCAAAATCTTTAAAAAAAAGACACAAGCAATACTAGCACAACAACCAATGAAAAACAATAATTGATAAAAATCTACAAAGACGACAAATTTTGTTTTTTGAATATGTTAGTTACCCAAGTTACAAGCGTTTTATAAAATTTGCGACTGCCTGAAATTATTGACTCGAGATAAGCTCGGTCAATCCCGTTGCGGCAAATATTTTTCTAATAAAAAATATGGTAATTTACTGTAAGTACCGATTAAAAAAATTGCTACATTTATTTATTTTATTTATTAAAACAGGTTGCAACGTACTATTTATTTATTTATACCACTATGCTACCGTTAGATATAATCGATTATTAACCTAAAAGTAGTTTCACCCGAGTGCTATACTATAGAGGCTTCTAATCATGGGGTCCGAATCTCAGATCAGGCTAAAATCAGATACTTATTAGGTTGTTGTATAAGTAAATTCGCAGAAGCAGCCAGGAATCAGTAAGATGGCGGTGTTTCATTTCCGCGCATCGGAAAATACATAAAATCGATGTTCCTGCGCCTGATCTCTCTCCGGTCGAGAAGAAATAAATATATAATAAATAAAATAAAAAAATAAAAAAAAAAATAAATACAAAAAATACACAAATAAATAAAGATCCAACCAGATGGAAGCCCTCGGCAGAGAAGACCAAACGGCCGAGGTTTAGGAGGAAAGGGAAAGAAACCGACGGACGATGCGGGCGGTATCGAGGACCACTGCCTTCTGCATTTGAGCCCGGAGCGGTCCGTCACGGAGTCCCAGTCGCCTCAGATGACCCGAGATGCTGACTGGGATTAGCCCATTCGCAGAGACGACTACAGGAATAATTTCGGTCGGCCGACCACCCCACATGTCGGTCACCTCGTGAGCCAGGTCCAGATATTTTGTTCGCTTATCTGTTTCGGCTTTCACGAGGCTCTCATCATACGGAATGGTAATGTCGACCAAAAATATCCTTGACTGTGCCCGGTCCATCAGCACAATATCAGGCTTATTCGCAAGAATAGTCCTGTCTGTGATGATGGCCCGGTGCCAGTAGAGCCTGGCGCGGTCATTTTCGAGCACGGCATCCGGCAAGTACTTGTAATACGGCACTTTCCGGTCCACGAGACCGTATTTCAGAGCGAGCTCCTGGTGTAGAATTCTGGCTACTAGGTTGCGCCTGTGCAAGTACTCAGAGTTAGAAAGCGCCGAACAACCGGAGATGACATGCCTAAGTGACTCCCCGGGATGGCGACAAGCTCGTCAGACGTCGACGGTCCTTTAGGATGTATCTTCGATAGTTGTTGGTCTTAATAACCTGATCCTGTATTGCACAGACAAAACCCTCGGTTTCCCCGAAGAGGTCACCGAAACGTAGCCAGTTGAGGGAGGCGACTGTATCTACGAAGGGCTCATGTAGAGCCTTGTAGTACCACTCTCCTTCCATACGGTCTCCCGCTCGGAAATGCTAAGCACTTCTGGGTCCTGCCATTGCTCGTTGGCTAAAGATAGAGGGGTAAGCCCTTTATCACTAGAAATGACGTCATTATAGAATGGATCATCCGATCTCGCCAAGAAGTATTGACGGAGACTGCACACTTCGCGATTATGCATGGTGAGCGCGCTCAGAAAGCCACGCCCACCATGCTTTCGCGGCAAGTACAGCCTCATTACCGACGATCTCGGATGATGCATCCTATGGGACGTCATGGTAGTGCGGACTTTTCTATCCAGGGCGTTAAGTTCAGTCTAAGTCCACCTGAGTATGCCAAAGGTATACATGAGGACAGGCATGACCCAGCAGTTATATGCGTGTGACTTATTCACACCGGACAAAAGGCTGTTAAGCACTTTGGTCAAGCGTGCATAAAACACGTCGCAAACTGACTGTTTCATACCAGCCTCAAAGATACCGATGTTCTGTGACATACCAGCCTCGGAAAGGGTCCTTAAGTTGACGGGCATAGACAAGTCTATGCCCTCTGAGTTAGCAACTTTTCCCCTTTCAACATGGAGGACCGCACACTTATCCGTCCCCAGCTCCATTCCAATGGAATTGCTAAATTCACAAGTGATGTTTAGCAGTTCCGTAAGATGGGAGCGACTGGAGGCGAATAACTTGAGGTCATCCATATAGAAAAGGTGGGTCACTTTTGTCCCTCCTTTCCGTAGCTGAAATTCCCTCCCGGAGCCCTCCAGTAAGGTACTGAGAGGGTTCAGAAAGAGGCAGAACCAGATTGGACTCCGACAATCGCCCTGGAAGATATCCCTTCTTATCCTTATGTGGTTCTCTGCAGCCATCGTCCGCTCGCCCAGATGACAAAGGATCGTACTCCACTACCCCATACACTGCTCGAGGAAGTCTCTAACTGTACAGTCAATCTTGTACAGCTCGAGGACCCTCTTTAGCCATGTATGGGGCACCGATTCGAACGCCTTTCTGTAGTCTATCCAGGCGGCAGAGAAGTTCCGACGGTTGCGTTTCACCACTTTGCATATGACCGCGTCAATGAGGAGTGGTTCCTTGGTTCCAAGACCACCGCCCCGACATCCATTTTGAGCGCGTGACATCACCTGGTTTAGCTCCAGGTGATGAGTGATTCTCGCGCTCAAATGGATGTCAGTGTGTAGACATATGGTGGGTAGACACGTGATGGGGCGGTATTTGCTCGGGTCTGTGGTATCCTGATCTTTAGGAACCAAGTGAGTGATACCAGTAGTGAAGAGGCTCGGGAGCTACTTCTGGTCGAGAGCCTCTTGAAACTGTCGGGCGAGCACAGCGTGACACACTATGAACCCCTTCAGCCAGTAATGATGCAGCCCGTCGAGCCCCGGACTTTTCCAGGTCGGGGCCCTACGGACCGCCTCAGGCACGTCTTCCGGCGTTATGGTGATGGGATCCATAGGCGTAACACTCGCACCCTGGCTCGCCACAACTTCCATCCAAGGGCCCTCGCTATGGTTTACGGGCTCTGCCCACAGGCCACGCCAGAATGCGATAATGTCAGCCTGATCCGGTCCTTGGCCCGCTCCACATAACTTTGGTCGCTCCAATGATTTATAGAGCCTCTACTGATCACTCTGGAAGAGACGATTCTGGTTGAACCGTCTTGACCTCTCGGTAAATCGTCGAATCCGCTTCCCCCCAAGCAGCGATCTTCTGCTTCCGGTCGTCTATGCGCTCCGTTAGTTTCTGCGTGATATCCGGCTGGGACAAACTGATATTTGTCCCAGCAAACGCCATCCTAACGGTGCGCACAATCCTCGGTCTATTATTACCCTACCTGAAGCTTGTCAGTCTGCCGATAAGGGCCCCTGCCTTTGCAATACGGTCCTCGATTCTTTTTCTCCAGGCTGGGATGGCGCTACTTGTAGTAGCGCGTCCAGCCATGGGAAGTTTGGCGCCAATAATACGGCAAACTGCCACTGCGGCGCCAAAGAGAATTGAGTCCGTCTCGCAAAGGTCCCGGCTGGCTTCCAAATAGGTCACCAGCATTGGGTTAAGAGCTCTCAAGACAGCCCGATTTCGCTTGCTTAGGGGTATGCGGGGAAGTCGCGGTCGATTTGCGAGAGGGGTGCTGTGCGTTTCCAAAGTCGCCTCTTCCAATATACTCCTCATTTGCTCTAGTTCGTGGGAGACTATTTCATCGTCGTTCGAATCAACCACAACTGGAAGATCCATGGCGGCTTCCACGTGTGGATGCTGGTCTGTCGGATGTGGAGTTGCATCTCCAGCCATAGCCGATTCATTCGACGATGGAATAGCCTCACGTCGTAGTCGTTCGAGTTCGGCATCATCAAATATTTTCGAGCGCATGAGGTACCGAACCCGGTCTGCCGGTTTTGTTCCGTGACGGGGATAGAAGGCTCCAGCTCAGCAAAAAAGCAATGCATCCGAGCCCTATACGCTATTCCCACAGTTTCTTCCCCTTTCGCCCTATAGTACGCTCGCAATGCGTTTTCGTTTTGTCCAACGCATGCGACGTGCTCCACCAGCGGCGGGTGCCGCTTGCTGAGTTCGAGAAGACCCAGCCGACACCAAGCCTTCTGGTGGGGATGATGGATGCGAGGGGCTGCTAAGTGATCGTGCAGCTCCTCGCGCTCGGCTGGCGGCCCGCATGCTGCCGCGTCCAGCGCCAGCTCCAGACGCGCCCCGGCGACCCCTAGGCAGCGGCCCTATGCGCGTTCCTTTCTGTGCCATCATCCATTTTATGGGCGCCAAATAACGGGAGACGCCCAAGCCCGGCACCGTTTCGTGTTTGGGTCATATGCAGAAACGGACCTTTGCACCCACAATTTTGCCTAGGCACGGCTCTCACACCTCTTGGCAGGATGCTGACTGACTGCGCCGACGTAGCAGTTTTGTCACATAACTGTTACGTCAGCGGGCGATGGGGTCGTCACTTTCCTACGTCTAATTATTATTATTATTATTATTAAGTATTTGATTCAAAATTAAAACAGCGTTTTTTCAAAGCAAAAGACGTAATACTTTAGCTCTACGTCACAGATCTCGAACGTGATAGAGGCGTGTTGCGCGTTCCTCGAGCGACAACTGGATCCGTCCAACGCCATCGGCATCGCCAACTTCTCAGAGCAGCATGGCTGCGTCAAACTAAAGCAGAAAGCGAATCAGTTCATCGAGAGGCATTTTACAGAGGTAAGTATGACTATTTGTGCACATTTTCCATTTACTACCAAGTGGACTGTGTGCTCGTTTATCACCTATATTATATAAAAAACAGCTTAGTCGGCAGAGGTGACGCGCATGTGCATTTTAATTTTTAACCTAGGATAGATAACTGTGACCTATAGACATCTATGCTAGGTTAAAATTCAAAATGCACATGCGTGTCACCCCTGAGGATTAAGATGGAATGCCACGTCGTATCCACCTACCGTGGTATGGATTATGTTTGTTACCTTATTCTATAAAAAAACATAGGCATTTTATTTTCTTTCGTGTCGAATTCTGTCTTCAGGAAAATGACTGTCACCTAAGAAAGATTTTATATATATATATATATATATATATATATATATATATATATATATAATGGATGATTATAATATAATGGATATTTTAAGTCGTCCTTAATCTGTGGCGAATAAAGCATATAGAATGAAGAAAGAAGAATAAGTTAACAAACAATCCTTTCAAAGTTTAACATATAAGAACTTTAGATTTAATGCTGCCCTGTGCCCAAATGTGGGAGTTGAACGAGTAGAGTCTTATTGAGAGAGAGAGAATGTACTGTCTTATTGTAACAAAAGCCAATTCATTCTTGCCATAAACGCAGCCAGGTTGTATTCGGATTGATAATAAGATTTCAAATGTGGTAGAGTCACGCTGTGGCTTTATTATGGCTTGACCGGGGTAGGATCACGCTCTCACAGAATATCAGCGTAAAGTAGCAGCTTAATGCTGCTGTGTTTTGTATGTTGAGTGTAGAGAATCGGAAACCCTTCTTACTGGAAACGAGGCATTCCATCTGAGTCATCAGGAGTGACAATGCGTCTGCATTTTGATTCTTAATCGAGGATAAATGTAGATATCTATACAGCATTCACTTACCATCAGGTAGAATCTTTAATTTTTGCTGCATTATTTGTGTGTTTTTGCTCAAATTTGGAAGGTTATTTAATGTTTTCTATAAGTTAACGAAATAATATTAGTCATTATGACGAAGTGATAAGGTATTATTATTATTATTCTTCTTCTTCTACGCCCGCGATTATTTCGTAAGTACTTGCGATTATTTACGTAATTCAAATGATTGCAGGTTTGTCGAGAAGAGGAGTTCTTACAACTAACGGCCCCAGAACTTATAGCTCTCATACGAAAAGATGAACTCAACGTGAGGGAAGAAAGGGAGGTTTACAATGCAGTATTGAGTTGGGTGAGGTTTTTATTTGTTATTTCAATCTGTTACACTTATCCACAATAAACTAATTATACAAAAGAGATGTAATATGAAAGATGTCTATGTGTGTTTATTTACATATTTGTGGTTTGTACTGGTTAATGAGTTTGTTATATTGCCATCTATCGGAAGCCCTAAGATTTTTCTAGCATTCACATACCATAATCGAATCTTCAACACACACATGATGAAATGGGGTGATAGATTCTTTAACGTCGCCACCACACGGTGGCGCCAAGTAACGTTTACCTTATTAATAAATGCACATAAACTATATTGGATGACCTTTTTTACCGTCTGGATAAAAATAGGGTGTAACATGTGATTGGAGTAGAAGCCTATGTATGGTACTGATATTTTAGAAAAAATAAAAACTGCCTTTGAACCTGTGATCCTGAAAAGTGACAAGATCAGAGATGCTTACTAAATTTATTGTTTTATTGCCGTTCTAAAAGTAGGGTGGATATGATTTGAATTTAGATAGATTTTAATTAATTTATTTGTTTAATTCAATACCATACTCGAATCTTCAACACACACATGATGAAATGGGGTGATAGATTCTTTAACGTCGCCACCACACGGTGGCGCCAAGTAACGTTTACCTTATTAATAAATGCACATAAACTATATTGGATGACCTTTTTTACCGTCTGGATAAAAATAGGGTGTAACATGTGATTGGAGTAGAAGCCTATGTATGGTACTGATATTTTACAAAAAATAAAAACTTTGCCTTTGAACCTGTGATCCTGCAAAGTGACAAGATCAGAGATGCTTACTAAATTTATTGTTTTATTGCCGTTCTAAAAGTAGGGTGGATATGATTTAATTTAGATAGATTTTAATAAATTTATTTGTTTAATTAAAAATTTTTGTTTTTATTTTTTGTGAAATGTCAATGCCATAGGCTTCTACTCCGTTCACATGTTACATTTGTTTACCCTATTTTTTCCAGACGTTAAAAAAACGTCATCCAGTAAAATAAATGCACATTCGAAAACGATGAAAGTCAGTGCTGTGGTGAAAATTACATTACAACCCGCAAAAATCTCAGCGTGGAGACATTTATCGACCTGGAATCGGCTTAAGCCGAGTGCGTATCACCACACTACTCGGCTTAACCTATTATTTATTCTGTGGCTTAACGCCGATCAACTGTTACGACGGCTGTTTACAATCGATCGGCAGTCGACTCCTCCGAACGGCCGTCGCGATGGCCCGTCACATTCGTTCGTCAGTCGACTTAACGTTCATCATTCGACTGTTGTCTAGCGCCATTCGGCTGCCGTAGGAAATGAAATCATGCGAGCGGATCATTTCAACGCCGTTCAGCTGCCGTTGGAGACTTAAACACGTCGACGTGGGCGTTCGGTTGTTTTTAGCTCCGTACGGATGTGATCAGTTAATCGGCTAACAGATCGTTTTTTTGTCAGACGACGTCGCATCGCGTCATCCGAGCGGAGCCGATGAGAATGCCTTTAGCGTATTACGTAGACATAAAGGTTTTTCTGACAGGCTAAAGCCGATTCCGCGTCGATAAATGTGGGGACTCCTTTATTGGGCTATAAAATATACCTACCTACCTACCCTTGTAAGTTAAATAAATTGGCTCGTGATTAATGGATTAATGAAACACATGTTTTTTTTTAATTTGTTATATTTCTTATTTTAATTGCCGTCAGTGACGGCCCAAGAAAAACACCGTTTTCACATCTGTTATTTTACAAAAGCTACCTTACTATAAACTACACTCTATTGTATTAAATATTTATACAAAATCTGTCTTTTGAGAAGTTTACTTATAATATCATTAGGCATCATTTTAACCCGGCGAGAATGAAGTTAAAACAAGTTACATCAAGAATATGGCAGGTTAGCACATACCCTTAATTTAATGTCATTTAGATAAAGCCAAAATTAGGGGCTTTTTAGGTGCTATTTACGAGTAGGTGCCAAATTTAAAAATTTTCACCGTGCGTTGCTGGCGAAACGTAGGTATTGCTAGCAACGCGGTGACAATAATAGATACACGATAATTTTAAATAGCAAGGAATTATAGTCAACCAAATCTAAGAAATACCTTTTGACGTTTCACATTAATCATTCCGCAATAACTTTGCACAAGCGTACTCACACTATTTAAAATAACCTTTTACGTAAATCCGTAGAATTACGAAGTTACCCATATTTCATTGCAATGTGTATAGTTTTTTATCACTAATTTAAATTCGAACCTTTCAAACAAAGCAAAATCTTAAAAAAATAACTAGTATCAACTTTTTTATTTGACGTCGTTTCAATGATATGTCGCTATGTACCTAACCGTAGTGCTTGGATGATTAAAATTAATTGTTATGCGAATAATCGGCAAAAATATTCAAATAATCGGTAAAAATATTCAAATAATAGAATCATTAATTTTTTAATGTATTATTTGTTAAATAAAATTTTTATTTTTAAAATTCATTAAATTACATAAATCATGAATAAAACAAGTTTTTTTTTTTACTTTGTCAACGTAAATTTTGTAGGCAAAGAACTCTATACAAGGACGCGCTGAAAAAACCGTAATCCGTGTGTAATTTTGTGATATTGTGTTTGTCTTTTTATTTTTTGAGTCGGTTTTAATATTTTGGACTGCTTCTTCTATATTCGTTGAAGCATGTGCCCATGTCACAAAGGATGATTTGGCAAAAGAGGTAGAAAAAACAAAAAAAAATTGATTTTAATGTATTATTTGAAAGAGACATTAATTTTGACTACATTATTTAAAATCAAATAATAATTAATCTAAACAACGACAGCTCAACTAGTACTGAAAGTGATTAAATAAATTTGTTTTAAATATAGTTTCAATCTTAATTTTTTATAATAGTTCCCCTAGAAATAAGCAGTAACAGCAAATACGAAGAAACTGATAAATCTTGTGTTTTAAATTATCCGTTTTTAATTTAACCTGGTATTATTTAAAACAAACTGTAAATGATTACCAACTCTAAATAATCGATATCGATTTTTTAAAAATCGAACTATGTACGTTCCCATTTTTTGGTTGGCATGCTTGGTGCAATAAGTGTGACAGCTGTCAAAATGTATTTCTTAGATTTGGTTGACTATAAGTGCTGAAAAAATATTGAAGTCAGCTGTAGATGACGGTAATATTCTGGGTTCAAGACTTTACCTTATTATAAGGTATAAACGACATTGTTTGTTCTTTATCAGTTATTTAATATTATAGATAAGATAGGTCGAATCTGTACTAAAACCGTATCAAAACGCCCCGCCTCCATGTAGTTTACCTGCCCTACCCCAAGAGTGTTTTTGAAGAACCGCAGGCGCAGAGGGAGCTGTTGTGAAAAAGAAAAGTTTCAAAGTTAAATTTTTTAACACGGAAATATTATTTTAAACGGGAATGTTTTAAATCATTTTCAAATTGAATGGAGTTTGTTTTGTTTAACATTTCTAAGCTTTCAGTTTGATTTCGATTTAGTTTATTTCGTACCTATTTCGAAGAATAATCACTTGTTGTATTACTAACCAGTAAATATTCAGTTAATGATAATTTATCAGTCGTTTTACTTAATCGAGTGATGTCTATTTATGTTAAGTGTTGCTGAAAATGTTGTATCCTAAGATGCATCTATAATCATCTAAACTTGAGTGTCGATAATAATATGTACACTCAATATAAATTAGTATATAGTATTTCTGTGTATCATAAACATATCTGTATAAAATAATTTCTTTAGTTCTGTAAAACCATTAAATGTATATCTGTGTTCTATTTCAATTTTCTACTTATGAATCAATGCTTAGCAAATATAGTAGATGATTACCAACTCTATAATCTATTTTTTTAAGACTCGAATATTTACTCCATTTTTGCTTGCATGCTTGTGAAAAAGTCTACTCAAAATGTATTTCTTAGATTTTTGACTATAATCACCCACAATATAACTATTACTTGTTCTGCAATATTACATATTATCATGTCTATTTCAATTTTCTACTTATGAATCAATGCTTAGCTATTTGTTAATTTTAATCTTACTCTACATCCATTCCAATTTTCAACATTCGAATGTAGAAAATTGGAATGGAAATAGTAATAAATGAATAAGCATAATACATTTAGGAATTTTTAAATATTTATTTATCACGAAACATGAGATTAAAATTAACAAATAGCTAAGCATTGATTCATAAGTAGAAAATTGAAATAGAACATGATAATATGTAATATTGCAGCAACAAGATAATATGTTATATTGAATGCGAGGGTGATTATAGTAGAGGCTCGACGCTGATATACAGAGGCTGCACTAAAAGTATCGGGAACGGAATATTTCCACTGTTCCTATCATATTAAAATCTTTTTAAATGAAAACTCCTTGGTTTTAAAAATCGAATACCATTTATTTATTTAAAAAAAGATTCTCGATCTGGTCACAAGGTTTTGTCAAACTTGTTTAATCGTTGATAAAATGGAATTGACTCGAGAAAATTCAAGAGCAACGATTTATTATGACTTTCGAAGTGGTTTAACACAAAAACAGTGTGTTGACCGGATGATTTCTGCATTTGGTGATGAAGCCCCATTCAAAACCACAATTTATCGCTGGTTTGCTGAATTTCAACGTGGACGTGTCAAGCTCAGTGATGATCCCCGTCAAGGTCGTCCAAAAACTGCAGTCACCCAAGAAAACGTTGATGCTGTGCGTAAGCTGATTGAGGAAGATCGACATGTGACATACCGCGAAATTCAGGCAACTTTAGACATTGGCATGAGTCAAACACAAATAATCTTGCATGAACAATTAGGTGTAAAAAAGTTGTTTTCCCGATGGATACCGCATTCGCTCTGTGAAGAGCAAAAAGCAGCTCGCGTTACTTGGTGCGTCAGAACTCTCGAAAGATTCCACGCAGGATCCTCAAATGCTGTATACAACATCGTATCAGGTGACGAATTCTGGATATACGCGTACAAACCCGAAACAAAAAACCAGTCACGAGTTTGGGTATTCGAAAATGAGTTAAAGCCAACAAAAATTGTTCGTGCACGGAGTGTTGCAAAAAAAAAATGGTGGCCACGTTTGTCTCCAAAACCAGCCATGTTACGACTATTGCTCTTGAGGGACAAAGAACGGTTAATGCAGAATGGTATACTAGCATTTGTTTAGCAAAGGTCGTTTCTGAACTCCGTAAAGGGAACTGCAACCGCCGCATCATCCTCCATCACGACAATGCGAGTTCTCACACCGCACACAGAACAAAAGAGTTTTTAGAGCAAGAAAACATAGAATTATTAGACCATCCGCCGTACAGCCCCGACCTAAGCCCTAATGATTTCTACACTTTCCCTAAAATAAAGAATAAATTGCGTGGACAGAGATTTTCATCACCTGAAGAAGCTGTGGACGCCTACAAAACGGCCATTTTGGAGACCCCAACTTCCGAATGGAATGGTTGCTTCAATGATTGGTTCCATCGTATGGAAAATGTGTCAAATTTCGCGGAAAATACTTCGAAAAGCAATAAATATATTTTTAAATAATAATACTGTGTCACTTCTTTGATTCCCGAAATTTTCAGTGCCGCCCTCGTAAAAGCATTGCTATTTTTGAAACGTTTGCGTTCAGTCGTCAGCAATTACAAGAATCGGATAGGGAATAGAAGTGAAAATAAACATTTCGAATTTTAATAAACATATTTACTTTATACAATGTCATTTCTACAATAGTCATAAAATATAATATATCGTTGCCATTATATTGTATGGGTAATGAACGATATCTTATCTGAGCGACCTTATGTTGAACTCTTTTGTACCAACGTAATAAAAAAAATTGCCAATCATTCTCGTATAACATTTTGGTATTTATGTATATATATATGAGAATGTTTGCTAACCAACTTTAAATCGTTATAGATCCTAAATGGTCATTCAAAATAAAAAGTTATTAGGGAAACCTAAAAATAATTTACAAAAACCTATTCAATGATACCCCACTTGATGTAGTTCGTCGACTTACAGTTTGGTCTAAGGCGGACGGACGTATTTCAAAGTGTAATAGTGTATTATAAATTTGTTTACGTAGAAGAATCTCCCAAATGGGAATTAAATGCGCTGGGTGCGATATCCTAATTTACGATGTTTTGTACATGAAGTATTCGCAACAATTATGCAAGGAGCTTTACCATCTGAAGTGTCTTGCTATCACGGAAGAAAGTTTTGATACTCTCACTCAGGAATATAAGGATAGGTGAATCTGCCCGGAGTGTGTATGTACTATTCCGAAGAAGGATCACACCGGAACACCGGTACGTAGCAATATTATTACGAACAAAACATTTACACAAAGCAATTTCGTAAACAACGAACGTGGCGGTACTCGTAAAAATACCAAGGAAATAATGGTTTCTTCTTTTGAGAATAAACTTCTTGACGATTTGAGGGAGTTTAGAAGAGAAATGAACATAAAACTCGATGAACAAAATAAGGAATATGCACTATTACAATGTAAACTAATAATAAAACCGGCCAAGAGCGTGTCGGGCCACGCTCAGTGTGGGGTTCCGTAGTTTCCAGTCCGTCACAATAAGTGTTCCCACTTACGAGTTTAAAGGTGGGTATCCATTACGTTCGCGCTCCAGCAGCGCTCCGCGCTCCTGCAACGGCTCCCGGTAGTGGGTACTGTTGTTTCATCCAAGTTCAAAATGATTTTCCTTGAAAGTCCTTATAAAGTTCTACTTTTCAGATTTTTTTCATATTTTCTAAACTTATGGTTCAAAAGTTAGAGGGGGGGGGACACATTGTTTTTTACTTTTGGAGCGATTATTTCCGAAATTATTGACATTATCAAAAAATGATTTTAGTAAACCCCTATTCATTTTTAAATACCTTTCCAACAATATATCACACGTTAGGGTTGAAATTAAAAAAAAAATCACTTCCCACTTTTCATATAGGGGGGGGGGGGGGTTACCTAAAAAAAAATAAAACATTACTTTTTTCAATTTTTATTTTACCACTTTGTCGGCGTGATTGATACACATATTGGTACCATTTTTCAGCTAACGGTCACAGAGATTAAGCGAGGACGGACAGACGGACAGACAGACATGGCGAAACTATAAGGGTTCCTAGTTGACTACGGAACCCTAAAAACAGAAAACGAGTTACACGAAGTAAAAACCATATTGAGGGTAGTGCAACAAGAAGCCAGCAAAATAGAAGCATTAGAGACTAAAATTGAAGAACTAATGTGAAAAAATATGGACTTAGAAGCCTTATTAAAAAAAGGAATGTAATGCCATCAAATAACCAGCAAATGTCACCTAAAGAACCATCAGTATCATTTGTTGATGAGTCCTATCTACTCCAGCCAAGGAGGTATTTGAGTCGGCTATATACATAAGCTTATATCAACAGATAAACACACAGCTGTCGGAAGTGCAGCACGGGTTTAGACCTGCTCGGAGCACTGCGAGTAACCTTCTAGCGCTTGTGACCGATTTAATACCAGTAGTAGATAGTGGGGGACAAGCTGATACTGCTTATTTTGATTTCAAAAAAGCATTTGATTTGGTTAATAATGACATATTACTAAAAAAATGGCTAAATTTGGTTTCACCCCACACTTATTGAATTTTTTCGCTAGCTACATGACAGATAGGCAACAGTATGTAGAATATGAGGGTCATAAGACAAAACCAGATTTTACATGGTCTGGTGTGAGTCAGGGGTCGAATCTAGGACTTTTGGAGTTTTTGATCATGATAAATGACTTACCCAATGTTGTGAAGAAATCAAAATGTTTGTTATTTGCAAACGACATTAAGTTATCAATGGGTATAGGTAGTTTGGAGGACTGTGACAGTCTCCGAAACGATATAAATAGAGTTGCTGAATGGAGCAAAAATAACAAATTACAATTTAATATCGCTAAATGCTTAACAATATCTTTCACGCGCAAACATAATCCCATAGAGTATTCATATTACATTGACGGGACACCTATGTCTAGGGTAATGCAAGTCAGGGATTTAGGAGTAAAATTTTCTGCTGATTTAACGTTTAAGGATAATGTTGAAACATGTAAAAAGGCTTTAAGAACTCTAGGTTTTACGTTACGTACAGTTAACAGTTTCACAAATTTGCAAGCTATTATAGCTTTGTACAACACACTAGTTCGGAGTAATTTGGTGTATAATTCAATAATTTGGGCTCCTCATGAGAAGTACGATCTAATGCTGGAGAAAGTACAAAACAAATTTGTAAGGTATTTACTTAAGTTATATGGGGTGTACTTTTTTTACCCACTACAATATCTCACATTATTTGTTTTGGATATTGTGGAATACAATCAGCTCAGGGTAAGGAGAGAACATAGACTAGTTTCATATATAATGATTTCTTAAATTTACGCGAACACTAATAATAATACAATGTCGTCCCGACCGAATTTCGGCCACGGCGGCTTGCCTCAGCGGAGGCTAGCCATCGGCGCAGGACAGGATTATAGTGCCCAAGTGTATGCGCAAGCACAGGTGCACTCTCTCTTCCCTCACTCTCATAATCCGATGGGACGGTAAACCGACACGACCGGAGAGAAATCAGGCGCAGGACCAACAGCTTTACGTGCTTTCCGAGGCACGGGGGTGAGACACCGCCAACTTCCTGGCTCCGAGCAACTACTGAGAATTTCTTGACAGAAAAACTCAATAATTATTTTTGGCCCGACCCGGGATTCGAATCCAGAACCTCATGATCAGCAGTCACACTACTACAACCACTAGACCAACGAGGCAGTCACTATATTAAATTTACGCGAACACTACACATTGAATAAAACTATTATTTACGGATTTTATCGCTCTTAATTACTTTAATTTATTTTTATTATCCCGACGTTTCGGGTGATTTACAGCACCCATGGTCACGGGGGGTGCGTGTTCAGGAAGTCTGCAGTCTGTGAACACGTACAGGATCGCCCCCGTCACTACATCAGATTTGATAGACCGCAGATCCTCGCTAAAGAACACCGATTCCTTCCAAGGATGATTCGCGAGGCTATTGAAATCAAAAAACATCCTAATTTCAATAGAGAAGATGGCTGGGTGCTACCATCTGCTTGGGATCCTATAATAAATAAAATTAAATCCCAACCCAAGCATACAACTGCAAGACTTCAAGATACCATAAGTTCATACTGCATAGATCGGAACAAAAGTTAAATTTTAATCTATGGTAACCGCGGTTAACTATGACATATGGACGTTGAACATCTCAGTCCTGCCCGTGACCATGAGTGCTGTAAAGCGTTCGAAACGTCGGGTAATTAAAAAGTTAAATATACGCCATAAATTCCGTAAAAACTAGTATTATTTCAACAACGTGTTTAGTTTTTTATCGCTAATTTAAATTTGAATCTTTCAAACAAAGCAAAATATTAAAAAAATAACCAGTATCAACTTTTTTACTGGATGTCGTTTCAATAATATGTCGCTATGTGCCTTACCGTAGTGTTTGAATGATTAAAATTCATTGATATGCGAATAATCGGCAAAAATATTCAAATAATCGTTAAAAATATTCAAATAATCGAATCATTAATTTTTTAATCTATTATTTGTTTAGTTAAATCTTTATTTTAAAATTCCTTAAATTACATGAATAATGAATAAAACAAGCTTATTTTTTACTTAGTCAACGTAAAGGACCATGGCGAACTCCCAAATAATTTTTAGTTGACTTTTTTTCTTGTGTTTATAAATGCAAAATATGTAAAAATATAGTTTAAGTTCCTAAACATTTTTTTATACATTCATACTACTGCAGGAAGTCAGGAATTGGAGATATTCCAGTTTAAACAAAATACACATCAGACTAGGCTGTATGGTATAAAACGCCTTAACTGGCAAATCGTTACAACAACAACTAGTCAATGTAATTTTCATATATGTTTATAAAGGGTAGTTACTAGCATAGAGGGAATCCTTAAAGAACGCATTAGTATATATAAAATACTTTTCTGAATAATATACACATCAAACTCGGCTGTATGTTATAAGACCTTTGTCTGTCTTAACTGACGAATCATAACAACTACAACAACTAGTAAATTAAGTTTTGAATTGTGGATGATTATTTTTTCTATAGCCCATAATCTTGATTAGATAATACATAGTAAATTATTTTATTGATATTTGTAAAGGTGACTTAAGTAGACGCTTAATAATTCCATCACCTATTCTTTCGCCATTGTCCTTTGTGTAGGCAAAAAACTCATATTATACTCATATATTCAATCTCGATACCCATTTCGGGAGCTTACTGTGCGTAATTTTGTGATTTTGTGTTTGTCTTCTTATTTTGTGACTGTTTTAACTTTTTGGACTGCTTCTTCTATATTCGTTGAAGCATGTGCCCATGTCACAAAGGATGATTGGGCAAAAATGGTAGAAAAAACAAAAAAATTGATTATGGATGACTTTGAAAGAGACATTAATTTTGACTGCATTATTGAAAATCAAATAATAATTAATATAAACAACGACATCTCCACTAGTTGTACTGAAAGTGATTTAATAAATTTATTTTTAATATAGTTTCAATCTAAAAATTTTATAATTGTGGCTCTAGAAGTAAGAAGTTACAACAAATACAAAGAAACTGATAAATCTTGTGTTTTAAATTATCCGCTTTTATGTTATTCTGGTATTATTCAAACCAAACTAAATGATTACCAACCCTAAATAATCGATTTCGTTTTTTTTTAAGAATCGAATATTGTACTTTGCCATTTTTTGGTTGGCATGCTTGGTGCAATAAGTCTGACAGCTGTCAAAATGTATTTCTTAGATTTGGTTGACTATAAGTAATAATAATACTTGTGCCAGGTGGTCCCGCTCTTCCTTACTTTACTAAATATCTTTAAATGTGTTTGTGAAGACAATTTGGAAAAACACTTATAAAAATAATTAATGTTAACATTAGTTTAGAGTGAAAAACAAGGCAAAACAACAATCAATATTTTCAATTTACATATTACCTGAAATAGATTAATTCTGAATCTTAATTAAAAAAAGCATGAGAGCGTGTTCGCGCCCGCGCGCGCGCATGTGTGTGAGTGTGTGTGTTTGTGTAAATATATATGTGTATTGTGTGAGTGTGAATGTGTAAGTTCGTATAAATTGTCACAGTTCTCGTTCACCAAAACCTATTTCAACATATCAACATAATAAATATAAAATTAAATCAATTAGCATATTGCAATAAACATTCTGTGTCGTTATATGTTTTAGTATATAAATACTTTGTAACTATTTGTTTACATTTGTATGTGTTCAAGTGATATAAATCCAAATCTTTGTTCAGTCTATTGTAGAGATGAGCAGATTGCGATAAGAACTGACGCTGAACAAATTTGGTTTTTACGTATCTAGTTACTGCTACCCTCTTCTATTCTTCTTCTCGTCCATTGATCATTAATAAAGAACTAGATACACAATCCCATACAAAAGTTCTCTAAAAACTGTCGCCAATTGTTGTGACGTAATTCTAGTTGAAATAAATATACATTTATGTAAATTCAACCTTAAATACATTGCCTATAGTTGTATTCACAAAGATACGTACGAAAAGCAATAATTTTTTATGACCGAGGCTCGTAGATTGGGCAAGGAATCAAGGAACTGCCCAATATTTTTTGTTATTGTTATTTTAATTTTAAAATGTTTCAAACTTGTTTTAAAAACTGGTGTACATAAAGCATATTCTATTCCTTTCTATGGTGTATTATATGTAATGGTTATAATTTACCTGAATGTAAATACTTTTTGGATAGGACACCACATTCATTTAATAACGAAAGTATTTGAAACAGTCATCAATATTTATTTATTCTTCATCTTGTGTCAATAATTTAAAAATATTGCTTGTCAAAGACAGTGGCGAAGCTAGAGCTCCAAGCTAGGGCAAGCCCAAGATATAAATTGATAAAAATATAGATTGTTGTTTTTAGCAGTTTTATAAAAATACACCAATCTTGATCTGTCTCCACGCTTCAGTTTCATATTCAGTGCTGTCAAGGACGTGTTTAACAAAGCACACAGAAGGCATACCACTGCTAGATAGATTGTATTACATATCAGCAATTGCATAGCTTCGGTGGCTTTGAAGAAAGCCGTTTGGGTTTGTTTAAGCGAAAGAAAAAAATATTTACATCCAATACAATACATGAACAAAAGTAAAACACGAACAAAGTACAAACAAACTATGTACAAAATTAAAAAAAAATATTTACATTCTAATGGATAAGAGATAAGATAAGATAAGTGGAATCGTATCGCTTTCTTATGGAAAGATTTAATTACGTCCACGTAAATGTTGGTGAACGTTTTAATTGTACCAATAACTGTTTTTTAATTGCGATAATTGATAAGTCTGAAATACACTCTTAACCTTGTGTATTATCTCACAAATTTTAAAGATTTCCTCTCCGATTATCACTTTAACACACTTCAATTCATCACAAGGAACACTATTATCCTCCATTTTCATTAAAAATCTTTAAAAAAGCATAAATTTTGAACTCGTAATATTAAATCGCTTAAGATAAGCACACAGAGTAAATAAACATTGAAACGTGAAATGAACTTGCAAACGTATTGCCCGCGCGCCTCCGCTTTTAACAAATTTATTCCCAAAAGCCTGGCTTTAAATCTCTATATTAATTGCTATATATACAATCGTAGTTATATTTCATTATAGAATATTTTGCCATAGGTTAGAAAGAAAGCGATCGTCTTCTCGAAAGCCCCGTAAAAAGCCCACGCGAGCGAGGGAGACAAGTATTAGCTTTATTAAAACTCATTTTTTATGACAGCAGCAGTATCGCTAAGGCAAAACGAGGTCATCGGTCGACATGTGTCGAACAGTGGAGTACGCGGGAAATTTGAAATAGCTTGAAACATTTTACGAGTTATTTTATTAGTTGATATAATTGATTGATTCAGGTTTAATAAGGCAAGCCCGGCTTTTCGGCTTTAATGGAAGCTTCGCCACTGGTCAAAGAACTTAAATCTTAAATATAAAAAGTATGTACAGTAAGTCGTAGTCACATATTCATCACTTTATAAAATATGCTTCGAACATACAACGCTTCCTTGGGTCGGCTTGAAGATTTCTTCGGACCTTTGACATGCTATGACTGAAATCCATTCCGCACACCTAACTGGATCTCGAGGAAAATAAAATCTCACATCTTTAAATTTACTACATGCACATATTCAAAATTAAGTCTATAAAATTTTACTATAATATTTAGAGAAACTATAGAAGTCTCATTAAACAAAAAAAAAACAATCATACTTTAATAATAAAAAAATAATAACGTCTCCAACAAATGGAACAGAGTCAACGCACATACCTCGAACAATTATGACTTATTTTATTAAGACTTAATTTAAAAAATGTTTTATGGAGATTTCTTGACAAAATATAAGTATTTACAATACAGTGATAAGAATTAAATAATGATAATATTAATACGTACCGAAATTAGAAAATTCCATCCTTTTTTAGCGTCCTGGATGTATGATTTTTACACTTTTTAAACGAGCACTGAGGCATGTTTACCGTCTGGGCGTTCGAATGTAACTAAATTAAAAGCGCACCCAAATGTTCGAATGGGTGCTCATTCGGTGAGGTCGTTTTTGTCACTGATTGTGTATCTTGTTTTTATTAGTGATCGATATTCTCGTCATTATTTCTGAGTTAAAAGGCAAAGATGCTTATAAGATGATTATAAATATGGATAATAAAAATAGATTAAAGTAATTAAACACCATAAAATCCGTAAATAATAGTTTTCAATAGTTTCATATATTTTTATGGTTCTTAGGGGTAGGATTATTAATGAGAATATGTTGAAGAAGATTAATATTTGTTTTTTTTTTTTTTTTGCGCCCGAAGCAAATATGGGCAACCCTCCGGAAAGCGGGGGAGGGAGGTTGAGAATGCTCATAGCATACCACGCAGCCGGCTGCGTGGTTATGTGGAGACTTTTACCCACTAAACTCAACCTTTTGGTAATTGGCTTAACGATCTGACTAGAGATCTCTAAGCCGTATACGAACGCGACCCTCCTTGGCAGAAAGGAGGGCGCAGGCAGAAAGGAGGGCGCAGTTGTGTACCGGCAAGGTATATAAATGGCGGCGGCATCAGCCAGACCTACTGGCCGTCCCTAGGTGTCGCACTAACTTACTACACTTACGGCACCCGTAACGCGAGCGTTTCGAACATTAAACTTGATCGACAGAGAAACAGATTTATTCTTTTGTACTCTGAACGAATTCACAAAACTTGCTTTATGGATGATTAGCTATAAGTTAATAAAGTAATATAGGTAATATAGGATTGTAAATAGTGCTTTATCTATCGCATTGGGTAGAAACCCGTAATGTTAGATATAAGTTGGATGTAAATAAATAAAATAAAATAAAATAGTAATTTTTTTAACAATATAGCGTCTAATTGTCACCATATTGATTTTTGATTACTGTCATGTCTTCAGCGACATTCACAAAATTAAGACAAATCAATTGGCATATGAATCATCAAAATCGGCCCACGCGTTTGGTCTATAAAGCGCCACAAAGGAACAAATATACATACATATACCTACAAGATACATTCATGTATAGACTGAGAAAATCATAGTTCTCTTTTGCGTCTTTGCGGGTAATAACATAAGACTCGCGTGGAATGCGACGTCCTAGCCCGACCCACATCGCGCCTCCCCTTGTGCACCCTTTTTGTGCAACGATCGACGAACGTTAATCTCTTTAAATTATCTCACGAACTAAGACGGTGCGGTCCGCTTTTCGCACACTGTACAAGCATCCCGCTTCGTCATCATTGGACTCAGGTCTCGCGTTATTATGCTTGCGTAGTAGGCACAATTATTTTTAAATATTGTCACACTGTGTCGCTACACGTGGAAGTTGTCACCTACGACAACGCCTAAGACAGTTGGGCAGGATTATCTGTCAATGTATAAGGCACTACGATTATCGATCCGCAAAGCTTAGCGGCTATCATTTAGTATCATATCACACAAATATTATGTATTTGTGTAGGAAAATGTTATCATAATACTATGCACAGTTTTCATAACATTTGCTACATGTCGAACTGTGTCGGTTTTTTGACATACCCCAAAGCTCACGAACCTGTGTAGGAGACATACATGTGGACATGACACACGCCTGGTTCTATTTTTTTAAGTCTACTGCATATATATACATAGATATGTCCATAGATGGACCAGCGGGCGAGCACTGTTTGGGAAATTTGTAAAAGTTAAATACGTCATTAAAACTTCTTACGATTGCGTTTACAGGTGAAGTATGACGAGGACCGTCGTTATCCTCGCATGGAGCATATTCTGCAAGCGGTGCGGTGTCAGTATTTAACCCCGAGCTTTCTCAAGGAGCAAATGAACTCCTGCACAGTGCTGAAAAAAGTTCCCGCGTGCAGGGAATACCTTGCCAAAATCTTTAAGGTAATTTGAAGTATATTTTGATAATATTTTCTTTTCATTTCCATTAGGGCAAGCTTTCCAACTTTAAAAGAATGAATTAGCTCCTTCTTCTCTGCCGAACCCGTAAGCGTGTGACAAAAAGTTATTATCAGGATAAAGTATCTGAATAACAATGTAGTCTATTAAAAATGTAACGCAATAACATGCCTTTCATATTATCGAAAAATATAGGTTAACGCGTAAAAACGAGAACTCGAATATTAAAATTTTAAAAAGCCATTCGATTAATAATTTCATTGAGTATTTCACGTACGCGCATGTTTTTTTTTCGCTGGACTATTTCTATTCTCGAGCGTTAAGGGGAAATATAACCTCAAATGGCTTGGCAAGATCCTCCGTTATGCCGAAAATATTGCAACATTAATTTTGAAATAAATATTTGGTAAAGTTGAGGATTAATGTTAAGGATTATGTTAGACGAAAACACGATTCCATGAAATTTTCTCGATAGAAAAAAAATCCAAAGTTACCTCCAAAATAAACAATAAACCGCTGTTATTCATAAAATACTTTAAATAAGATCATGAAACTTTGCATACTAACTGAACTATCTATAACGCAGTGCTTATGTTATTTACTTTTTTTAAATACCATTATTTTCACTGTAAAAAGAAATTACATAAACTATCGGCCTCTTGAATCGTGATTTCTGCCGCCCGGTCAGTTTCGCTTCGGCCTTTGAAGGGGGAGGTTGTGTCGCTTACAATCAGAATACACATTACGCAACAGGACGACGTAAAATTAAAATGGGAAATAACCGTAATAAAAATAAGAAGCGACTGGTTTGGCGTTAAGAAACAGGCATAAATATGATAAACCTAATGAAATAAGTGTCTAACGACCTTTCTACTTACAGTATTAGTGATTACAAACATATCGGTACATAACATACAACGCGCGGGGAAGTGGGGGCGAAATTAGAATTTGAGCTGACTTACTATATCCCCTTAAGATGTATCAAATACGGTATTTTGTCCAACCAGGCTGTAAACATTAAAATTCCATGAAAATTAAAAGAAAAATATTCAGACAAAGAACAAGAACAATATTAGAAAAACTGTTTTTTCTCTCTCTCTCTTCTTGACAAATAATAAAAATCTGTCGAAGTTTGGAAGAGGAAACAGGTTAATATAGGACGATGATTTCGACAATTTTTCATAGGTATAATCAGTCTGAGCTGCTCTCGACAGCAATAAATCGTTAGACAGAATAGAAAAAAATTTTTTTCAATATAGATTACAATTCTTATTGAAAGTCATTTTTCTTACTTTGAGCACTAGATCTGAAATAACCTCTGTCCTGGAAAAAACCATCAAAAAATGTTTGTTTCAAATCTATTCTGCAAATATCTTGTAGGTCAGATATTCTCTTAATTAAAATATTTTTTTTTTCAGGATCTGACATTACATAAGAAACCGGTAGTAAAGGAGAGGAGGCCGAACACTCCGCGAATTATTTACGTAGCCGGGGGTTACTTTAGGCATTCTATCGACGTGTTTGAAGCTTTCAATCTGGACGACAACTGCTGGACCACGTTACCGAGGCTCACTGTGCCACGGTCGGGTCTTGGTGCTGCTTTTCTTAAGGTATCATCATTGAGGAGTATTTAATTTAATAAACAAACAAAACATGAGGCACTCACGCCTGCCACCCAGATACCCCTCTGGGTGGCAGGGGTAAGCAGAGACTACAGCCTTCCATTTGGCACGATCCTGACACACTTCTGTCGCCTCTTCCACATTCATATACCTTTAATTTAATAAACAAACAAAACATGAAGCACTCACGCCTGTCACCCAGAGGGGTAAGCAGAGACTACAGCCTTCCATTTGGCACGATCCTGACACACTTCTGTCGCCTCTTCCACATTCATATACCTTTAATTTAATAAACAAACAAAACATGAAGCACTCACGCCTGTCACCCAGAGGGGTAGGCAGAGACTACAGCCTTCCATTTGGCACGATCCTGACACACTTCTCTCGCCTCTTCCACATTCATATACCTTTAATTTAATAAACAAACAAAACATGAAGCACTCACGCCTGTCAACCAGAGGGGTAGGCAGAGACTACAGCCTTCCTTTTGGCACGATCCTGACACACCTCTCTCGCCTCTTCCACATTCATATACCTTTAATTTAATAAACAAACAAAACATGAAGCACTCACGCCTGTCACCCAGAGGGGTAAGCAGAGACTACAGCCTTCCATTTGGCACGATCCTGACACACTTCTCTCGCCTCTTCCACATTCATATACTTACGCGTACATGCTCGTCGGTTAAGGGTACTCATAATTTGACCCCTTTTCAGTAGGTCGTCAATTTGGTCAACAAACTTTCGCCTAGGGCGTCCCTTACCGACTCTGGCGTTCACTTCTGCAACATAAATTTGCTTTGTCACTCTTCCGCATTCATTCTTTCTACATGACCAAACCACCCAAGCATTCCTTTCTTAATCCTAGTCACAACATCATCTTGCATACCATACTCTTCTCTTATCACACAATTTCTCACCGTCACTCAGATTCAGCCCTAACATGCTCCTTAACGACCGCATTTTATAAACATACCGTCCATAATTTAATAAACATCTGATAGTTATCGGTTTAGAATTATAGTTTTAGTTTTAAAACTAGAAATGTACCTAATAACTGCCGTCATGGATTCATTTTACATGCATAATGTTATTTCTTCTTTATAATAGAACTCTTTTTATTTAAGCGCCAGGTGCTAGGCAAAATTATTTAAGCTACAGTTTTAAAAAAGCTTACATAAAAAGATTCATTTGGTGTAATAGCTGTCTTGAGTGCGGCTTAAACGCTTCAACCGCCTTGCCAATCAAAGCAGAACCACCATCGTTCAAGTTTAATCCAATTTTTCACATATACATTCCAATCTGAAAAATTAATTTGTGCCTACAAAGCCAGACATTTTTTAAGATAAATAAGAAGGTTTTTGGATATATCTGTATGTTTTTATTTTATTGTTATGTTCTTCAAATTTACTTGCTTCTAATAACAGGGGTAAATATTGGCAGATTTAGTAATTTTAGAGACCTCCTAATTTTAAAATAATTAATACTACGCGTTCATTTCGAGTTTGCCGTCGTAGACCGTTACGACGTCACAGCTGACGGTACCGTAGACGAAAAAAGTCATCATGTTTATGTTTTTTAGTATTCATATTTTCAATAAAGTTAAATAATAACGTGTTAGATGAAATAAAATATTTTTTAAATGATGATGATGATGAAATAATAACGTGTTCGATAAAATAAAATATTTTTTTATAGTTTTATTTTACATTTTAAATATATCAAATTAAAGATTTTCGAAATCGCTTGTTTCTGTGTCACTGTCACAACTGAAACAAAAACAAAAAATCAACAGTAACAAAAACAACAGCAAAAACAGTAACAAACTAGAGAACGTACGGGAGCATAAAAAACGGACGTAAGTACACTTCGACGTTGCTATCGGTACTAAAAGGGCGACGCTTGAGGCGCGGAATGAGGGGGCGCGGCGGGAGGTAACGGCATTCTTGAAGTGAACGACTAGTATATGGGAAAAAACATATCAACTTTGCAATGATAGACGTAGATTGTTTGATGTGTTATGTAGAAAACAGATGAATACGTTTGAATGGGCTAAATACCGCCCGGAAATCCTCTAAGGGACGGTGTAAATAAATATCAGCGACGCGAAAAATGTTTTATACTACTTCGCCAATGAACTTAGGAAACCATGAGCCCTTTAAGAGAAACTCGATCAAAACTTCATCTCAAGGCAAATTTTAACAGAGCTTAACTAATTCTATGGCTTTTAGATCATATTTTATCAAAATTTCCCACCCAGAAAAGTAGACTACCTTAACAACGCGTACAAGCACAAATTACCAATCATTGATCCGATGCTATTACATAGCTAAATCAGGTACAAAGTAACAAAAAATATAAAGATGGACATAACATGTGCCAAATGGAAGTTTGTAGTCTCTGCCTACCCCTCTGGGTGACAGGCGTGAGTGTTTATGTTATGTTTTATATAACATCGTAATTGCGAGTGACGTCATTGGTTAAAAACATAATAGAATAAAATTTTCTCGATATAAAAAAATCACAAAGCTACCTCTTATTTTCATCATGAATCGATTTGCTCTGGTCGTGGTGCATGTTGTCAAGCCAAAAATGTAATAAATAACATTACTTTTCTAATATGTTATATTTTCTATTATATAATAATTAAATTTTTCGACTTAGTGAATAAAAAGCATTTGACGCTTACTATATTATGTTTATTCCGTGCAATAAATTCTCGTCCGTCTCACTCTACGCGAGACTAAATATGTTTTGTTTCACGCATCAGTTGCAATCACCCCTTTTGGTGTACATATGTTCTGTGGTTGCAGCGGCAGTGTTGAGAAGGGAACACAACACAGCGTTTCTGTGCACCACGACCGCGCCAGAAAAGGATCGTGTTATACACGTTGTACATAAATTGGTCAATAAGAATATGGCGAACAACAAAGCACAATGAGAAAATTGTCGTATTTATGTATTTTTCTTAGAGTAGACTGGCCTAGAAATTTCGATCCTTACTATTTAGAGAGTAGTATATTCCTTGCTTACTACTAAACTCAAGCGCTATCGTTATCTGCGATGCAAAATAATGTTTTTTCTGTTGTTTGTCGCTAAATTACTAATTGAAGGAAATAAATAAGCAAGGACGAACAATAAACTTAATTACAAATTTTAATTTGGCAAATAAACGAATTAAAAGAAAATAATTAAAAAATCAATTAAAAAAAAAATAACAATCAGGGATTTGAACCCTGGACATGTATATTTAGAAAATACATTTATAGTAAACGAACCGACAAACAACCTTACGTATATCTTATAGTGCCTTATGTACTTTTTATTCATAAGTTCAAAGATTTGTTCAAAAAATGTTTAATTACCGTATTTTTACAGAAAATCATTGCTTATTAATATACTACCAAAACATCACACTGATCACTTTAGTACACTTTATTTGTTTTTTTTTAGCTTCGCTTGTATCGCCAATTCAATACTGTCCCGGTCGCGGCCCAAAACGGCTTTATATAGGCCTTTTTCACAGAAACATCTAGAATGTTCCAGCAAATACCGGTTCCGACCGACTAGATGTAGAAAATTCGAGTGTGGAGTTTTCTAGAAAGCTTAGTTCTTCTATTCGATACTAGATGGCGCTAGTGGGAGAGTTCTAGAAAGCTCTTGACACTCCTATTTTTGCTGCTTGATACCAGATGGCGCTAATAATCACCTGCCATAAACCGGGCGCTAATTATAGCGCGCGACACTATTAAATACTTTTATGCATGATTAAAATGAAAAAAAATATATATGTATATTTTATATGTACATAACTTGTTTCTTGAAAACGGGCCCTATGTACGATTTGGGGGAAATTTGGTACTCTTAGATAATGTTTTACTTTACATACAAATTTACGTGTAAAACACATCTATTCAGAAAACTATTAATTTTTATCTATTAAAGTTCGGTCACACAGTAACTATAAACTTATACACATGCACACGTTATACAGCTTGCAAAGATGGTTAGAAGAATAAACATTGAAAATTTGAAAGAAATTATTATTATTATTATGGTTGTAGCACGAATGGGTCGGCTCGACCGGGGAAGGACCACGCTCTTACAGAATACCAGCGTAAAATGTTTCGTGTGGTGAGTGTAGAGAAGCGGAGACCATCTTTTACTGAAATCGAGGCATTCCATCTTAGTCCTCTGGGGTGACAACGCATCTGCGTTTTGACTCTTAATCGTGGCTAAATGGAGGTGTCTATGGGCTACAGCATCCACTTACCATCAGGTGGACTGTGTGCTCGTTTGTCACTTTTATTGTATAAAAAGGGTAAATCGCAAAATTTTTTGGCTCAATACGCGCTCTTAAGCGCCAAAAAAAATTCCATATCTTTATGGCGTCCCTGTAGCCACACAAACACTTGCTGGTTACAAATATGCATATGTTTAATATTGTCCAGGCTGTCGCTAAATACCTAGGCCCGCATTTGCATTTGTATTCGTAAAAAATTGAATTTTTTGTCTATGTATTCTGCTATGTTGTAGTTGGCTGTATTATATGTAGATTATATGATGTGTATATGTTACCACAGTGGATAGACATCCTCTGGAACAAAATGTGTAGTATATATAATATGCTTTAATATTTGCTTTATGATGATGTTAACGCTAAGGCTAACAGCCATTTGTCTTTTACAGCTTCTTAGGTCGGAAGGCCTGCGGCCTGAGAGCTCCAAAAATCGCTTTTTCTCATAATATTTTAAAATGAAAAAGGAATGACACATTCCATAAAATTGTTTTTATCTTGTTTGAAATTTTTTTATGTGGTCTGCACTTTGTTCTATCGCCTTAAAATCTGACTCTGTATTATGCTTAACGTTTTCGAATAAAAAGGTTAATAACGATGTGGTGTGTGCGTGTACTGTAAGCCGCGTGTACGTACGCAGGGACTTTTCTATGCGGTGGGCGGGCGCAACACGTCCCCGGGCTCGTCGTACGACAGCGACTGGGTGGACGTGTACAACCCCGCCACCGAGCACTGGCGGCCCTGCAGCCCCATGGCCACGCCCAGGCACAGGGTGAGCATACATCATACTTATCTATCAGTGAGGGCACCACTTTGGAATAAGTTGAAATATTTGACAGATTTCATAACGGGAAAGTTAATTTGTTAGGAAAATGTTAAAGCTAATGTTTCTTTCTGTAATATTAGTTCTACTTTATTTTAACTAGTTTATTAGTTAAATGAATAAACCGAACTGCGGATATACCTAAATTAAAAAACTAAAAAAAGAATTTAAAATTTGTAAGAAATTAAAAAGTAAACCACTGAGGTATTTTTTGTGTATTAATATAGAAACTGATACACTTAAAACTAACTTCTCAATGAAATGGAATTGTGTAAAAAATCTTAACCTCAGTCCAAACTGCGACATCTGGTGAGA
This sequence comes from Parnassius apollo, assembly GCA_907164705.1. NCBI lineage: Eukaryota > Metazoa > Arthropoda > Insecta > Lepidoptera > Papilionidae > Parnassius > Parnassius apollo. The sequence continues at coordinate 913,685 of CAJQZP010001278.1, forward strand.
GGAAGATTATTAGCCCTCACTAACAATCCAATTAGTTTTACTAACAACTCCATGAATGTGAGGTCGCTATTCGATATCTTCCGTATAACATCCGTATAACGTTGACCTAAATTTCTCTTAAATGATTAAGGCATTTTACTTACGTAAATTTCTTAAATAAACCCGGGACAATTATTTGTAGGCCATGCTATTATTTGTTCCGTGAGGGAATCAAACCAAGGTACAACCGATTTTTAAATAAACAATTATGCTTGTGCCGTGGTAGCTCAGGGACTTAGCGCTCGCTGTGAATTTCACAGTACGCGAGCAACCCGGGTTCGATCCCCGCCGGCACCAATGAAATATATTAATTGCAATTTCGTGCTCGGTGGTGAAGGAAAACATCGTAAGGAAATTGATTAAAACTACTTTTACGGATTTTATCGCGTTTTATTTATTTTATTTTTAATACCCGACGTTTCGGGTGCTTTCCAGTACCCATTGGGCAGCATGTATTAATGTGTAGTGTTCGCGTAAATATAAGAAATCATTATCGTAAGGAAACCTGCATGTCTGAGTAATAAAGGAAAAAAATATTTCGAAGACATGTGAAGTTCGCCAACACGCATTGGGGCCGCTCGCTGGACACTTCCGTGCCAGCCTCCCTCTACCCTCTAAGAAATGAGAGGAGGCCTGTGCCCAGCTGTAAAACGTATATAGGATGTAACTTTAACAATTTGACTTCGCTTCGGCGGTAAAATCGGCTTAATCGATATTTTAAGTTTATGAAACAAAATCATAAATAATAAGTTTATGAAATAAAATAATAAATAAAAATGTTTTACTAAAACTTCGGGCTGCTTTTTTGCCTAGAAATTTGTATGGGTCATACATATTTAAGTCGCTAAATAGCAATGATTCAGTTTGAAAGGTAAGACCGATAGTATGGTTACAGGCTTTTCATACATGGTAGAGCCACGCTGCAGCCATGTTATGGTTGTAGCACGAATTGGTCGACTCCACCGGGGAAGGACCAAGCTCTTACAGAATACCAGCGTTAAATAGCAGCTTAATACCGCTGTGTTTCGTATGGTGAGTGTAGAGATCCGGAGATCCTTTTTTACTGGAAACGAGGCATTCTATCTTAGTCCTCAGGAGTGACAACGCATCTGTCTTTTGATTGTTAATCGATTATAAATGTATATGTCTATGTACCACAGCATCCACTTACCATCAGGTGGACTGTGTGTTCGTTTGTCACCGTTATTCTATAAAAAAATGGCTGTAAGGCATTTCATCTAAATATGTCTGATTGCGTACCGCCCTCTTACGTGGAGAGCCAGCATAATTACTGGCTGTGATGCTTTCCATCTTTGGCCTTAGAGGTGAAAAAGCATTTGTAGCCCTGCTTGTTAATAGTTCATGGATTGGAGTAACCCCTTACAATGGTAAGTGGTTTGAGCCTCTTTTCTTTGATGTTGGTTGCTGATGGTGGTAGTTGCCACTTCCTGTCAGTTAGACTGTTAGTTTGTTAGTCACGCTAATATAATAAAAAAAACGACTATATAAGAGTTAGCTAAACTGCAATTTTATATCCAACAGGTAGGTGTTGCAGTGATGGACGGCTTATTGTATGCAGTTGGCGGATCTGCAGGCTCGGAGTATCACAAATCAGTTGAGTGGTAAGTTGCATTCAGTTGCGAAGATACTTTATTACTTATGGATTACAGAAGAAAATATTCATAAACCACTTGAGATTAACCCTGAATGTTTGGCTAGAGTATTTATATGCAAAACGTAAAATTAATCGCAAATAAAGTAAATGGTTTGCTGCATGAATGAATAGAATTAAATTAACATGGGTCATGTTGGTCAAAAACGTATATTTTCTTATGGGATAAGGGTGACAACGAGCACACAGTCCACCTGATGGTGTGTGGATGCTGTGACCCATAGACATCATCATTACTGCAAAGCTCCCCTCGCTCTCGTTCCTGACACTAGATGGCGCTAGTGCGCCGATTTTAGCGCGTAACAATAAACTCGTGGGATAATCCAACAATAAATAAATAGAAATAGGTTGTACTTTTAAACACACACAGTCCACTTTATGGTAAGTGGATACTGTTGGCCATAGACTTCTACATTTACCCTCAATTAAAAATTAAAAAAAAGTGATTTAAAGATTTTTATTTTTCTTTCTCTGTATAAATTGAAACAATACAAGTATGTATTTCCTTGTGGTGGTGGTGTAAAAACACCCACAACACCATATCATCCTGTGGGTGTCGTCGGCGAATCTAATCATCTATCCTCGATTACGAATCAAAATGCAGATGCGTTGTCACCCATGAGGCCTAAGATGGAATGCCTCGTTTGCAGTAAAACTTGTCCCGGTTTTCTACATTCACCATGCGAAAAACAACAACATTACGCTGATATTTTACGCTGGTATTCTGTGAGAGCGTGGTTCTACCCCGGTCGAGTCGACCCATTCGTTCTACAACTACACTGACCTCTATATACAACATGTAACAAAAACACTGCGATTCCCGTTAAGTGCGTTATCAGAAACAGTATTCAAGCGTATAGAAATATTTTTTTTTTTCAAAAAAGAACATTTAAAAATTATTTATAATTAAAGAAAATATATTGCAAATTGTATGTGGTTATATCTCTGCATTCATCGTCAATGATTGTCGAAGACCACACATTACCGATACTCGTGTGAGATAGATGAAATAAAACCAACAATTTGCAAATATCTTTTTTATTAAATTTAAAAAAAACGTTATGGTGCAGTTTACTGAAAAAAAATTCTATACGCTTGAATACTGATTCTGATAACGCAGTTAACGGGAACCACAGGGGTTTTTGTTGCACGTTGTATACAAGTACGCTGGACTGGCTATACCATGCAAAATGTCTGTGCCGATTTTTAGCGCCACTATTTTCCGTCCCGGGAACTAATATTGACACAATATGCCAAAGTATATTGTCTTATTTAAATCTTATCTCTGTATTTCGAACTTTTAAACTAACAACGAAAGTATGTTATGTGGTTTGGTTGTGTATAATTTTAGTTACATAATAAGAATTATTTATAATAATAAAGAGTGTGTGCGTAATATGTAAAACTCGTTACCAAAATTAAAGTGTTATAACATTCCACAAGTGATTTTACAGCTAATATTAAACAAATTATTATATTTGATAATAGAGGTACTTAAAAATTATTACCAACATGTTTGGCTTTATATTACTGAGTTTTGATAAACAATGAAATGCTATAGGGTTGTCGAGTTCCTTGTCTATAATACTTATCGATGTTCTTTCCTATCCATATCTGTTAACAAAGTCGCGGACAACAGATAATTATCAATGTTTATTAATTGACAGGTTTCCAACTGAATCTAGACTAAAATTATAGCTTAAAAGCAAAAATATTGTGAATTGGCATCCGAAACAAAATGATCATCTTTGTTCTAAACATTTCACAGACGACTGTTTTATAAGACATGAGAAACGCACCACTTTGAAAAAGTGCAATAAGTATTATAAAAGTGTTAGATTATTATTTTGAATGTTTTTTTTTATTTTCTTCTCATTTTCCCCCAAAATCAAAGGCTATAGCCAAGTGTAGAAAGGTCACCTGATGATGACTTTGTGTTTACAAGACGTAAATTTGACCAATTTATTATATCAAGGAAATAAATATATATTGGGACTACGAAATTATTAATTTCCTTAGTAAGTTTGCGTGAGTTTAGGTGAGAAATAGCTTCTCGCTGAACGGGTTCCCGCCTTGTTATAATGGGGTTAGTAGCCATGGCTTGGTAACCCATGCTAAAAGTAGTGGTCACTCTGAGTGGGCTTATCAAGCCCTTTTATGTGTGTTAGTGAGCCGCGGCTAGTGGAAAATCCTCTCCCTGTACTGCTGCAGTCGAGGTGGAGTCGCAAGGGAAGAGGAATGGCGATTGGCGATGCGCAACCCGGCTATCCTCAGATGTGGTCCTTCACTGCTGGACGTATGAGGAAGCTCAAAGTCGCTCAGCGAGCTATGGAGAGAGCTATGCAGAGGATATCCCAAGTAGAACCAGTGTGACCGACATAGCCCAACGGATTAGTAAGCTGTAGTTGCAATGGGCCGGGTATATAGCTCGGAGAACTGATAACCAATGGGTAAGAAAAGTTCTCGAGTGGCAGTCTCATACCGGTGAAGGCAAAGTGTAGGACGTCCCCCACTAGACGGAGTGACAACCTGGTAAGACATATGCAGGAAGTCGATGGATGCAGGTGGCTCAGGACCGTGCTTTGTGGCATTCCTTGGGGGAGACCTGTGTTCAGAAGTTTACTTGTGAAGGGCTGTAATGATGATGAATGATAATGGTATTATATTAATGTGATACATAAATGGAATGGACGCTACGGGTACAGGCCTACCCTTAACGTTCATTCTATTTATTTAGATGTAGTTAGGGTATAGAATTTTTATTGCTATATTTTGTCACACTGTCTTATCTCTATTATTAGTTCCGTGGACGTTCACTTCTACTGTCAGCGCCAAAATGGCGCAAATCAAATGGCGTCATTATGTCTAGGTACCAGTCCTTAAATAGGTAGAGATCAGTGTACTAATATAGCTGCAGTGCTGCTACATAATATGACTATGCCCCTCTTCTATATTTACATACAAATAATAAAACGAGTAGACTCTAATAAATTAATGGACGAAAACAAATATTATGTTCTCAGAGGTGACAACTGATAACGTATCTGTGGCCTTCTTAGTTAAATATTCGTGGCAGGTGTCTGAACTGCAGCAGTTACTTCGATCACGCTCACTCCAAGTTCGCTTGTCACTCCAATATTATAAAAACTAGCGATTTTCGCGGGACTATCATTGGCAGATGACCGATGTTATATGGAATAACTTAGGCTACTTTTATTTTAGAAAAAAAAAATAGGGTACCGCGCAAAATAATTAAGCCCTATGAAATCTAATCTTAATAAATTCCGCGCGTAAAAACGTGAGGGGCTATTAGTATGTATTTGTACATATAAGCATACGAGCATGATGCGGCTCAGTGTATAAGCGACTGGATGGCGTGCGCGTTGGTCCGCAGCTACGACCCGGAGACGGACTCGTGGTCGCAGGTGGCGGCGATGGGCAGCGCGCGGCTGGGCGTGGGCGTGGCCGTGGTCAACCGGCTGCTGTACGCCGTGGGCGGCTTCGACGGCGCGCGCCGCGTGCGCTCGGCCGAGTGCTACCACCCCGAGAACAACCGATGGACGCGCGTCTCCGACATGCACGTGGCGCGCAGCGGAGCCGGTACTCCCCACCAACATTATTTACTACTATATATCTAGCTAAAGTCATTTTGTAACACGTTTGAATTTTGTGCATATGCAATGAATATCTGTAATTTTTAATGTTAAATTATTCTGCTTTTCTTCTCAAACGAGGTATTTCTTTGTATACTATAGACACAAAATGTTTGAAATAAGTAAACCTATAAATATTTTGTATTATTCTTCTCTGGTTGGGAATTACAAATATGAAATAGATAACAGGTAACATAAGATATATGTTGAATATAATTTCAATTGATTGCGTCAACGCACACCCTTGCATTTTCGTATTTTTGGTGTATTTTGTTAGTTGAGTTTTCCGGCATAACCTCCTTCACTTCCGTTCCTTCCCCGCACGGGCTTGCCTAATGGTGGAGCTAGATAATGGTAGCCGCATCTTAGGTCCTCCAATGGGAGGAGCGCTCCGCCAAGTGGAACGGTGAGATGGTGGAAGCTGTAAGAAGACACGCGCGCCACCGGCGCGCCAGTGCAGTACAATTTTCGTCGTGTGCCGACAACAGTTCGCAATTATCATAGTGCCCGCATGGCCGTAGATAGAGACCGCTCTCCGCTTCCCCATGTAAGTGCCCGTCCTTATTTGTGAGCTGTTTTATTTGTTGTTCCTTTTCCGCAGCAGCTCACATCCCGTCTGTCGACCAACGCAAAATTAATTTCATAGCAAGTATATTTCGCGTGCCGCGTCCGCCATTTTGTTTTGGTTCCCTTTGAACCACGCTAATACAGTCCATTTAATCGTTCGCACCGCCAATTCCTTTCGTCGTTTCCGCGCACCCACTAATACATGTATATTTAAATAAATATTTAAATGAAAACCTAACCACACGGTAAAGTTTGGTCCCCCCTGTCGAGGGTTAGGGAGAAAAGGAAATTAATTAATTAAATAAATTATTATTTACCTTGATCTGAATTCTGAATGTAGTTAGTTTGCAACGAACTCTTTTCGCAATTTACATCCAAAACGCGTATTTTGCCTGTGGACAGAAATTATTTATTTATTGGGGCCGTGATATCTCCTCAAAGAAATTTAATAACCCTTAATCTTACTGACGACTTAAGGAAGCGACAAATTTAGCCTTGTCAGTAGGGACCTCCAGCAGAACTCACCAGCAGCACGTGTACCGCCGTTTTTTCTTCCCTCATCCAAGCTTTGTAAAGTGGACTATCCTGTCTGACTGAATGTCTGTGGTAAACAAGGGCTTCTTAAAATAACCATATAATTCACTGGTTACTATCTGGATCTGCGAATCCTTTAGTCGTATTAGCGCTTTATTGCAGGCACTGCTTGTTTAGCTTGACTGCAATTTTTATGGTTATTTTAATAAGGAAGATGATTATTACTAAAATGTTTAGGAATCAGTGCACGAACATGATCTGAATTTATTTATGACGGCTCCATGGCGCAGTGGCTTATCATTGAACTACCGCGTGGGGCGCGCCCTGCAGGTGTGAATTCAGCACGGTACCAACTTCGTGGCTCGGTCATGAGTTAAAATCAAGTCCTATATCGATGATCTGCTAAGCATAGTGTCATTTCAGGTGTGGCGGCTCTAAATCAGTACATCTACGTGGTGGGTGGGTATGACGGATCACAGCAACTGTCCTCGGTGGAGCGATATGACACGGAGCGCGACACATGGGAGGTGGTCGCGCCCGTACAAGTCGCTCGTTCCGCACTCTCACTCACCGTGCTCGACAACAAACTCTACGCACTGGGTATGTACCCAGTAACAATGTCCGGCTACTTGACTATCGCGGGATATAGTCAGTCTTCTTGTTCGTGCACTTTGAAAGAAAATCATATTTCGGGAACTCAGACGGGACAGAGATATGAACTAAAATCGTTGAGTATGTGTGCAGAGTGATATGTAGAAGTTGAGCAGGGTTTTGGCGTCAGTTGTCTTTGTTGTTGGTCAGAATTTGTGAAGTAGGATAACGTACTAAAATGGTGGTATACCATCTCGTTTACGGCAGATACCCAACCAAACCTCCCATACCAAAACCTCGCTAAAATACCCAAAGGGCGACAGCGTCAAAGTTGTGAGTCATCTTGACTTTCAACACAAAGATATAGAATTTTTAAAATAACAGATTAAAATCGTGTGTGTCATTAACAACACAAAACAAATTGGAAATAGCTTGGTAGCGATCACCTTTCCCAGGGGTTCTTATCAACCATAAATTCTTTAATATTATTACCCTTTTTTTATAGGATAGGGTGACAAACGAGCACACAGTCTACCTGATGGTAAGTGGTTGCTGTGGCCCATAGACATCTACATCTATCCTCGATTACAAATCAAAATACAGATGCGTTGTCACACGTCAGGACTAAGATGGAATGTCTCATTTCCAGTAAAAAAGTTCTCCGGTTCTCTACACTCACCATACGAAACACAGCAGCGTTAAGCTGCTGTTTTGCCTTGGTATTCTGTGAGAGCGTGGTCCTCCCCCGGTCCAGCTGACCCAATCGTGCTACAACTATACTACTTATATAGCTGCACCAAACACTAACTATTGAGGCTGCCTTGCGCTTCTCTTCATAGCTCATAATACCAAACAGACCTAATAACGTCACTGTTTTAGTAAAAATCAGTGTTCACAATACGAACCATTAATTATTATTGATATGGAGTCTATTAACGAATCTTGAATTTTCCTTAATTACAGGTGGTTACGATGGAACATCATTCCTGGACATAGTAGAAGTGTACGACCCGACCACGAACACATGGAAGACAGGCACTCCTCTAACGTCCGTACGTTCGGGCCACGCTTCGGCTGTATGCTATCAGCATGTTACTCCGCAGCCCAGCGAGCCAGAACCCACAGTTATAAAAAAACTGGGCAAGCGGTCTAGCGGAGTCAGCCCCAGTACGTCGAGTTCTACTTCCCGAAACGACGATATACCAACGGCGAACAATATCATAGGAACCCTATCGAGTAATAACAGATGTTGCTTATAGCATTGTGATTGTGATATATAGTTTTTAAAGGACAAGTGAAATTTAAAAGTTTAGATTAACATGTTTATACTGTTATCTCTATCAAATTGTATGTATGTATCAATGTACAGTTTGAGATATGACTAAGTTAGTTTATATAATAAGTGAAATCCCTAACTTTTAAGTCTTACAAATGACAATTCCATGAAAAATTTATTAAACGCCTTAGATTTGCAAACTTATTTTCTGTGTTATAAACGGAATAGATTAAAAAACTAACACTGCATTCAAATATGCATCTGTTGTTGACGATTCTTCAATGATGAAAAACCCTAATCCACAAAATGGATACCAAAGGGACCACTCCACATCCATTGTTGTGTGGATGAATTCGTATTTACTCTTGTGCATTGTATATTCCTTCGTAGCTTAAAAGTACAGTAAGCATTTATTATCCAATATGACTTGTCGAGAAGTTTCTACACTAAATATTGTTCAAGAATGAAAAATTTTAGTGACCTTGGAAACGGAAGGTGTAATTAAAGGATCACCTCAGTTAAGTGATGCATATAGTTCAGAATCATTTATGTGGAATTCACATTGTTGATGGCCTAAGTACAGAACTGGACTTGTGGATGGGTTATATGGCTAATTTAAAAGGGGGGACAACATTGTAAAAAGGTGCTATTCTTTAAAAATGTACCATACATTTCCAGTCACACTCCATTTACACAATGTTTTTTTAGAAAGTATTAAAAAAGCTCTTAATTTAGTAATTGCAATGAACTGCCAAATGTCATCAAAATTGTAGACAATTTTAATTTATATATAAATGTGTAGAAAATATTATAATTGTACATATAGTTCAAGAATATTTATTATGAAAATAAAGACTGTTATGGGTATAAATCACATTTTTATTTACAAAATATACACCTTTGTGGATAAATAAATATGCGGCAAAAATGTTATGATAATTTATATACATTACATACCTAGTTAATTCCAATGGTCAGAGATAAACAGAGGTTTCACACTTAACAGTTGGTATGAATTTTTCTTGTAGCGTTCTTATCCTCTATTCTATTTTTTTCAATTTAATCATCTTTGATCATTTGTTTTTTTTTAAATATTTTATGAAAGTAGTTATGGTGGGCACACAAATCTTACAAATAATTAAACCATATACAATTCAAAGAACCTTATGCTCAATCAAGGCGAAATCGCACTTCTAATTTATTAAACAACTCTTAGTAACGCAGCTATTACATAATCAAATGTATACATGATCGTAAGTACGATTCTATGCTCGCTGTTCCATATATATGTCTATGATCATATAAAAGTTGAAGTGACAGCCTATATACGTCCCACAGCTAGGCACAGGCCTCCTCTCATTTCTGGGAGGGTTTTAGGGCAAGGAAATGTAATGTAATGTCTTCGAAATATTTTTTTTCTTCAAGCAGGTTTCCTCACGATTATTTCTTGCACCGCCAAGATCATGGTAAATTAACATTTAAAATTGCAACTAACAAATTAATTGGTGCCGGTTGGGATCAAACCCGGGTTGCTTGCGTACAGTTAAATTGACATCGAGCGCTTAGCCCTTAAGCTACCATGTCTCTCATAACATTATTTGGTTAATAGAATATGAGGAAACTGAGTTTAGTTTGTGCATATGAGTAAAATTTACAAACCATAGGGCAACACGGGCCACCGGAGCACGGTAATTTTATCTATACAGTATTCCAACTTCATACAAACGGACGAAGCGAGAGCTATGCCTACGCGCCTCGATCTCGGCATGCGCTCGGCATGCAGACAGTCGTGAGTGCCGCAGTGATGATTTTGTGGAATATATATAAAAATGGAGGAAATAAATAATAGAATAGAAATAAAGAAATAATAAATGCGAACTTCATTTAAAACCAAACATATAAATTATAAAATATCTTTTACTTGGTTATAGATACCTCTTTATCAAAGTAAAAGATATTACTTTTCTCCACCTTGTCCATGTTTCCCAAAATAATTTTTAATTAAGCTTTGTATTATAATGCGGATTTTTTATACTTAAAGATTTAATAATAAAGTAATTCGTACGTTAGCCGAGGCGCAAATATTTTTCGGTCGCAAATTCATAAGACCGATTTGTTATTCAAACATAAACATGGTTTTTTAATTAAATCTACCAATCAATAAACGATACGCATTTTTATTGAACACTTCCTATTGAATTTTCAAAGTACTTATTATATTTGATTATGTAAAAAAAGTATATTTACGATCATAAAACTAGATGGAAACACAAAGTAGGCAAATGTAATGCTGAAGGCAGGCAGCCCTATTGCATGTTTACGTACCGCGCTGCTGTAGGCATTTATTTCAAAGATACGGCCGAGTTACAATACTGTATAGATAATATTACCGTGACCGGAGGGGCGTATAGGCGTTTTTTCCCCGATACAGAACTGTCATTTTTTGTAACGAAAAATCTGCGCACTCAAAAACAATCATCTGTCACTACGAAGTTCACACAACAAAACAATATACTAACACTTTCATACACACAGACATTGTAACACTATCGCGCCGTGATTCGCCGTGAAGTGACAATTCGGACTCAGACTCGAATCAGTCGCTCGACCGATCCGCATATTGTACGAGAGCATGCGACCTGTGTCGGTAAACAAATCCAAAACAACTCTACCATTATTATAGTAACTTTAAGTTTTATATGAAAGATAACATGGTTGTGGAAATTTGATGTAGCAGATCTCTTTTTGCAGCAAAAGAACTGAACCATTTGGCATTTTTGTAGGACGACTAAGTCGCGCAACAAGATTTAGTCTAGTGAGCAGTGCGGTTGTAACTAGTTTTATTATACGCACAGGACTGCGTAGACTTGCACTTTGTCAGACGGGAATGCCAGTGTATGGCTACACTCCCCTCCAGTCCCCCGGTGGCACGTTTTGATCTATAAGTTACAGCCTATATACGTCCCACTGCTGGGCTCAGGCCTCCCCTCATTTCTGAGAGGGTTTAGGGCAAGGAAGTGTCCGCCGCGCTGCCCAAATGCGTGTTGACGAACTTCACATGTCTTCGAAATATTTTTTTTTCTTATTCCTCAGACATGCAGGTTTCCTCACGATGTTTTCCTTCACCGCCGAGCACGTGGTAAATCAGCACTTAAAATTGCAATTAACAATTTCATTGGTGCCGGCGGAGATCGAACCCGGGTTACTCGCGTTCTGATATATTTACAGCGAGCGTTAACCACTGAGCTACCACGGTTTTGATCTATAGTACAAACTAATATTGTCATAGCTTCCTCATATCTATGATCATATACATATATATGAAAATGTAACAATAGTCTTAATGACAGAGCCCAAACACTTCTATATGTAGCTAACATATAACATAATTTCATTAATTCATATGTAATTCATATTATATTATAAAACGATCACTTTGTATATAGTTTTATAAAATTATCATTCTACCGTGTAGTGGTGGAGTAAGAATATCCACTACCCCATATCTTTCCTGTAAGTGTCGTAAGAGGCGCCAGGGGGAAGTTGAACCCGGAGATGAACAGCAACAGATCTCAGACTGATAACAGCTGAATAAAAACTGCAGTTCATCAGCAGAGGACTTTTGATAGAATGTAATATTACTATCGACTACTATCGTTGAATTTAAAACCTTAAAATTAAGTAGAAATATAAATAAGTGAAAAATGTATCATTAACAGACTTTTAACTTAAATAAAGATGAGTAACTTAACATAAATAATGTCTCCTAACAAATTTTTCACTCATTTTAATATCAAAGGAACTATAAGCTCCTTATTATAAAGTTATGTTATTCAACTATAACCAATTTCTCATATACGATATATAACTTATGGTGTCATTTTTTTCACCTTTCTTCTTCTCTTCACGAAAATTCTAACATCAGGTGTATCTACATCTTTCTGGCGATCTACGTTAAGATCGGACGAATCATTGACTGTTTGTGAAGTTTCCACTATCCTACTGTCATCAGAATAAGCACTTGAACTATCTGGTGGTAATCTAATTTTTGTAGAATCAGTTAGTGTTTGCTCTTGTTGTGCCACCTTAGCCGGCGTCGAAGTGGCTAAAGCTTTTGGAGCTGAATTGATCATTGGTTTTGCAGCATTTTCAAGAAAATTCACATTTTGTGGCTGTGTAAATACATTACTGTTATCGCATAAAGCTGCTGGTTGTATTCCTGTTGAAATAATAACTGTTTTTACAACATTTGGTGTTTCAGCATTTACATTTTCATAAATGTTAACTATATCGCTGGATTCTTTAATGGTAGAAGACTTTTCTTCAGTCATTTTAACTGATTGTTTATTTGTTTTTTGTGTTTCACCTTCTTTGCATTGATTTACTGACGCACAAATAAATTTTGGTTTCGATGAACGCGTTTGTATCTTTTCACATTCCTCTTTACCATTATCTTCAGAATCAACATCCTTTGATATTGATCCTTTTACTTTTTCTATTTCTTTAATGTTTAAATCCATGGCATCTTGAGTATCTTCAAACATTGTGACATATTTTTCTTTATGTTCTTTTTCAGCAGAAACAATTCCTAAATCATCTGGTGTTATTAGACTGCTACTATCCCCAAAAAGGTCAGTAAACTTTGTTCTAATTTCTTGTATTTTAGGTGTTCTATCTTGAATATCCTTCTCTGATTTACTTGTTTTAGATATATCAACGTCAGACCCCTTATTGCCTTGGGACTTCCCTGTGTCACTTCTATGTCTTTTACCATGTTCTGTAGATGTTTCTAAATTTTTATTACTTACTTTTAAAGACTTTTCTTTATTTTTGGCTGCAGTCTCTGTAAGAACTTTAGGAACATTCCTACATTTTTTTGTCTCCTCTTCACCTTTTTGTTTTTCTGTATAATTATCAATTTTATCTTTTTTATTTTTTGATTTGCTATGCTTCTTGGTAACTTTTCTCTTAGGTTCAATAATATCACTTGTGTCGTCACTTAACACAAGATCATTTTCAACAATTCTTGCCGATACAGGTAATTCATTATAGCATTTAGTTACTAATTTCAAATCTGAGCTTCTTTCATTTTTTTCCTTACTAATATTACATATATTTTTAATATCTATAGTACTTTTAGAAGAAACATTAAGTTGCGGCATTGATTTAACTTCGACTCTTTTACTATTTTCAGTATCATTTTCCACAGTTCGATGTGTTGTGGAATTATTACCTTCAGTATGTTCTGAATTTATATCACTAACAACTGCTTCTGACTTGGCTTGAGTTTCCGAAACATTTTGTAGTTTGACAGTTTTACATTTATGCACTAACGACTTATTCGCCGTATCATTATAATTATTATCATTGTTTTTTTCAATGTTGCTTAACTTTTCATTATTATCAACAGCAATATTTGAATCTTTTGCGTGTTTTTCAAGTAGTTCATGTTCGGAAGTGTTAGATGAGATAATGTAGTCATCTACATCCGAAATTTCACCTGATTCAAGAGATAGGTTAGAAGTTGGATTGTCAATATCTACGTATATATTTTTAACCAGCTCTTCTGTGGTGTATCTAGAGGGTGGTTCGAGTAATGGTTTTGGCACTGGAACAGGTTCAAATCCCCAAAGATTTTTATTGACGGGTGTTATATCTACATTTTTCCCAGTAACAGTTGATATGAATTCTTTATTATTATCATTTATAACTCTGTATTTTCTGCTAGTAAGTCTTGGATCTTCTAAATGCATAACAGCAGTGTTCATAATTTCTACAACAAACATGAGATATAATTATTAAATTATAGAATTCCACTCTTAACTTATAATTATAATCTTTTGTATTACAAAATACTACATGCTTACCTCTAATAGCGTCTGTACGGTATTCAGTGTGTACATAATCAGGTGACTGGCAAGATACATGCTCTGAAAGTTCTATCGCCATTGGAATTACTTTTTTGGAAACTTCCATTTCATTTTCCCTTCTGTCATCATCTCCATTTTTCCATCTGTTTTCATCTACATTTTGCCTTCTTTTACTATCTATATTTTGCCATCTGTTATTATCTATATTTGGCCATCTGTTACTATCTAAATTTTGTAGTCTATTATCATTAACATTTTGCCATCTGTCATTATCTTGATTTTGCCATCTGCTATCATCTACATTTTTCCGTCTGCTATCATCTACATTTTGCCATCTGTTACTATCCACATTTTGCCTTATATTATCATCTATATTTTGCGATATGTTATCATTTTCACTATGCTTGTGATGTAAATGTGCAATTTTCTGTCGTTTGTAACTTGGTTCATCCAAATCATCTTGATATTTATGTTTCTCGCCATATCGCCCATCATCATTTCCATGTAAGAAGTCGCGATGATATCCCCTTTCATAATTTGATTTACGGTCTCTGCTCCTATTTCTATAATATTTATCGCGTGGAGGGCTTTCACAAGCTCTTCGGTAATTCTCATATCTTTGGTAATTATCGGCTGTGTAATCTTTCACACTTCTATGATGTAATCTATCAGGACTGGATTGCCACCTTTGTCTCTGTGAATATTCCCTATTTCTATGGTTTTCATTTTTATAATACCGATTGGTTTTATTTTTAGAATGATTTGTTATGGAATCATGATAATGAGAGTGACTACTTTCTACACTTAAGGTTTCAGATATTTTATTATTGTTGGAATAATTTTTTTCGCCAAATCTTCTCAACACATCCTCATTTTTCTGATGGTAATTCTTATTTTCTTTTGTCATAACAATATTTTCACATTCTTCATCAGAATTGAACTTAATGTCATGACTACTGAAACCACAAATAGTTTTCAATAAATCTGTTGTTACTAATGGACAAGAATATCATATATAAGTTTGTGTCATAAGAGGCAACTATGAAAAAGGTCATTAAGACCTCTTTTGAAAGATGGTGTGTTACCAAGCGTGGCGATTAAGGCAAATCCTTGAAATAATGGAAAAGGTGCATGTCCAGCAGTGGGGAACTTAGCCATAATATTCATCTTTAACAAGTGGATACACTAATGGCATTCACAACTTTTAAGCAGCAAATCTTTTAACACAAATTCCTATTCATTTATAAGACCTCCATTATGCACCGAATAATTTGTAAAAAAATTGAACTTAAAAAAATACTAAGGGAATAATCAAAATGTGCAATTACCTTAATACTGGCATGGATTTCCGTCTGTTCGAAATTCTTCTAAGCTTGGTCTCAATTTGTCTACTTTGGGGTTTATTTAACATCTGCATATTATTTTCTTTTGATGTAAGATTTCTAGTGTCGAGATTATTACTTTTGTTTTCTAAATATTTTTCCGCGTCATGATTGACGTTTCCATTTGTACTGGAACTGGAAATTGTATCCAGTGATGTTAAATGATTATCATTATTGCTGCAAATACAAAAAACTTATATTGATACTCTGTAAAACTACAACACATGAAGTCAGAGTACAAAATGGAGAAAAGGATAGTTATAGATATTCTAATAAAAACTATGTGTTCTGGATATTTTCTAAATATTTTCTAAATACCCAGAAATATAATATATTCAAAATATCACGAACTATAATATAGTGTTTGCATAGCATTGGTCCGGAAAAGATGCTGACTGGTGACAGTAAATTTGACAATGTAGTTGTGGATTGCAGCAAATTACGTGTAAAACGCACAGTGGTCCAAAAACCATCAAAATGATGTAGATAGAATTTTAAGTTCTGTTGCAGTGTATGATGATGCGATTCATCAGCTGTAATACTAATTCTGAATCCGAAGAACTCTTCTAAGCACTCTTGCTATATGGTATAGAAGATACATAGAGATGTAATGTATTTTTGTAAGACATGTGGATCAAGCTGATCAGAAAGAATTTGGTTATCAGCTATTCGAGCTGTTCTCCAAATGAATAAATATGGTCAATGAGAGAAGCTGGTACAGGGTGTCCTGCCCAGAGATGAGAGCAATATTCAGTATGAGGCTGAACCTGTACTTTGTAAAGCTGCATGAGCTTTTTACAGGCCAGTTTAGCCTTCCCTTTCAAGTGACTGTGGCAATTTGTGCCACTCTATATCAGGGGTTGAAAGCGGTAAAGGTATAAGGGTATGGTACCGGTATAGAATTACGATACAGCTTCGATTTAAAGGTAGAACCAAAACGGTTGAGAATTACGGTTGTGGTACCGTTAAAAAAAAGAATTATACCTATATTTTTTTACGGTATCGTTATACCTATATTTTACTAATACCTTTACCGAAATAATTTCGGTACCGAAAAAAATGAGTATTTTAGGCTTATTTATATGTATTGTGTCTCGGACCTTGCTTAACGTTATGAGACTCATTCGATTTGGATTTCCTATGTTACTGTATTTCATGTTCGGAGAAAATAAAACATCTTTATCATATTTGTATTATTATTTATTATCAGTAAAGTATTTAATTAAAAACGTAATATTATGTTTAACATGTGGGTACCAATTCTTAACCTAGCTCTTCAGAATCCGTTAAAGGAACATCTTTAAAGTGCTTCCCTTCCAAGGGATGTAGGAATACTAATATTTTTGAGTACACACGGGCTTGCATACAAGTTTTTATATTTTGCATCCGTTTTACCGTATAACATTTGCCGGCCCTGAGAGCGATCGAATAAAGAACGCTAAGCTAAAAATTACTGCCGTGTAGTGGCGGTTAAGAATCCCCGTGGGGGTCGTAAAAGGGGGACAGAGGGAAAGCGGCAGGGGATGGGCAGCAGCATCTTCCTGATAACATCAATTGTACAACAAAAAAAACTGCAGTTGCCAACCCAATCGTAAAGCGTGGCAACTATGGAAATACCCCCCACGAGCAACGACACAAGTAAACGGCCCCCAGTTCCACGGCGGCCGCGCTATTCCTGGCTAGGTGGCGAACATGGTAAAGGCGGGATAGGGGTGCTAAGAATCTCCGGTGAAGTATCGATTGCCACCTAAGACGATTCGACTTGGCAACAAACAACGGACGCACCCTGAGGACTACCAAGAAGATCCTGGAGCTGGAAGAAGAGATAGACAAGTAGCGCTTGAATATTAAAGGATCATCCGCGGTCCGAAGAGAGGAGGAGGACACGGTGATTCTTGAATCCGGCAGCTTGTTCTATCACCGGGAGGGCGACCATTCTGTCCCAAGGAGGTGTTGGATTTATAGTCCACAAGTCTCTCGTTAACAACTTTGTAAAGATTTGTAGTGTGTCGACGAAGGTTGCGTACCTCATATTCAGAATCACCAAACGGTATCCAAGGTCATACAGGTCTACGCACCAACATCTATTACATTTTTAGATATTCTCTAAGATATTTCTAGAGCCATGCATTCTTATAAAAACCACTATACGGTGTTAATGGGAGACTTCAATGCAAAACTAAGCAAAAGGAAGAAAGGTGAGCTGACGATAGGTAAATTTGGGTTAGGGCAACGGAACACAGGGGCCAGCAGCTGGCCGACTTCATGGAGAAGGAGGGACTGTTTATAATGAACTCTTTTTTCCTGAAGCGGCTCCACAGAAAGTGGACCTGGTCGAGGTCCGACAGTACGATAAAAAATGAGATTGACTTTATTACGAAGACGAGGCGGTAACTGGTCAGTGATTTCTCACTGATCGCAAGGATGAAAACTGGCAGTGATCACCGAATGGTTAAAGGTACACTGAACCTAAACGTTAAGTTGAAGAGGTCTCGTCTAAAGAAGTCAACGCTCCGTCCCCCCTCGTGCTCTAATCCAGAATCCTGAAACCTTTCAACTCGAGTTACGTAACCGCTTTCAGTGCCTAGAAGATTGCAATGCAGTGGACGATATGAATGACAAGCTCGTGGAAACTCTCTGTGCGGTCGGAGCTAAGTTCTGCAAGACCCGCCGCAGAAGAACACAAAAACTCTCCGATCACACTCTTAATCTCATGGCTGTTAGACGGGAGATGAGGCTGCAATCGTCAACAGATTTGACAGCATACAGGCAACTGAACAGACAGATCTTCAAATGCATGCGGCGAGACTTACGCAACTTTAATATTGCTCGTATTGAAGAAGCGATCGAATGGAACCAGGGCTCCAAAGTCTTTGAAGAATGAGTGTGGCAACATCGTTTCCGGGACACCTGAGATTTTGAGTGAGATTGAGAGTTTCTATGAGCAGCTGAACACATTATCGTTGGAGCCACACGCAAATGTGAGTAACGATTCAAGAGCAAGTCTAATCCGACACTATTCCGATGATATCCCGAAAGTCAGTCTGAGCAAGAAAAGAAGGCTCTCTATCACATCTTTATATTATTATCTTCATATATGAAGATTGAATTACAGCGGAGTTTTTGAAAGCGGGCAGAAAACCGGTATTTAAAGTCCTTCAAAATCTCTTCAATTTCGTCCTTCATGGTGGCACTACTCGGAGGCTTGATGCAGAAGTGCAGTGCTCTTGTTTTTAAAGAAAGGCGATTACGCTCTCTTGAAGAACTACAGACCGATTTCCCTTCTGAGCCGCGTCTGCGTGCCGTTTTCGAGAGTCATTACGAATCGTCTCGCACGCAGACTCGACGACTCCCAGCCTCCCGAAAAAGCTGGTTTCCGAAAAGGCTTCAGTACCATAGATCACATGCATACCCTGCGGCAGATTGACGGAAGACCGAAGAGTACAATCTGCCACTTTACCTGGCGTATACCGCCAACCGGTAACAACCGTAACCGTATATGAGAAAGCATTTGATTCCGTCGAAATTTGGGCGGTGCTACAGTCCCTTCAGCGGTGCCAAGTTGACTGTCGGTATATCGAAGTGCTGAAGTGTTTGTACAGTAGGGCTACGATGTTAAGTGCTGTTTTCGAGTCATTACGAATCATATTCAACTGCAGAGAGGTGTAAGACAGGTTGACGTTATATCACCCATACTCTTCACCGCCGCATTGGAAGATGTTTTCAAGCTACTGAATTGGAAAGGTATTAACATCAATGGCGAGTACATTACTCACATTCGATTTGCCGACGATATAGTCTTTATGGTGGAATCGCTGGAGGATCTAAGCAATATACTCAATGATCTCAATAGTGTATCCCAACGTATAGGTTTTAAGATGAACATGGACAAAACAAAGATCATGTGTAATGTTCATGTCAAGCCTATGCTGGTAGTTGTTGGGATGGGAGCACTAAGCTCAAAGTTGTTGAGTACGTTTGCCTGGGCCAAATAGTCCGACCAGGTAAGTCTAACTTCGACCGAGAGGTCTTCAGGAGATTTCAACTTGACTGGGCAGCGTTCGAGAAATTACGACACATCTTCTCGTGAGGTATACCTCAAAACCTAAAAACTAGATTGTACACCAGTGCATGTTGCCAGCGATGACTTACGGATCTGAGACATGTTCCTTTAACTGCTGGCCGTATGAGGACGATCATGGTCGCTCAGCAAGCTATGGAGAGGGCTTTGCTCGGGGTTTCTCTGCGCGATAAACTTAGAAACCGCAGTAGAACCAGGGCAATCGACATAGCCTAATGTATTAGTAAGCTGAAGGGGCAATGGGTCGGCCATTCGGCCCGAAGAACCGATAACTGATGGGGGAAAAAAGGTTCTCGAGTGGCAGTCTCGTACCGGTAGGCGTAGTGTAGGCCTACTAGACGGAATGATGACCTGGTAAGACATGCAGGAAGTCGATGGATGCAGGTGGCTCAGGACCGTGCTTTGTGGCATTCCTTGAGGGAGGCCTATGTTCAGCAGTGGACTTGTGAAGGGATATAATGATGATAATGATGAAGCTAAAAATGTCATTTCTTTGATCCCTTTCTTCTCTTTGGATAGCCATGCAATGGAAACATTCAGAGCGATGTTTATCTTTCTCCGGGTGTTTTTCTACTTTAGGGTGTAGAGCAGAAGGAGTCCTTGGTCGTTCCGAATTCACAAAAATATCTAGGGAATGATGGTGCTTATTCTGACACATGATGACTGGTTCTGAAATAAATCATATTCAATCATATCATCACTCACAACTCGAAAAATTACGTTCGTTCGGCCTCAATCTAAAAAAAGTATAAAGATATACAATGTTGTATAATATCGTCAAGAAATGCTTAATGAGTTTGTACCTACTTTTATCCAACTTTACGACAATCTAATTGTAAAGTTATAACAAAGCACACATTATAACAAGCAGTTCACTCGGTAAGATTATGGAACTCACTACCGTCAAATATAAGAAATTCCGAAACTTTGTTGGTGTTCAAGAAATGTCTTAGAGATAACTACTTTTCATCCTGTTAATTTATATATATATTATTCTATTATATTAGTTTTAGTTTATGAATATCATATGTAACTATCGTATTTATTATTATTATTATTTATTGATTTATTTTATTTTTATTTATTGTTTTATTTTATATAATTTACGTAACATTGTGTATATTATTTATTTTTTAGTAGTACTAATGTATGCACTAAGTTTGCAATTTCAATATAATTTCCTTTATGGGTCTACTGGAGGATATTTCAGCTAATTTGGAATAAGTAGAACCTTTGTACGAAATTACTATAAGACTGCTTCTGTATCTTAATGTGTGTACATAAAATAAATTTAAAAAAAAAGCACACTTGTGATTAAGTTGACAAAGTATACGCGGAAACATGAATGGCGGCAAAATGGCAAAACAATCTACTTTGTTTAGCTGCCGAGACACGAATATCCGTAAATTTTCGATCAATTACCTACTCTCTTACCAATGCGGCCGACACTGCGTGAAGCCTCGGCTCGAGCGGCGGCGTACAATTTCTTTGTTTATACTTTATACCTTTATTTTATAATTTAGATACTTGAAAAAGTAATGGTACAGTTACTTTAAGGTATAGTAATTTAAAGGTACCTTTATTTTAAGGTATCGAAATTTAAAGGTATGACGTCATACCGCTTATCGTCTGTACCATAATTTTTTCGGTTATTCAATCCCTGCTCTATATGTAAATATGTCCTGAAATTGAGGACATACAACAAAGAGGTTATTTTTAACTGAAATCATTACATCAGTTAAAACCTGTGAACTTAACTGATGTTTATTTAGTTGCCTCTAGTCAAAGACTTTATTCTACAAAGACTTCTGAGACATAGGAGTCGGTCTATATTAGTACAATGTAGCTTCACAAAACACTATTGCTCAAAGCTGATGGTAGTTTTTTTCATCTTTACCATATAGCAATTATTTCATTACATTCTGTGGATGTGTTAAATTCTGATATTTTCAGGAGAATTTCGACAGCAACTTAAGGTAGCAGACATTCAATGACATCAGTATCTCAAGTTTTCAAGGCGCCAAAGTGGACAATATAACTTAAGATTTATATCAACATTGGAGCACTAGTTTCTTCATTACCACTACCTACATTTCACATGCAGATATTTAATACACAAAATCAAATAGTTTCTACATACAAACTTCACTTTATGCTATTGATTAAACCATGAAACAGGAACAGCAAGTAGTTCTTAAGGATATAGTAGAGAGAGAAATGCTGCAAGGCATTTTATGTCTTCAGAGGTAATAATGCTATTGTTAATGTTTATGTTATGCTATGTGCCGAAGTAGCCAACGTGATAGTGCTATGCATATGGTAGCAACATATATAGGTCAGCTCAAATGGGTAAGGATGCTCTCACATATTGTGATTATACACATGACACATGTATTGGCGTTTCTACAATATGGTAAGCGAAGAAACAGAAACGCTTTTTACTGGAAACAAGATATTCCTTCTTAGGTGTTACCCGGACTATGATGGAGTAACTCAATGCTTGTAAATTTTGATTCTTAATCAAGGGTAGACTTCCTTACTTTATAAAAATTTACTTCTATCACTAAGGGGCTGCAAAACACAGCTTAGCAGCATTGGTCTCAGTGAGGAAGCACACTAAAATATCTCAATGTAATTTTGATTAGTTATTAACCAACTTCGACATTCATTTAGATGCAAAGTAGCCAAGCACTCTGTATCCCCATAGAATAATTTAGAAGATTTTCCACAAGAATTATGCGATATCATTCCTTCTTCTTACTTCACTATTCAGACTCGATGACTTCCAGCCTCCCGTACAAGTTGGTTTCCGGGAAGGCTTTAGCACCATAGACCACATGCATACCCTTCGGCAAATTGTACACAAGTCCGAAGAGTACAATCTGCCACTTTGCCTGGCGTATGTGGACTATGAGAAAGCCTTTGATTCTGTCAAAATTTGGGCGGAACTACAGTCTCTTCAGCATTGCCAAGTTGACTGTTGGTATATCGAAATGCTGAAGTGTTATGATATGTACACAGTAGGGCTACGATGGCTATCCGAGTACAGAACCAGAGTACGAAACCTATCCAACTGCAGAGAGGTGTAAGACAGGGTGACGTTATTTCCCCGAAACTCTTCACCGTGAAAGGATACGGTATTAACATCGATGACGAGTACATCACTCACCTTCGATTTGCCGACGATATAGTCCTTATGGCAGAATCGCTGGAGGACCTAAGCACTATGCTCAATGATTTCAATGTTGTCTCCCAACGGATAGGTCTTAAGATGAATATGGACAAAACAAAGATCATGTTTAATGTTGTCCATGTCACACCTATGCCTGTAGTTGTTGGGAGCACTAACCTCGAAATTGTAAAAGAGTATGTTTACCTGGGACAAATAGTCCGACTAGGTAAGTCCAACTTCGACTGAGAGGTCAATCGACAGATTCAACTCAGCTGGGCAGGGATTGGGAAATTACGACAGATCTTCTCGTCAGGTTTACCTCAAAACCTGAAAACTAAATTGTACAACCAGTACATGTTGCCAGTGACGATCTATGGAACTGAGACGTGGTCCTTCAGTGCTGGCCGTATGAGGATGCTCAAAGTTGCTCAAGGAGCTGTGGAGAGGGCTATGCTCGGGGTTTCTCTGCATGATAAACTTAGAAATGAGGATATCCGCAGTAGAACCAGAGTGACCGACATAGCCCAACAGATTAGTAAGCTGAAGTGGCAATGGGCCTGCCATATAGCTCGAAGAACCGACAACCGACCCCTCACTAGATGGAGTGATGACCTGGTAAGACATGCAGGATGTCGATGGATGCAGGTGGCTCAGGACCGTGCTTTGTGGCATTCCTTGCAGGAAGCCTATGTTCAGCAGTGGACTTGTGAAGGGCTGTCATGATGATGATGACGATGAATGATTACACTATTGGACATTGTAGTTAAGCACTGGCTTAAAATTGTAATAAGCTAGTGTTGAAACAGACGGTCACTGCAATCAAAATGATGTTTAAATATGAAAGTAATCTTACCATTCATTTTGTACTACTTGATTTTTTGAATTCAAACCTACTGATTGGTCTGGAACACTTATGTCTGAAACCTTTTCATTTTTACATTTAAGCCTTTCACTCCTTCTAAATTTATTAAGGGCATTTTGTCCCTGATTTAGCCTTGCATTAATCACTAGTTTATCCTTTCTGTAACAATCATAATAAGAAAATTTTTAGTTTACATAATTAAATTAGTATGCAAAAATAAAAAACAATAATAAAAATGTCTCATAGTTCGTCTTGGTCTAAGCCTTCCTCTTATCTTTTTTTAGGAAAGAGGAAAGCTTAGACCTTGGCTTAGATAAGAGGTTCTGGCTTAGACAAGCATATATTATATTGGGCAAACAAGGATCCGCGGTCACGTAACTAACCATGACTACATACAATACAACACATAACTAACCAACAACAAGTCACTAACCATAAGGGGTCCCGTCCCCTTATGGTTAGTGACTACCTCTACCCATGAACAATTGCAACACTAGGAGAACTGCAGGTGTGTGGCTCAGTTTTTAAAAAGGAGTAGGCTTTTTTTATGAAGGCGCCGAATTCATATTGGTCCTAAGTCATGCAAGGAAGAAAACTCAGTAATGGAATACCAAGAAAACAAAGTAATGGAATACCAAGCATCCAGATGAGTACTAATAATACCGTCCTTATAAAATTAAGAAAAAGAAGACTGACTGATACAAAATGCAGGTAGCTTTGTAATTGTTCATTATATTATTAAATTTTTTCATTCAGTATGGGAACAATAAATACTTTTTGGGCATATAAACTAATTACAACATAAAAAATGTTTATAATTACATAGAAGTTAATAATTTGTTATCATCTTAAAAAGTTATATACTAGTAATAATAATGATATAAGTATATATACTTAACAACTAAGAAAGGCATAAATTGTGATTAGAGAATCCTTTTAAGCTAAATAATACTTGTGCCAGGAGGCACCACTCTTTTATAGCCAATTAAACAAATTCTCAACTATAAATTAAAATATATAAAATTATAAAAGAATTTTAAAATGATACTTACTCTATATTTAAGTCTTTTATCATTTGTGTTTTTCTTTCAACCTCTGCTTTAGCAGTTCTGAGTAAAGATGAATAATTAAGTTCTAGTTTTTTGTGCTCTGCTGCTAACTTATCAAAATCCTGTAAAATATTCTATAATATCAATCGGCATCCGCCCCCAGGAAAAATTATTAGTAAAGAGATAACAATTATTTTAAATATTTCAACATCTAAAACTTCTAACTTATTTTATTGTCACATTAATATGTTGTACAAATGAGATTGCAGTATAAAGGCTGTAGATAGAAGAGAAGGTCGTAGTATTATCTTATGGCGAATAAAACACAATTTAATGTTATACAAGTAATATGCATGAAATAAAATTATATTTTTAAATAAATAATATTTACAGGAATCACAATCAAAAAGCAAGTCATCAAAAAAGAAATTGTGGAACTTACTTCTTGTAGTTTTCCTATAGCAGTGGTGTACTCCTCAATTTTGCATTTCAGCTCCTTATTTTCAATTTTAAGCTAAAAACGTATATTACAATGTACATTAATATGCATTAAATATTGACAAAGTAATGGAATTATGACACCAATGACAAAATATTTGGCGCTAAAACGGTAATACTGATACCTCCTCTATTTTGTTTAGGTCATCGTAATTTTCTAAATTATCATATATGTCCTCCATAGCTATTATATGTTTGAAGGTAATTCTTAATTTCACATAGACCAAATGCTTATGTATTTACTTACAAATCTAAATAATTATAATAATAACCACTATTATAAAACAATAAAAAAACTGAAGTCAAGCAATAGGTAGGTAAGTAGTTAGCATCTCAAAATAATAGTTTTTTTTTATGCCTTAGGGATCTATGGTCATACAGCCTAATATGACATGTACGTTGTACGCTATTACTTCTTATTAGTTTGTGGACATGTATTTTGTTTAAGTTGATGTTCTATGCTCTCGGAAGATAGTATAAATAGATATAGATATATAATAAAAGATAAGAATAGTAAAATAGATATAGATAATATAGATAGTCAGAATAGAAGATTTTGTGAAATTTTTATGAAAGTTTTAACCCAGCAGACAGTATATGATATCTCAAAGTACCTTAACGGATACAAGTTATAAATACATCAAAATTCATTAAAACTTTCGATGCGTAGATGTTTACTACGTAAAATTGCACTCTTTTTACTTATCTAACATGAAGGTTAGAGAACAGGAGAACGATCGCAGTAGAAAATAGTGTCCCAGAAATATGGACACCATCAGTGAGGCGCTGCGATCACTAAGTGCAGTCAATAAAAGTCATTTTCAGTCTATTTTTCCGATCAGATGCTCAACCACTTGCACATACACGCACCATAAAATATTTCTCCATTTTTTAAATGTTTCTTTTGTTAAAAATTACAAAATTACGGTGCATGAAAATTTTCTACGAAAAAATGAAATGAAAATTTGTACAATATTCAACTAACTTCACCTACTTGTACTCATAAACAGCTAACTTCGCAATCACTACTCACCGACGTCAGCACTGCTATGTATTCTACAATTTTCAAGGACGGTACGTAGTGGTCGTTCTCCTGTTCTCTAGTTCCTGTTCATAAACAATGTAAACGATGAAGAAAGAGGCTGCTACATATGCCTTGAAATTATAATTATTATAAGGTGTAAAAGAATAATATCCGGCCCCGTGGGTGTTGGAAGAGGTAATGGAAGGAGGTGAAGATTAACAGCATCATCGTAATTTTATTTAATTTTATTACTTTTAACTACTCTAAATGAAAATAAAAACTGTGGTTACCAAGTGTGGTAATTATGGGAAAATCTCCCCTGCGAGGTAACTTATTATGGTGGAGGCCTATAATTTAGCAGTAGATTTCTATAGGCTGTTAGGGATGGGTTTTTAAACTGGTACGATTTTTTAATATGAAACTCAAGTTATTGTGTCTACTTAGACGCCTTTAGATAGTATATGCGTAGTATACTCTTATCTCTATACATAGACTATGTATAAGTAATTACATAAAACTTCGGATTATAACGCATCAAAATAGTGTGAAGAAACTGATTAAAAGATTAATTTCTTATCACTTGACTCGGGCAAAAGAACAACCGTACAAGTAAATTACCAAAAAAAATCTGACTTATTATAGACGGTGATGCGCGGTGATGACTGGTATACTCTGTCTACGGTGATGACTACTGTCCGTTCATATTAACTTGACGCGTGAGTGATTGGTAGCACTGTTTATTCATCCGTCATCTTTCTTTGAATGTGATCGGTTGCTATCTAAGTGCTATTTCGCTTCTAAATTATTTAATCTTTTTTCTTTAAAAAATGTCGAAAGTGGTTTAAATTACTAAACGGCAAACTATTCTTCAAGTTTACGCATTATGTGAAAAAGAAAAGGCTAATATCAAGCTGATTAAGCCATTACAACAACGTGCCTGAGTTTCCGTCATGACCGGTATGTTTTTAGGGTGACCAGTTACAAAGATTTAGACCAAAGAGATTTAAATATACATATATGTTACTACTACCTATTTAAATGTCTTTGATTTAGACTAACAACAGTCTGTAAAATGCTAAATGATATTAAAATAGTTGTATGTAAAAAAGTATATATATATATATACTTTTTTACATACAACTGTTATATTAGTAACGTAACTTAAATTACTAAAATATTCTAATTTTATTAACGGCCTAAGAAAATAAAATTGCATTTGTTTAATGATTTATTCGAATTTACTGTAACCCGAATTTTGAGACAAGAAAGAGAAACTGTAAGAAATTCCTACGTTGAACAAATTACTTGTCGAATTGCGACATGAAATAAATTTTGAAGGTGTGCGTACTACACTATGGAAAATACTAAAACAACTAGGATATAAATACAAAATGTGTAAATCAAAATGAAAAGTTTTAGTGGAACGAACAGATATATCTGCCTGACAATTTAATTACTTGAATGAAATTAAAAGAATCCTGAGAAGAGAGGCGGACTATTGTCTACAATACAATACAATACAATACCCTTTATTGAACACTAAAAGAACAACATAGCAAGAAACAAACAAAGAGAAAAACAAAAGGCGATCTTATTGCTATGCAGCAATTTCTTCCAGACAAACTAAAGTCTACTTAGATGAAAACATTTATTCATTCTTCATATGGGGTCCAAAATTTTTGGCAGTCAGTATCTGAAGAAGGTGTGTTGGTCAGAGGATTCAGTTACGGGTAGGCGATGGATAATTGCACACGCTGGAACTACAGACCGCTTCATTAATAATGAGCCATTGCTATTCAAGGCACAAGCAAAATCATCCGACTATCATGACGACTGAGTTTTAATAAACCTGCTACCTAATTGTGTGATTGTGATAGACAATGTACCAAATCATACTGTACAAACAAATAAAAGCCCTAATATGGCAAACCTCAAAGTAGATATGGTAGAGTGGCCTCAAAACAAGGGACTGTTGTTTTCACCAAATATAAAGCTGTCAAATTATTAAAATCACATGGTCATAATGTTTTGCGACTGCCCCTACATCATGCGGATTAAAATTCAATTGAGTTAATATAAGAGACGGTTAAGTGTATAATAACTTACGAGTATAAAATAATTGTTTGGCTCAATAAGCGATGAGCTTTGGAATAAAAAGTGCTCACATGTTATAAAAATTGAAGATGAGTACATAGTGAAAGATAAAATAATAGATGAAGAAAGTGATCACTTTTTATTGTGGGTTCGCAGTGACAGTGACGAAAGTGGTAGTGACAGTGAGCATTCAAGTAACATTGAAGAAGATACGATCCCTTTACATCTTATTAATCATAATTATATAAAGTGATTCTTTTTAACCCTGTCTTAATTAATTTGTCCCGAATGTTTCTATTGATATGTGAATTATTTTAGAGAGTACACTACGACACTTAAAAAGTCGCGTATGTATAGTCATCAGCACCTCCGTAGTAACAGTTGAATTAAGAAATTAATGCCCTTACTCATACGAAATAAGAAAGGCTTAACTGTAAGCGCTAAGTGCGTTTGAATGTACACACCAAATTTGATCTCGCAACCTTGTGCTTGAGATGCATGCATATATGTTCTTATATCCCGTTTCATAATGCCTGTCCCTACAGTTCCGAAACGCCATTCGCATTGAAACGTTCAACACTGTAAATTACAGGGCTGCCAATCGGATTACACGTCAAGTTACGATGAACGGACAATAATGTAGATACTAGAACCCCCGTATGTGCTATATATACTGACATGCCAAAAGCCTTCAATTAAGTAAACCATGACATACTATTACAGAAACATAACGCATACGGCATTCGAGGTTACTTCGAGGTGAATGCAAATATGTATCATCCTATAGAAAAATACAATTCGGCGTACTGCAGGGTACCGTAGGTTATTTCCCCGAAACTCTTCACCGCTGCATTGGAAGACGCTTTCAAGCTACTGGACTGGAATGAATACGGTATTAACATTAATAGCCATTACATCACTCACCTTCGATTTGCGCACGATATAGTCCTTATGGCAGAATCGCTGGAGGACCTAAGCACTGCTCAATGATCTTAATAGTGCCTCCCAACGGATAGGTCTTAAGATGAACATGGACAAAACAAAGATTATGTTTAATGTCCATGTCACACCTATTCCGGTAGTTATTGGGAGCACTAAGCTCGAAGTTGTTGACGAGTACGTTTACCTGGGACAAATAGTCCGACTAGGTAAGTACAATTTCGACCGAGAGGTCAATCGACGGATTCAACTCGGCTGGACAGCGTTTGGGAAATTACGACACATTTTCTTGTCAGGTATACCTCAAAAACTAAGTTGTACAACCAGTGCATGTTGCCA
The DNA here is from genome assembly GCA_907164705.1 of Parnassius apollo. Taxonomy (NCBI): domain Eukaryota; kingdom Metazoa; phylum Arthropoda; class Insecta; order Lepidoptera; family Papilionidae; genus Parnassius; species Parnassius apollo. Next base: position 943,327 of record CAJQZP010001278.1, read on the forward strand.
GTGATGACCTAAGGAACCGAGACGTGGTTCTTCACTGCTGCCCGTATGAGGACTCCCAAAGTCGCTCAGCGAGCTATGGAGAGGGCTATGCTCGGATAAAATTTGTACATTATTCAACTAATTTCATCTACTTGTACTCATAAACGGCTAACTTCACAGTCAATACTCACCGACGTCAGTGACGCTATAAATTTTACAATTTTCAAGGACAGGCGGGTTATACTTTAGTACGTAGTGATCGTTCTCCTGTTCTCTAACCTTCATGACTAAATCTATGCCGTAGACAGAGTAGCATTCTCTGTCTACGGTCACAAACTAATAAGAGTAACGTAGTCTACGGTGTACTCTATCTTTAGTACTCTTATTAGTTTGTGACTCGGAGTTTTGGCGGGAGCTTAGCCATAGACGGATTGTCGCTCCTGTTTGGTCGCTTGAATAATAGTTTGAAGTGGACTTTGATTCGTAAAAGTGATGCGATTTTGTGAATTAAGTATCTGCGAGTGTGAATTATTAGAGAAAGCGACGTAACAAGAGCTTTGTTGTCGATATAAACCTCAAGTTATTTTGATCGCTTGGGTGCCTTATGAACTTGAGTGGCTGTCGTCATCAACTGTCCGCTGGGTTGAGCTGTCGGCAAAACCTCCCAAGGGCTTCGCAATGTGACGCATCAGCATATTGTCAAAAAAATATATAAAAATGAAGATTCTGTAAGAAATCATAAGCTCAGAATGGCTAGAACCCAGAGCCGTAAAGCCAGTTAAATAAAAAAAATAGTTTGTGAGTTTGTGAGTGACCGTTTGTGACTCTATCTACTCTTTGCTTTTGCTTTGCTAGTTCGGTCGTTGTGGACGTGAAGGCTGGTGAAGACTGTGAATTGTTTATTAAAATTGATAGTGTTATTTTCTCATTTTGGAACAATTTTTTTTGAAATAAATTATACTTTATTTTCAACATTACTAATGATGTTTCAGTTTATAAACGTTTATGTTACCGTGGCTTATATGCTTAAGTAGAGTGCAACAGGCAGTTCAGAGGCGCAAAGATTTTGTGTAAATAGAAAAGAACGTTGTGATTACAAAATGCCCACAGATTCGGAATGTGAGTGTGACCTGGTGTCTAAGGAATGGCTGTTAGCAAAGCTAAGGTCAGATGAGAGAGATACAGTTCTGATCGACTGTCGAGGGTCTAATGAATATTCCGTGTCTCACATACGTTCTGCCGTGAACTTCTCTATACCAAGTATTATGTTGCGACGGTTAGCTGCGGGAAAAATAGAGCTTGCCTCAACTGTTCAATGCAAGGAGCTAAAGGCGAGAATTACACATTGCTGCTCTCGGGGAACCTTTGTATTGTACAGCGATGGGGCACCACGAGATCCTGATTCCGTGCACGGTATTCTGCTGAGGAGACTTAAACAAGATGGCGTGCAAGTCGTCTGCCTTGAAGGTATGTGACATTATATAGATGTTAAAATTTCTTATTACATGAAACAGTTGCAGCTGCCTAGTCACAGTAACAGCATCAAATCATGTGTGACAATTACTGCAAATCCTCTCTGCAGCGGGAGAGGCACAAATCCATCAGGGGACCTTTACAGGCTATAGAAGGTGAAGGCCTAAAGTACCAAATGTGTTTACAAACTTGTTGCTGTTTAGTTAGCTAATCCAATTTCAATGTCCTAGTATAAATTCTGTGACCTGGTGCTAAAAGGGCCAAAGTACATTTTTTAAGAAATGAGACTTTAAAGCCACATTATTGAAAAATATGAAATTTGTTTGTGCTAAAAAGGTGATAGTCTTTCAAAAGATACTATGTAAAAAAAAGCCAGTGTAGTGTGTACTTCCACACTCTTTAATAAATAAAATATGTGCTACTGTACAGTACTGTACTGTTTAATAAAAACATACTTTGGCCCTTTTAGCACCAGGTCATAGAATTATACTTTGCAAAATACTGAACTTATAATATATGTAACTGCCTCTTTGGTATGCATTGTTACTCATTACAGATTCAATAAAAGAATATTTCTTATTAAGGTTATTAAATATTAAAGACAACAACCTCAGGTATTGTCTTGTTTTAATACAAATTTTGTAATTTGTTACTAGTGAGTTAAATGTATAGCCCCAATATCTCACTTTATTAAACAAAATTCTAAAATATACCTACTTGTTCATAAATAAACAAAAGACAAGAAGTATTAAGTTGCATATAAACTAGTAAGAAGTTTTATGTCTCCAAACTCTACTTCCCATTTTTTAATGTTTTTTTTTTTACTTTCTGTATGGTCATAACCTACGTATATAATACATGAATATTGGTAATTTCTCTTTAAGTAAAATGTATATTTATTATTTTTAGTGATCTTATTACATTTATAGTTAGAGATATTTTGAGAATAAATATCTTTAACCATAAATGTAATAAGATCTTAGAACATTGTATTATGGTAATTAATAATTCATGTAACTATTTTTGTGAGGATTAAAACAATAATTTCCAATTTATTTTTAATTTTTTGGTTATGGTACCGAAATAATCATCTTCAATATAAACCATCCCATATAAATAACTAATAAATAACTTTACCATTATTAGAACTTTGCGTAATACATGTGGAAAATAAATTATAATATTATTATTATTATTTATACATAAACACACTAGCAGCTAAAAAAGCTGATGCGTGTGCGTCTTAATGTTTGGAGATTTTATCCAATCTGTTCTTAAAGGCGTTCAATGTAGGAGCATCAATCACATTTTGTGGTAGCTTACTCCACTTGGTGACAATACGTTTTGTTATAAAATTCTTCATAGGATTCCGCTTGGCAGTCCTATGGCAAAGTTTAAGTTGATGTCCTCTCAGACGTTGTTGCTATTTAGTAAGTACAAATTTGGCAGAGTAGGAACATTGTAATTCCTGTCAGTATTTTGTATGTTTCAATCAGACTACCTCTCTGCCTACGGTTCTCTAGTGCTGTGAGGGTAAGCTTTCTCAATTGCTGCTCATATGTTATGTTCCGCAGTTGATTTACCATTTTTGTGGCTCTCCTTTGAACATTTTCCAGTATTATTGTATCTTTACGAAAATACGGGTCCCATATCACATACGCAAACTCCAAAAGAGGTCTTAAGTATGTTCGGTAGATCTTGTTAAATATTTTAGGAGTGAGAGCATAAAGCTTCTTCAAATAAATATTATATAAAACCAACAGTTTAAACTATTTTAACTTTAGGAACTACTGTCTCTCTTTTATATAGCTCCAAGGTTTATAGGACAATTAATATAACTGCTTATCTGAGAATCTACCATGAAACTTACAAACATTTCAATACAAAAAATTATTTTATATGAAGTATTTTTATGTAGTAGCTGAACTAAAGAAATGTTTAATTTCCATTCAAGTTTGGTTTCCAGGTTAATAATATTTTTGTACAGAAAGTTATTTAGAATTAACCTTGCACTTTTTTTGCACACTGTAGTCTATGTTGAAATTGTTTAATATAAAACACTATGTAATATAACAGCATGTTTGCATAAATTTAAAAATTTATCGGTTGCTACCAGATCCCACCGGTCCCAGTCTGTCGTCAGTCTACCGTACTATCCGTCCACCCATTACAACTTATAAAAGCCTACTGCTGAACATAGGCGTCCCCCATAGATTGCCTCATAGCCATTTAGCCATAGTCACCACACTTGGCAGGTGGGTTGACAACCACAGTTTTTACAATATTGATTTATTATCAGGAAGACACTGCTGCCTATCTCCTGTTTCAGTTTCCCTCTATGACCTCTTACAACATTCATGAGACAAATTTTGTTAATGGATATTCTTACATTGCCACTGCACAGTTTATAGCTCCTCTACACGATGGGCCATTGCGATGGCCCACTATGATGGGCTAGGATGTGGAGGGTGTAGTTGTGTCGGATGGCTTATGGCACTTGCGATGGTCTTGGGGATGGCGACGCTGTCGGTTTTTCCGCCGCACATCCAAGGTAGTGGGCCAGGGATGGCGGTAGCATTTACACGTGTCGCATTCCACAGTTGTGCGCTTGAGGTTTGAGTGTGTACATTCATTCTTTGTTTATTAACATATAATATATATTGTTTATAATATTAATTAACGAATTAAAATGAGGAATATGTGGCCTCCTACTGAAGTTATAAAATTTTAATCATAGAGCTACTAAAATCAGAACATATAAATAATTAACTTTTTATTTATTTATTTTTAATATAATTATAATTTTTTTTTGTTTAAAGAAAATGACTTATTGCATATTTAGTTCTATTGGGATAGATAGAATAACATCCCCCATCTTCTTCTACGCCTTTTTTTTTTGATAACTCTATTCTTGTGCACATTAAGTATGACTTGTATATATGTATTGCCACAGCGGCTAATTCTTCCATGTCCATCTTGAAAACATTTTGATTACAACTAAATGTCGCCATTGTGTAGTTGCATTGCAACATTCGCATGGCCATCTTGCTGGAACAGCGCTGGCCCTTCGTGTAGAGGAGCTATTAAATCATATTACTATGTACATATCATTTTTATATTAACTAATAATTTTTTTTTAATGAATTGCTTAACTTTAGAAAAAAAATCATGATTTTCCAAGGAATCAAACCTACCTAAATTCTTTGAAAGTAAACATTATGTAAATACAAAATGTCATAGAAATCATAAGTGCTGTTCTTGAACAACCAAATATATTCACACACACACACATATACATATATACTATAAGAATTGTTACTTAAAGTAAAGGATCAGAAATCAGTGGCTATCTTATCCTAGCTGTGGAATGTATACGTCACTAGATAAATACAAATTGAAAAATAAAAAGTTGCCAACTTGCCTGCTAAAGCAACTCTTTGGTATATAAGAAAGAAAGGTAGTCTATGGGGCAGGCCTATGTTCAACAGTAGAGCTGTTATAGCTGAATGAATGAATGAATGAAAAATTTCAAACACTAAGTTTATAATGAATCTTGTGAGATTTTAAATTGATAAAAATGTGAACAGATCATCAAATTTTATTGTTTATAGCAAAAATCTGTAGTTTCTACTGTTTATATAATATTATAGTTATATAGCCCACAGTTTTACAATTTCTGTGAGATTATTAAGCCCGTTTATTTTGTGTATTAGCTCTTGATTGGTCTGGTAGTCTGAATAATAATTAAAAATATATGGCTTTAACTTTGTCAAATATAGACACTAGTTTCAGACTTTAGATGTTACTGGGGTGCTCTAATGGCCACCCAAGCCACAGCAGTCGTTTATATTATAATAAAGTACTTAGTAAAAAATATGCGTATATTTATACCAATCGCACAGTGCGTAACTTGTTGTCGTTTGAAAGTAAGATATGGGGAAATTAAAAACAATGCAATTTTTGTGCTTTATGTTGTAAATTGTAGATTGAAATTTGAAATAATCTGTGCTCGTTTTCCCCAGTTTACACTTGTATATACTAAGTTTGAACTTACAGTTAGTTTAATTTTGTGCTTAAATTCATTTATAATTAAAAAAAATTATACGTAAACCTGAACCATTTTAAAATAAATTTGCATAAAAATTACAGAATAAAAGTTAAATGTAAATACGCGAGTGTAATTGTAATAGAATTATAAGTTGTATAATTTTCGCAGGCAAGAGGTAATTATTTGTTTTGTTCTCACACTACAGCAGCGGAATTCATTCAATCGCAGTGAAGTACGGCGGATAGCGGTGAACGAACAGTCGCCACGCGGAGTGGACGCCACGCTCCTTTCATAACCATTCATTGACAAGGAACGTCGCCGTCGTGCCGGTTGTAAACGATTGGATTCAATACAGTCAGCGTGCTAAATGCACCGACGATTTGTAACGTAAATCAAGCAATCTGCATATTACAGCATTTTTTTTTGCTGTATATAGAAAAAAAATATTTTTGTTAAAGCTATTCTACTGCGCTGTACTGTACTTGTGATTAATCATAGTGTCATACGTATCATGATGGTTGTTACTTTTTAATATTATGATGATATAATCGTAATATTATCTCTTTTTATGTAATTTTTATTACATACTTTAGAGATATAAATTAAAAAACCAACAGTCTAACAGTGGTTAAATGGACGTTGACAGGTACATTTTCTAACGAACATTTTTATATAACCAACCGATCAATGACCAGGCGCTCGGCGTAAGCGCAGTTTATTTAAACGCCCATAATACGCCGAACAACCATTTATACGTGTTAGGGGCTTAAGACCGCTGCCGGAGGTCGCAAGTCGAGGCATCCGCTCCACCAAACGTGGGAGAGGAAGTCGGCTACTTATTGTGCTCCTCAATGCGAGACGTTTGATTATGATCATCGGGCGCGACTCGAACGCATTCGTTTAAGTTCCCTTATACGCATTATTTTATGAGCTGTTATGAGAACTCTGAAACATGTCGGCTCGTATTTTGAATTCGAGCGTGGTGTAGAATTTTAACGGACTTAATCCGTACTAATATAAAGTTTGTAGTTTCTTTATTTATGCCGTCTATTGAATAAGCATTTTGTAGATTAAATCAAAATTATTTGTTTTAGTAATTAACATACATTATACTTATAATCCTATTATTGTTAGGTACGTTATAACCTACATTATGTTCTACTGCTGGTCGTAGGATTCTTTCTAATCGAGTTATGAATAATTACTAATTAGAGATCCGCGCCGCGCCGCCGTCCAGCGCGTGGGGACTTCACATGCTTTTAAAATATTTTATTTCTCAGACATGCAGGTTTCCTTACGATGTTTTCCTTCACCGCCGTGCACGTGGTAAATCAGCACTGTAAAATGTATTGAACAACTTAATTGCCGCCGGTGGGTCCGTATCCGGGTTGCTCCGGATTGCGTATGTACTTTTCGCTCGTTATTAACTAAAGTGTTAGTTTTTTTTTTCAAAAATCTTGGTTGGTCTGAGTGATAGCGGCTACGTTGGCAGCTTACTATTAATAATAGTCTAAAGTTTAGTGCAAAATATGTAACACCAATTATTCGCTCAGATATAAACAAACTGCTATATTCGCCACCCAGTACCAATACTAGTACTAGTACCCAGTAGTATTAGTACTGGGTGTTACTAGTAGTATTTCTTCCTAACCAAGTAGTAATTGTCTGCGATCGTACGACGGTCGGACGAACGGTATTTCCGCTCATAGACCGACCGCTGCTCTACGTAGCTGCTCTAGAATGTAAAGGAGATGGCTACACCACCATCTATCTTTTGTCGTCTTTTAACACACGCACGCACGCACACACACACACACGCGCACACACACCACACACACACACACGCACACACGCGCACACACGCGCGCACGCGCACACACACACACACACACACACACGATTAAATAGTGTGATGATGGCGCCCAGTATCGTGGATGTTATTTTAATTACTTTTTCTGTGATACGAACTCACTACACTCGGTAAAAAAGGTACCTAACTACCGGACCATACAATTATTTATAAATAATGTAACAGTATGTAAACAGTGCACTTCATAACATCAGTGTCTTACATAACACAAATTACCACGCTAGGGCGCCGGCGGATTTACGATCGCAATGCATGATACTTAGCACTCTGTCGCTAGTCAAACAAAAGTCAATTATTTTGCCGCATATCGCAAATCGAGTCATCTTGTGTTTTAAAGTATTTTTGGCGTTTCATCGAGTTGAATGATATTATGTATTCGTACGTATTAGAATGGTGTTATAGATTTTTTCATGCTGTCACACTGTGTAAGCTTAATATCGACAAAATTTTGTCAGCGTCATATGGTAACAGTTATACTTTTGTGTCTGCAGTACGTTTTACTAAGTAGTAACTTCTTTTCTGCTAAGTCCAACTGGGTGGGAACCACCTTCTCTTCTTTTTCTGCCACCAAATCGAAGTGCTTGCACTACTGTATTATGATCTATATAAAGAGAAAGCATAATCTAACGCTGTGAAGCAATCCATCTTAGTTCTCAGAGGTGACAATACATGATGCTGTGGCCCATAGACATCCACATTTATCCTCAACTACGGATCAAAATGCAAGTGCGTTGTCGCCCCTGAGGACTAAGATGGTATGCTTCGATTCCAGTAAAAAGGGTCTCTGGTTCTCTACACTCACCATACGAAACACAACATTATTCTGTGAGAGCATGTGGTGCTGCCCCGGTCGAGCCGACTCATTCGTGCTACAACTAAAATATAGTTGCAACGTGGCTCTACCACGTAAAAAACCTTTATTTATTTAAAGTTTGCTGACCGTGTCCATGAGCTGCGGTAACCACTTACCGGTGTACAGGGAGTTCACTTGGCAGTCGTCACTTACAGTATTAATGCTGCAGTGATCAGTAACCGCACATCATATCATACGTAAGTTTAAGAATGAAAAATGTTGTTCAAAATTTCAACGACACTACTCTGCTTCTGCCTCATTCCATAATTTTAAATCGATCTATAATTCTATACAAAAAAGCTGTGGAGATTTTTGCAAGATAATCCTTTAGCTGTTGGAGCGATTGTAAAAATATGTTTTTGCTGTTAAAGATTTAAACCGTGATACACAACTCTATATTAATATATTAAAAAAGTAATGCTCTCAAATTCGTTTATATCGTTACTATAGAGATGAACGTGGCTTTGCGCCTGCTGGTGATATATGAGATATTATAATATGTATTATGTCGTGCGACCCGAGCTTTTAAAATCTTACGTTGGTCATGCGTATGTTAGCTCGAGTAAATTCAACTGTATTAGTGCCTAAATAAGTCATTTCACAGTATTCGGAGGTTGACTAACTGATGGCTGTAATTATTTTACTTAATTTCTTACAATTATCAGTTGTGTAGAGCTTTTAAATTCTTGTGAATTTTCACCTGTGTCTTTAATACGGCTGTATCTCGTATTTACGCAAGTACAGTACGTGTCCCACTACACCCATTTAGAAAGAACTAGTTGATATATAAAACTATATCCTTCCGTATAACAGTCGTCACTATCTAGTGTGACTGTGTGATTGATTAACAATAACGACCAAGTAACTTGTGCAGCGATAACACCGGCGTCACGAGCCAGTGGAAACAGGTAACCATGATAGTCGTTCAATAACAAAAAAGCGTGAAAGACAGTTGAATTCGGCGTGTAGAAGACTAAACCGTTTACTAGGGCTATGATTATCTAATTTTAAAAATCTGAGCCAAGAATAGTCGTTAAGATTCCCATAGTAGTTGTGTAGGAAGTCTTAGTCCTAAATAACATGTTAGCCAATACCGTTATTGCAGACATATGTAATAAAGATTTCCCAATGTCTAAGGAATACCATTAATTTAACGAACATAACGTATAAGATCAAAGACTGACCGGAAGCTAGTGCTGCTTCGGTCGTCGGCCGGCGGAAGTTATCCGTAATTTTATTAATAAGTTCCTGTTACGTTCACGTCCTGCCAATTTAATTCGGTGCAACTATCTAAATAAACATAGCTGTCGTTTTTATGGTAATGGTTCATCCCCGTGTCCGTTGAAATTCTTTATTAATTTCCGTTAAGCGTGGTTCTACATTGCTCGTTGTTTTGATGGCAGAAGACAAGTTTATTAAATTACTACGATTGCGTGGCCTAGAGGTCGTGTTGGTTGCAGGTTCAAATCCATTTCGAAGTCAGTAATAGAAATATAATTGACGTCAAATAGGTGTTATTTTTGTTTAGTTTATTTAAAAAATGACTATATTGTGTAGGCAAGTGAAGTTTGAGTTTAAACTCGAGACTGTCTGTGAATACCGGTCTAAGAAGGGCCTACTTAATGACTAATGTCATGCAAATAGGCACTTGCTCATGCCTTAATTGAGAGTACCCGGTTGACCGAGCTTTTCTCGGTATTTTTCGCTCGGTTTTTTTTAATTCGTGTGTTTTGAAAATTATATTTAGATACAAACTGATGAAATACGAATAATATTTTTTGAAACTGGTTATTTGAATAAAAAATCATGAGTGCAATTTTAGTTTAATTTAAATTTTCGTGTTTTTAAAAATACTAAAAAAAGGACTCGAAAAAATAGATTTTCTCAAAAAAGAAAGGAACTTTAAAAAAAAAATTAAAAAAAGTCGGTCGGTCGGTCTGGGCTCGAACCATTTACGATTTTGTGACCGCCCAATATACCGATTAAGCTATTTGTAATCATTAATAAATTGTCAAAATTTACCTTTTTATTCTACCGATATTGTAACAGTTTTTCATTGCCTAAAAACATGGACAAAAAGACATTTTCTAAAAATAACTCTTCATATTGCCCTCGAAACTCCCTGCACACAAAATTTTATGAAAATCGTTGGAGCCGTTTCCGAGATTCCGATTATATATATATATATATACAAGAATTACTTACTTATCTTCACGCACAATCCCTAACGGGGTAGCCAGAGAGAACAGATCGCCAAGTGTCACGATCCTTACATACCTCTTTCGCTTCTTTCAGGTTCATTAACTTCTTCATACATGCGTCTAGGTATCCGAGTACTCTTGACCCTCCCCTCTTCGAGCAATTTGCTCACATGGTCTTCGAAAGTTAGTCTCGGTCTACCTCGACACCTTTTAATATTTACTTTCGCTCTATATATTTTCTTCACCATTCGGTCTTCACTCATTCGTTCAACGTGCCCAAACCATTGGAGTACGCCCCTATCAATTTTTGTGATAAGGTCATCTTTCAATCCTGCCATATTGCGAATCTCTTCGTTTCGCTTTCGGTCGGCTATGGTAACGCCACACATTTTACGAAGAGATCGCATCTCCACTGCATTCAACTTGCTTTTATGCTTCTTCTGGCATACCCAGGTTTCGCTGCCATATAACAAAGTCGGTACCAACACTGCGTTATGTATTGCAAGGCGTGCACTCTTCAATATACATGAATTATATAATATACAAGAATTGCTCGTTTAAAGGTATATTGAGATAATAATCTCTATATAATAGGTCGGGGTAAAAGTTTCCTCCTATTTTGTTTGTGTAAAATAGAAGAAAAATCTGTACTGCTTGTATCTGGCTGGTTTTAACATCAATACATGTAGGACATTAATAAAAAGACAAAGAATAAGTAAAAAACAATTTCCCGCCATTTTTCAATTGTTTTTGTGTCCGCCAAAATTAGTAAATCTAACGAAGAAAATTGACTATTAAGGGGATAGAGTAAGTCAGCTCAAATTCTAATTTCGTCCCCACTTCCCCGTACGTCGTATGCTATGTACCGACACGTTTGTAATCACTAATACTGTAAGTAGATAGGTCGTTAGACACTTATTTCATTAGGTTTATCATATTTATGCCTGTTTCTTAACGCCAAGCCAGTCGCTTCTTATTTTTATTACGGTTTTTTCCCATTTTAATTTTACGTCGTCCTGTTGCGTAATGTATATTCTGATCGTAAGCGACACAACCTCCCCGTTCAAAGGCCGAAGCGAAGTGACCGTGCGGCAGTAAAGCGGGCTACATACGACACGATATCGGTGGCGATCTAGGGTGGAGTAGTGGGGATGCCTCCTAGATTGCCTCTAAATCGTGTCGTATGTAGGGCCATCCTAAGTCGTGGCCGATATCGCCTCCTTAATCGGCTGGCAGGAGCAAAAATGCTTCCTAGATCAGCCGATGCTTCCTAGATCGGGGCACCGCCCCCTCCTTACTGCGTGTGTGTAGGCGCATCGGCCCGATTTCTTTTGGCAGTCGCTGCCGGCAACCCTCGCGGAACGAAGTTAACAAAACAGTGATACTGAATGACCTTTTTTTATATAACAAAATTTTGACATTTTAATCATATAAACGGAGTAGAAGCCTATGGCACTGATATTTTACAAAAAACCAAAAAAAAAGTGAATAAAATAAATAAATTAATTGAAATTTTATCGAAATTCAAATCATATCCACCCTAGCCTGTGACCCTGCGAAGTGACATGGTCAAGAATGCCTACTAAACTAATCTTTTTATTGCCGTTCGTAAAGTAGAGTGTATGATGTAAGTAAAACGGGCTACACACGAGACGATATCGGTGGCGATCTAGGGTGGAAAGAAATCGGGGCTTTTATCGGGGCAGACCCTACACACGGGCCTGCCTAGCAGTACGCGTTCGGACTTGGAGCGGAACAAATATGCGGTAGAGTTCTTCAAAATAGCTTCAACTCTCTTCAAACACCAATGTATTGGTTTGGCATTAGCCCTCTCGGTAAATTTATTCGAAAATAGAAAAAAGAGGAGTTGCTGGGTGAAAAAATGGCTCCAAAAGAGACAAAAATTAAGCCACATAAACGTACTAAATGATCTGTATTCCAAAGACATGATTAATTTTCTCCGGATGGTTGAAGACAGTTTTTATAACCTTCTAGAAATGATTTCTCCACTTATATAAAATCATCAATTTCTCCTATGTACCTATGCTATTTAGTTATTTCTTCTCTTTGTTCATTTCTGCTTTGGTCAAAATCTGGTTATGTATTACACACAACAAACAAGGAAATAAAATACTTTTGTATAATAATATGTATACTTTTTTTAATGTAATCTTTATTTATGGAGTAAAACTATCAGAAAATAAAATAGTTTATATCTTTTTTTAAACATAAAGAAACCTTTAATTTCGGACATACTCCCTTTTATATAACTTGTTTGTTGATGTGGAGATGGTGAAGGTGTAGAAGTTAGTTGTTTATAAGAGGATGAAGGCACGTAAGAGATCGAATTTTGGTCTTGTGGAGTTGTAAGAGATATGAGTGCGGTCTTGTGTTGATAGTGTTGGAATAGGAGTTAGTTGTTGAGGAGAGGCTTTATCTTCTCCTTACTTACATCATACACTCTACTTTACGAACGGCAATAAAAAATTAGTTTAGTAGGCATTCTTGACCATGTCACTTCGCAGGGTCACAGGCTAGGGTGGATATGATTTGAATTTCGATAAAATTTCATTTAATTTATTTATTTTACTCACTTTTTTTTTGGTTTTTTGTAAAATATCAGTGCCATAGGCTTCTGCTCCGTTTATATGATTAAAATGTAAAAATTTTGTTACATAAAAAAGGTCATTCAGTATCACTGTTTTGTTAACTTCCTTCCGCGAGGATTGCCGGCAGCGACTGCCAAAAGAAATCGGGCCGATGCGCCTACACACACGCAGTAAGGAGGGGGCGGTGCCCCGATCTAGGAAGCATCGGCTGATCTAGGAAGCATTTTTGCTCCTGCCAGCCGATTAAGGAGGCGATATCGGCTACGACTTAGGATGGCTCTACATACGACACGATTTAGAGGCAATCTAGGAGGCATCCCCACTACTCCACCCTAGATCGCCACCGATATCGTGTCGTATGTAGCCCGCTTTAGGAGAAGATAAAGCCTCTCCTCAACAACTAACTCCTATTCCAACGCTATCAACACAAGACCGCACTCATATCTCTTACAACTCCACAAGACCACACTTCGATCTCTTACGTGCCTTCATCCTCTTATCAACAACTAACTTCTACTCCTTCACCATCTCCACATCAACAAACAAGTTATATAAAAGGGAGTATGTCCGAAATTAAAGGTTTCTTTATGTTTAAAAAAAAGATATAAGCTATTTTATTTTCTGATAGTTTTACTCCATAAATAAAGATTACATTAAAAAAAAAAGTATACATATTATTATACAAAAGTATTTTATTTCCTTGTTTGTTGTGTGTAATACATAACCAGATTTTGACCAAAGCAGAAATGAACAAAGAGAAGAAATAACTAAATAGCATAGGTAGGAGAAATTGACGTTTTTATATAAGTGGCGAAATCATTTCTAGAAGGTTATAAAAACTGTCTTCATCCATCCGGAGAAAATTAATCACGTCCTTGGATTACAGGCCATTTAGTACGTTTATGTGGCTTAATTTTTATCTCTTTTGGAGCCATTTTTTCACCCAGCAACTTCTCTTTTTCTATTTTCGAATAAATTTACCAAGATGGCTAATGCCAAACCAACACGGTGGTGTTTTAAGACAGTCGGAGGTATTTTGAAGAACTCTACCGCATATGCATTCCGCTCCAAGTCCGAACGCGTACTGCTAGGCAGGCCCGTGTGTAAGGTCTACCCCGATAAAAGCCCCGATTTCTTTCCACCCTAGATCGCCACCGATATCGTGTCGTATGTAGCCCGCTTAAGCGTCAGGAATCACGCTTCAAAAGGCCGGTAGTTTAGGTAATTTCTTTTTACAGTGAAAATAATGGTATTTTAAAAAAAAGTAAATAACATAAGCACTGCTTTATAGTTAGTTCAGTTGGTATGCAATGTTTCATGATCTTATTTAAAGTATTTTATGAATAACAGAGGTTTATTGTTTATTTTGGAGGTAACTTTAGATTTTTTCTATCGAGAAAATTTTACGAAAAATTTTTCGTCTAACATAATCCGTAACATTAATCCTCAACTTTACCATATATTTATTTCAAAATTAATGCTGCAATATTTTCGGCATAACGAAGGATCTTGCCATTTGAGATTATAAGCGCAAAACGGATATTTTGAAGCGGTAGTACCTATAGGTGGGTTGACCGAGCGCTCGTAAACCTTACTTCCGCGAGCGAACAACAGCATGGGGTAAAATCTTCGACGCATCGCATTCATAATGTCGAAGAAAATTAAATGTATTCTGGAATATGTTCCTGGTTTGCCTGTTGCGTGCATTATTTCACGATTTGCTTGTTTTTGGAAGACCCAAAATGATTACACTGCTCTGGTAGCATAAACAGTATGGCGTAAATTTCGCTCTGTCCATGATTTTAAATTTCATATGTCGTTACAATATTGTTTAATTCAATTACGTACGTTTTATAGAATACAATAGCGAGCCGCCCAAGTTTCGCCTGGGTGATTACTGGATCTCGACAACAGCGCTACCTACTGGCTCCAATTGTATATCGTTTAGATTAGAGATGGGACGAATATGGATTTCACCGAATACGAATATTCGGCCGAACGTTATTCGGCAGAATCACCTCCGTACCTAACCAATTATGTCGAAACTTGTTACCGTAAAGCGCGCTGGATTAGTGCCGGACCCCCGCCACACCTGACATGTTATTGCATCATCTAGTACTGAGCAAATTGTCAGCACATGTTTTATGAAAAAAAAAAAGTATTTTGTTGTGTTATTCTTAGTAAAAATTGATAATTATATAATAAAAATGAGTGGCAGTAGATCTAGTATTTGGACTTATTTTAGAGAAATTGACGACATAAGTAAAGTGAAATGTACTAATGTAAGGTGGTTTCTATTTTTGGTTTCAAAAAATTATCAAGCTTTCTATTTGCTATAATTGCAAATAAATCTACAGGTCCTCAAAAACGTAACGCTATACAAGTAAATTTGACCTACAAATAAAATATACTTCCAAGAGTAATTTATGAAAGACATGACATTAGTCAATTCGTACATTGATATGTACAGAAAATACTTTGAGTATTACTTTAACGAATATTCGGTAAAGCTGCCGAATATGCCGAATACCGAATATAAAACGAATATTCGATCCATCTCTAGTTTAGATCATCCAGGGACCAGCTCAAACGCACACAAAAAATCATTAATATCATTCAAGCCGTTTTCGAGTTTAAGCGAGACTAACGGAGATCAATTGAATTTTATATACTGGATGACCTTTTTTACCGTCTGGAAAAAAATAGGGTGTAATATGTAAACGGAGTAGAAGCCTATGGCTTTGATACTTTACAAAATATAAAAAACAAAAATTTCAAATTAAATAAATTAAAATCTATCGAAATTCAAATCATGTCCAACCTACTTTACGAACGGCAATAAAACAATAAATTTAGTGGGCATTTTTGACCTTGTCACTTCGCAGGGTCACAGGTTAGGGTGGATATGGTTTAAATTTCGATTTATTTTAATTAATTTATTTATTTAATCCGAAATGTTTGCTTTTATTTTTGTAAAATATGAGTGCCATGGGCTTCTACTCCGTTCACATGTTACACCCGTTTTTTTCCAGGCGACAAAAGATCCGTAGGTCTATTATAACCAGCGTCATACTGATTTCGTTCCTGTTTTTTTTTTTAAATGAATCTTTCACTCTGTATGTGTTGAAAATATTTTAAGTGTGAGGCGGACGCAGTACCTTAAATGCTTCATAAATCATAATCATAAATCATAAATTTTTATTTGCAAGAATCACGGTATAAAAAGATCTTACAATTTGTCTAGTGCAATCGTGTTTCGTTAACAATGGTAAATAGCATGCAAATACAGAATCAACAATATTAATTAATTACAATCTAAAAAATCTTTTACGTCATAATAACATTCGGTTTTTAACCTATTAAACAAATGTTTCTTAAATAATCTTTCACTTAATAATCTAAATTCATTAGGTAGTTTATTAAATATTTTTATACACATATTTAGACAACTTTTGTTGTATTTAACGATTCTATAAAATATTATCTAGAACTAGTTTTTCTGGGTCACGTCGATTTCGGGGATATATATCACGCGCTTTAATAAACAATGACTTATTTTTAAAGACAAACATACTAACTTCATAAATGTATAGTGACGGGAGGGGTAATATACCAAGTCTTTTAAATACTGATTTACAAGAAATATCTGGCGACATCCCGCACATTGCACGAATACATTTTTTTTTTTTGGGCAACGAATGCCCTATTTCGGTCAGTACTATTACCTCATATTATAATTCCATAATTGCCGTCTTAATATTTGTAATGTTTTTAACGATTTTAAGGGCATATACAAATTTATTGATTCTACTGCATACGTTTTCTATTTGTTCTTTCCAATTTATATCTAACGTTACTCCCAGAAATTTTGTACATGTAACTTTTTTTAGTTTTGGTATATTAAGTTTAATATTATGATTTGAATTGATAGATTTTATTAAATTGTATGTAATGAGATTTATCTAAATTAATTTTCAAATTATTTACATGAAGCCATTCTATTAATTTGTCAATTGTATTATTAATGTCATCTTCATGATTCCTAATTGTATTATTATTTTTATTGCTAGTCACAATAATTGAAATGTCATCAGCGTATAAAACACATTTATGATTCGTTATGTCAACAATATCATTAATATATAATAGGAAAAGAATAGGTCCTAATATACTTCCTTGCGGAACGCCAAACTTATTATATTTATATCCAGATGAATGAGATGTTAAGTTATTGTTTTTATCTATTTTATCAATGATAACATATTGTTGTCTGTCTTTTAAATATGACGATAACAACTGAAGTATTGGTCCTCTGATCCCAATTGTCTCTAATTTTTGCAATAATATGTCATGTGAAACGCAATCAAAGGCCTTTGAGAGGTCAAAGAATAATCTTGTTGTTAACTGTCTGTTGCTTATGTTATTAAGTATTATTCTTACTAACGAAAACATGGCAAGTGAGGTTGATCTGTGTTTTCGAAACCCATATTGTCACTTTTAATTATCTGGTATTTATTACAGTAGTCAACTATTCTTTTATACATACATTTTTCAAAGATTTTAGCCAGAATAGGTATTAAGGTGACTGGACGATAATTTTGAACATAACTGAGGACCAGCTAAATAAGCTTGAGAGACTTCAAAACACTAGTATTCGGTTCATATTTGGATTGCGCAAATTTGACCATATTTCCCAATTTCGCTCACGTCTCAAGTGGTTACCTATCCGACTTCGCCGGAATATGCATATTCTTTCTATTCTGTACTGTGTATTATTTCACCCTTCTACACCTCCTTATCTAAAGGAGAAGTTTAGTTTTGTAGGGCTTCCAGGAGAACCTCTACGTTCTTCAAGAAAATTCATTTTAAGGGTTCCAACTCACAATACTTCCTTTTTTAATAAATCTTTTACTGTCCAATCTATCAAGCTCTGGAATGCCCTACCGTTGCGTATACGTGAAGCACAAACGATTGTTATATTTAAGCGACTACTTAAAGAGCATTACTTGTCTCAGTCGTTTTAACACCGTTAGAATAAATTAAGTGATTATGTATCTATTGTATTTATCTGCTTTATATTATTGTTTGAGGAATTTTTTATGTATATGTATATATATATCTATATTTGAGTAAATGTGTAAGTTTGTTTATATATTTATATATATGTATGTATATTTATATTTATATATGTTTTACTTTATTTTTATTATATTTTAGCAATTTATATAATTTCATGTATTAGTTATTTGTATGTTATTTTATTGCATGTATTGTCTATAAATCGCTATTATATTATGTATATTTATATTGCACCACCTACCTAGTTCTCACTGTTCTAATCCTTACACCTTTGGTTGCCTGGAAGAGATCGCTATGTAGCGATAAGGCCGCCAAATTGTACTTACATAATATTATAATCTTTTTTTGTGTTTTGTTAACTGTATATTTGTTTGTGGTGTACAATAAAAGTATATTCATTCATTCATTCATTTGAACATCATCCTTTCGCCCTTTTTTAAATAAAGGTTTTATAATTGACAATTTTAGTGCTTCTGGGAATTTTGCTGACGAGAATGATAAATTTATTAGATGTGTCAAAATTTTAGTTAAATTATCAGCACATGATTTTAAAATTTTAGTGTTAATTTCGTCATAACCCTCTGAATTGGTATTGTTTAATGATAGTGTCTATTTTAACTTCATTTTCTGTCGTTGGTCTTAAATACATCGAATTCACTCTTGAATTTCTACATTAACCATATTTTTTATTTAAATTTTGTGTTGAGGTATGATTAGTGGCCATATCTATAAAATAATCATTGAAGATATTTATTTAATATTATCAATTTGTTTGGATTTATAAATACACTTTCTTTAAATTTATAGTATGTGCATCGCAAGACCCGTTTAGTTCGAGAACTTTTTTTAACCCTTGACTTATCCAATTTTTTTTGTGCAACTACCGTTTATTTTTAGTTTTATTTTTTGAAAGCATAAATAATAAAAAAGACATACCAATTCGTGAAAAGCATTAAAGACCTTATTCAAGTCAGTTTCCACATAAATTTCATACTACGATAAGTTTTGTAGACATTCTTTGAATTTTTGAATATGGTCTAAGTTATAATCTCTCTTAAAAATGTTATAGCATGATGCCGATGTTAGCTTATTTTTTACTGACAAGGTTAACATTTGTGCTGTGTTATGGTCCGAGAGATGAAGTGGTAATATAGTTGCTGTCGCGTTTGGAATATTACTCAGTATGTGGTCTATACACGATAACTTTCGCGTAGGAGCGTTGATATGAATTTTTAAGTTGTAATTGTGGCAAAGTTCTTGTAACTCACAAGAGAATTTACCTTTTTTCATGTATTTATGTTTATGTCTCCTGCTAAAACTACACGCTTCTTAGTGTTATCTTCATTTATAGTATATCGTAATGCTTTCTAATTAAATAAGGGGGGTGATATTTAATATGTAATTAAGAGGATATAGTACCGACGATGCTATGTACTGACATGTTTGTAATCACTAATACTGTAAGTAGAAACGTCGTTAGACACTTATTTCATTAGGTTTATCATATTTATGCCTGTTTCTTAACGCCAAGCCAGTCGCTTCTTATTTTTATTACGGTTATTTCCCATTTTAATTTTTCGTCGTCCTGTTGCGTAATGTGTATTCTGATCGTAAGCGACACAACCTCCCCCCTTCAAAGGCCGAAGCGAAAGTGACCGGGCGGCAGGAATCACGCTTCAAGAGGCCGATAGTTTAGGTAATTTCTTTTTTACAGTGAAAATAATATTATTTAAAAAAAAGTAAATAACATAAGCACTGCTTTATAGTTAGTTCAGTTAGTATGCAAAGTTTCATGATCTTATTTAAAGTATTTTATGAATAACAGCGGTTTATTGTTTATTTTGGAGGTAACTTTGGATTTTTTTTTCTATCGAGAAAATTTTACGAAATCGTGTTTTCGTCTAACATCCTTATCATTAATCCTCAACTTTACCATATATTTATTTCAAAATTAATGCTGCAATATTTTCGGCATAACGAAGGATCTTGCTAAGCCATATGAGATTATATTTCCCCTTAAACATATAATTTGTTATTGGAGAAGTTGGGCAAAATGACGAATATTAATTTAAACTTTTTTTTATAGAATAATAGCAAAAAAAAACAGAGCATTCAGATTTTTATACATGGTAGAGCCAAGCTGCAGCTATATTATGTGTGTAACATGAATGGGTCGGCTCGACCGGGGAAGGATCACGCTCTCATAAAATACCGCCGTAAAATAGCAGCTTAATGCTGTTGTGTTTCGTATGGTGTGTGTAGAGAACCGGAGACCCGTTTTACAGGAATCGAGGCATTCCATCTTAGTCCTTAGATTCTTAATCGAGGTTAAATGTCTATGGGTCACAACATCCACTTACTATCAGGTGGACTGTGGACTTGTTTGTCACCCTTATCATATAAAAATACACAGTCCCGGAGGCTAAAATTCAGCTTCGTTTTCAGTGAAAAGGGTCTCTGGTTTTTCTACACTTACCATACGAAACTGAGTAGCACTGAGTTGCTATTGTACGAAATGTCGTAAGAGGCGACAGATACAAATGTAACAGGAAACAACATCTCATTATAAATTTAAAAAAAAAAACTGCGGTTGCTACGAGTGGCCACTATTCAAACCAGACTTTCCCCTCATGTGGCAATCTATGGGACATTCCTATGTTCGGAAACTAACTCTAAAGACCGATTTACACTTCGACAAGTACAGTAGCGAGTTTAGTTACAGGACAGTTGACAGTAAATGGTTAAGTGGGCAGTAGCGTTCAAACAATGTCTTCGTGGCGAGTTTAGTTAGGGACATTAGTTCATAGAGTTCGTCGGGGTATTACGTTTCAAGACTACAGAATTTTTCTGGTTTTCGTTCAAGAATTAAATGATCCAGTCAGAGAAGCATTAATGGTTGTTTTTAAAGAAGTTTTTAAGAATTTTCATGAGTGCAGCATCTCGAGCAGATTTCATTTTGCAATTTGAACTTCCACTATTACATAAACATTTGTTATATTAATACTCCTGTACAAATTTATACGTGATATCTTCCGTTCATTTCATTATTAAAACTCAATATAAAACGTATAAATATTCAATAAACAGTATCGAACAAACTTTGTGGCGAGTTTAATTATAAAAGTACAATTGTACGTTTTGGCATTCAAACATTGCGTCCTGTCAACTTATGCACTGAACTAAACTCGCTCGTTTACACGAACGGCGAGTTTAGTTGCGGGTGGCGGCAGACGCGCGGGAGGGCAGCACTTCGCACTTAACTCGCCGAAAAATAGCTTGGCCGGCTATCCCGTTCAACTTAATCGTTAACTTGCTACTTAACTCGCTTATTGCCGTTCAAACGAGGTTCAAACTTAACTCGCCAGGTTCGCAAGTTAACTCGCTACTGTGCTTATCGAAGTGTAAATCGGTCTTAATGGAATAATTCATAAAAATTAACATTTAATCATGGAAGTAAAACCTTTAACGCGCAGATATGAATATCTCTTTAATATGTTAATAATTAAATGAAGTTGGAAATTAAAATCGTAAATTGTTAACAATCGTACTTTAGTTTCGGCAAATATTTAATAAAACGGCGGGGCATAATTTATTTACATCGTGACATCGTGAGACACAAGATCTTTTTTACCCGGTTGCGTGTAGCCTGTCGTAAAAGTTACAGCCATTATACGTCCCACTACTGAGCACAGGCCCTCCTGTCATTTCTGAGAGGGTTATAGGGCAAGGAAGTGTCGGCCGCGCTGCTCCAATGCATGTTCGCGAACTTCACATGTTTTCGAAACATTTTTTTCTTATTTCTCAAACATGTAGGTTTCCTTACGATGTTTTCCTTCACCGCCAAGCATGTTGTAAGCAGCTTGTTGAGCGAATTTAAATATGCATGAATCCGTTGTTATCGACAAAATTAAGGAGTCTTTCTTCATCTTGGCGCCAATATCTATAGCCGGCAACCGACGAAATAAAACTCTGAGTCTCTAGTTTTTATTTCGTCTAGGCCGGCAATACATGTTTGCTAAGTTTCAGCCAACTCGAGCGTGGGCGAATTGATACAAGGCGAGTGGTACAGTCTACATGTTGGCCAAGTTTCAATGAGTGAACATACTGACATTGCCGACTAACATGTGGACATGACTTGCAGAGTACAGGCGAGCGCCTTTTATGTGTGCAGAAAAACCGACACTGTGCCGAAGTGAGACGAGTAGTGGCGAGCGATTCCGAGTGGTGGCAAGGCACGCCAAACGAACCGTGTACACGTTGGCGATCGCCTGAACTCGGCCAGCTATGCGAGCGACGACTAACAAAAATGGGCTGTCTATACGTTGGTACGCCTTCGCTCGGCCAACATGTATAGCCGTTATAAACTACGCTGAGCTAAACAAGTGCAATATCAGCTGAAAGTTTAGGCTCCTACGATGTATTTTATCAGTATGGATATTGTTACATTCCTTTATGCGATATGCTTTCTTACGATGGTCTATTAAAAATATAGTCGTGCAGCATATTTTTCAAGATTTCAACAGACACAAAAATTGTTTTCAGTTTTAAGTATTATTCTCATCTTTTTAATCTATTGTAAGCGAAGTAATTGACTACTTCCTGAATGTATGGTAGTGAAAGTTGGGTGTTGCAGAAGAAACATGAGAGTATAATTTGTGATTTAGAAATGTAGCTATCAGAAAGTAATTAAGAGATGACTCCGAGTGATAGGGTGAGAATTTGTGATATATGAGAAAAATTTGGTTTTTTGGGCAGGATCTAAAAAGGTTTAGTTTGGACAAGTAAAAAAAAAAGGTTAGCAAGCAAATTTACGGCGGAGTCCACAAAGAACTAAACGGAAATTTGTCAGCCAAAATCGCGATATTATTGAAGATGAGCCAAATAAAGAGTAACCTTAACCGACGAGCATGTATGCGTAAATATCGGGATCGTGCCAAGACTAGAAAATTTTAATTACGGGCAAATGCAATAAACACTAGTTATTAAAATTTATACTTTTATTTGCAAAACACAATTTTACGTAATATTATACGTTTAGTTATAGATTTATTCCTTATTTAATTTTAAAACAATGGCGACTCGCTTCAAGTCCATTACAATTAGGGCTGCCATCCGTCCGAATTTTTCCAGATTTGTCCTAGTTGGGAAGACGTCCGAGGAGCGTTCGGGCGGGTTGTAAATTGTAGTTCGGGTGCAACCCGGACTACAATAAAAGTCCGGGTTTTCGATCACATCCCGTTCCCATAAATTATGTAAATAAAAGCTATGGGTTAGGTATTTCACCGTAAACTATGTAGGTATATGTAGTTTTCTTTTTAAATTAAATTACTTACACAGTTCTATGAATGTAAACTACAAATTGTGTTTTGTTTTTCTGCAATATATATAAATAAACATGTAGGATTGCTAAAAAAGTTTCAATTTATGGTTTTTATAGTCTATTTTAAAATTTGAGGACATTTGGATGTTATTAAAAATAATTTAAAAATTACCAAAACTTTAAAAGCATTTTGACATAAATATATACAAATTAAAGACTGATTTAATTTAGTTAAATAGGGAACTAGGTACAGTACTTGTTTAAGTGTTTATTTATTTAGGTACATTAAGTGTTACCAAAAAGTTAAAATTAATAATATAGTAATTTAAGTTTAAAATTAGAAGACATTTTAATGTTATTACCTACTTTAAGAGTTGCCAAATAATTAAGAAGTATAGTTTTATTTAATTTAAATATTGATTTAATTTAGTTACAAAGATCTATGAACGAAAACAACAAATTGTATTTCGTTTCTTGTAATATGAAGAAATACACATGTAAGACTGTTAAAATTGTTCCTTAGTATAAGATAATATAACGTTCTGAATTTGATTTAAGATTTAAGTTCTTTTAAAACTAAAGTAAACATTGATAATTGTATGGAAAAATAAAAACTTAAACAAGTTTTTATTTAATTTTATTAACTGAGTAATTAATATTGCGTTTGTTTATCTTATATTCAATACTTAGAAGGTTAAAAATAAAGCAAAATTACTCACTTGTCGTCACAGGAACGATTAAACACAATATTGCAGCACCAAAGTGGCTTAAAATTAAAGTTTTCTTCTATCAAGTATGGAGTAAAATATATATCACCTATCGGCCCTTTCCTTCCGCATACCTATTACCTACAGCAAATAGAATCATTACATTACAGCTAGCTTGTATTAATCTGTGTTTCAAATTTAGTCATGGAGGATACGCAAATGGCATTGATGATTGTTTTTGCGGCGACGACCTGCGGATCAGTCTCCGGTACGTTAGTTCATTGTGTTTCGAGTTTATTGTATCTTGTTACGGTACACCGAATTCGAATGATAAAACAAAGGTGACGTTTTTGTTGGCATTTCATACAAAATGTATATTATTATACAACTTCATATTTAGAATTATGCAAATAAATACCTCTAGCTATGTAGCGTTGGTGTTGTCGATACTCGTGTTCCGCTGATATAGTTATCTGTAGGAGCACCACAATATCTGTAATAAACGGATAAATTAAGAAATCGACAAAAAAAGACTACATGAAACGTGTCGTAACGTATGAAAAAGCATATTGTAATAATAAAGAATTATAGTTAAACCGCATAATTTTGATTGTTTTATAATTGTGCAGTTAGACGTATAGCTTTGTACTCTAAGTCACTGATGGGATTTATATGTGGCGCATGATGATGCAGCAGTGAGAGATTACCTCAACCGCTACTTCGGATTTTCCCGATATGACAATAACCACAAAATTCCTTCGTCTGAGAGACATGAACGTCCATACGACGTCAACAGAACAACCGAAATCAGTGTAAGGTGGTGGTACCAACAGTGGCACTAAAGAGCTCATCTATAAGCATTGGTAGGTTTAAGTCTAAACCCCTTTTCTTATCATGCCCTGCAGAAGGACATGCTAGGCTGAAAATAATGAATAAATTTTAAGATCATGTGAGATTACAAAAGATGAAAGAAAAATGATCATTCGCAAATGAATCAAAAGCAGTGAGGGAAACACTTACTCGGTACCCCAGAATAGAAAACGGCGGCCAGAAGAAATACCGTTAAAATGACTAGATCGAAAATGGCCTATGAATGAACGCGTGTGCGTTCTATACAGTAATTGTTTTTTATGCTTTCAATATTAATTATTAAAATTCAGAACACGTCTTCTGAATTGTATTAATAGTATCAAGATTTTAATCTCGATCTTATTTGGCCTAGAGCCCCTAGGATGAAGGTTGGGGAAAAGCTTGTGATTTCTCCGATTTTAACTAATGAAAGAAGTAGAAATGAAAAATGAATACCAGCGTAAATAGTAGCTAAATACTGCTGTGTTTCGGGTGGTAAGTGTAGAGAACCGGAGACCCTTTTTACTGCAGACGAGGAATTCCATCTTAGTCCTCACGAGTGACACCGCATCTGTATTTTGATTAGTAATCGAGAATAGATGTAGATGTCTATGGGCCTCAGCAACCGCTTACCATCAGGTGGACTGTGTGCTCGCTTGTCACCCTATCCTATATAAAAAAAGAAAGTAACAATATTAATGAATGGGTGCGTTCGGCAAAAACACAACCTAACAAATGTAAAGCGTGTCAATGAAGGCACAACAAACTCCTTTGGGAAAAAATTAAAGTAAAAAACCACCCAAATTTTTACTAGCTTCATAATATTATCCGTTTAAAATCGATGACGTTTGGCTGCAATATTTATCGCTGGCATTATCTGTTGGATGGCACCACATTCACTATCGCGCTGAAATCGAATCCAAGCCTAATTGGTTCAATATGTACCATTGGTTTGCTTTTCAGCGTCGCACATCAGCCGCGGCTACAATTTATAATAGAACTTGCATCTCAGATTGTAAATTGATACGCGTTTAGCCGATATTATCTTCCAAGTTTAATGTGATGAGAGGCAGGGATTACTAATTTGCGTGTTTTAGTTGCTAGTTTTAGTTGATTTTGGATTTTAGCAGTTTCTGAAGTTAATGTAGCTTGAATGTACTTGTTGTAATCTTACTTTGTGCATGTTGATTAGCACAACGCCTGCGATTTAACGGGATATAATTAATATCTAAAACTCCATTCTTAGAGTTCCGTACTTCAATAGGAAAAACGGAATCCTATAGGATTACTGTTGGGCACTTGACCGTCCGTCAATCCGTCTATCAAGACCCTTTCCTTCAGGTACAGGTAAAGTTACAGTCTATATACGTCCCACTGCTGCACTCTGGCTTCCTCTCACTTCTGAAGTATAAAGTTGAAATTAATTGCAAATTATAACGTAAAAAATTCAAACTCCTAAGTCAAAACAATCAAAAGATACGGCCATATATGTCTCTCAAACTCATTAAACTACCACCACTACCATGTGTATGGTAGGTACTACTTCCTGTTAACCTAGCAACTAGAATTATGAAATTAGTCAAAATTCAAGATCCCCTTCCTTCAATCCATTCAAATCCCCTACACAAAAAAGAAAAAAAGAAAAAATCGTTAATATTACACAGAAATCTTTTTGTAAAATCAGAAACTTTGTAGTTAGATCATCGGCTGTGATCTAGATATTTATAAATTGATGATGGAAGAACGAAGTTTGTCAAGTTTGTCCTTTGATCTGACTTACCCTTTCGTTAGACCAAGTTCGGTACTTACCTTATTCATCGGCAACGTTGAACTAGCCACCAACTTTTATATACAATTAGGTACTTTTCTTATTTTTTTCCGTCACTACTTGCAAATGTAGTTCAATGTTTATTCTTATATTATACCTAAAAATTTTAGTTTAATTAAAATAAAATACGCAGCGTTCTTGTAAATCTTCTCACTCTCACTTTAAATGTACTTATAGATATTTTAGTTATACGGATTTGGGCCTTTTTTATGTTAAATATTTCTTTTTAAAATAAAATACCTACATATAGTTTCGACGGGAATTCGAGGTCCGGGATTAGATTTCGAAATATTACTGTCTTTTGAAATGAAGTTTATGACATTGGTATCTTTTAGTCAATTTCTATCATAATTAAATAATTTTTATAATCATAGTTTAAAACTTAAATGGTACTTGAGCGCATCGGAACGCAAGAAATTACGCGCACTGATTTTTAAACTTTTGTTGCATCTAACTAAAACATCCGGCGCGTTGCTTCCTCAGAAGAAATTATTGTGAAAATATAATTTTAAATTTGTAAGAGTTATATTGTTTAATTCGAAATGATAGTACATAAATTGAAATTAAATGATATAAATCTAAACTAAACTTTCAAATAAATTTATCGGTACGATACGCGCGCTACCTAAGTGTAGATGCGTATAATGTTTGCACAAGTTCAAGCAATAAGTTGCAAAAGTTAAACCGCCATCACATGGTATGGCACAGGTATGGCAGCGCATAAAATACGAACGGTGTTGCTAGTTAGCGTCGAATGTTAATATAACTCCAACAAGCTGTACAAATAAATAAAATTGCAGTGTCCGTTTGTAATGTCAAAATAACATATATATAATAACATATATATATATATATATATATATATATATATATATATATATAATATATGTGTGTGTGTGTGTGTACTTATAACAAAAACACAATTTAAAATTTTTGCCTGTCTGTCTGTTTGTTCCGGCTAATCTGCGAAAAGGCTGGACCTTGGATGTTGAGGGACTTTCTAATGTTATAAGGAGTAACTTAGGCTACTTTAATTTTAGAAAAACAATAAGGGTTCCGCGCAAAATAATTAAAACCCTAAATTACACGCGGCTGAAGTCGCGGAGAACAGTTAGTTATAAAATAAATGTAAAATCACTATATAAAAAAAAAAACCGGAACCGATAGCAGTTGAATATCGGTAGCAAAACCAGGTAAATATCGTCGAGACTCTTGATTCCCGAGATGTGTGAACTATGTGGTAATTACATAGTACATTTTTTCGTTTTTTTTAGAATCAGGGAAACAAACGAGCACACAGTCCACCTGATGATAAGTGGATGCTGTGGCCCATAGACATAGGTCTGTTAAGCTGGAATGGTCATTTGGGCAAAATCACTTAAATTTTTGCTAAATATTTAGTGCTCATTTAGTGCTAATTTAGTGCTGCAAATTTAAATTTCACGCCAAAATAGCTTGATCAAAAATTAGAAAACTGCTAGCTTTTAATTAAGCTAGCAGTGTTCTACCTATTAAATCGATAAGCACTTAATACAGCAACAAATAGAAGCATCAATATTTAGTGCTTATTTAGTGCTGCCGATATACGCAAACACAAAAATTGGAAAAATATATTTTTTTTATATCATAAATTCTGCTACTTTGACATCTTTAGCAGAGTATGTGATGAAACATTGACATCCAAGTGGATTCTCACCTAATGATATAAGATAATAATTAGTGCTCATTATCTCGTACGCAATAACAAACTTGGGAAAATAATTTTTTTATTTTCATAAACTCTGCTACTTTGACATCATTAGCAGAGTATGTAATGAAAAAATTGACATCAAGTGGGCTATCACCTAATGATATAAGATAATAAATTAGTGCTCATTTAGTGCTGTCGGTAAACGAAAAAGGATTTGGGAAATTATTATTTTTAAATACCGCTAACTGCTACTTTGACATCTTTAGCAGAGTATGTAATGAAACATTGACATCCATGTGAGTTATCACCTAATGATATAAGATAATAATTTAGTGTTCATTTAGTGCTGCCGATATACGCAAAAACATAACTTGGGAAAATATATATTTATTAATGTCATAAATTCTGCTACTTTGACATCTTTAGCAGAGTATGTGATGAAACATTGACTTCCAAGTGGATTCTCACCAAATGATATAAGATAATAATTTAGTGCTCATTTAGTGCTGCCGATATACACAAAAACAAATATTGGGAAAATATATATTTTTTTAATATCATAAATTCTGCTACTTTGACATCTTTAGCAGAGTATGTGATGATACCTTGACATCCAAGTGGATTCTCACCTAATGATATAAGATAATAATTAGTGCTTATTTAGTGCTGTCGATGTACGCAAGAACAAAACTTGGGAAAATATTTTTTTTTATTTTCATAAACTCTGCTACTTTGACATCTTTAGCAGAGGATGTAATGAAAAAATTGACATCAGAGTGGGCTATCACCTAATGATATAAGATAATAAATTAGTGCTCATTTAGTGCTGTCGGTATACGAAAAAGGATTTGGGAAATTATTATTTTTAAATACCGTAAACTGCTACCTTGACATCTTTAGCAGAGTATGTGATGAAACATTGACATCCAAGTGAGTTATCACCTAATTATATAAGATAATAATTTAGTGCTCATTTAGTGCTGTCGATGTACGCAAAAACAAATATTGGGAAAATATATATTTTTTTTATTTTTATAAACTCTGCTACTTTGACATCTTTAGCAGAGTATGTAATGAAAAAATTGACATCAGAGTGGGCTATCACCTAATGATATAAGATAATAAATTAGTGCTCATTTAGTGCTGTCGGTATACGAAAAAGGATTTGGGAAATTATTTCTTTTAAATACCAGTTAGTAGGCAAGTAGCAGTTTACGGTATTTAAAAAATAATAATTTCGCAAATTTCTTTTTCGTATATCGACAGCACTAAATGAGCACTAATTGATTATCTCATATCATTAGGTGATAATTCACTTGGATATTAATGTATCTTCACATACTCTGCTAAAGATGTCAAGGTAGCAGTTTACGGTATTTAAAAAGTTTTGTTCCCAAGTTTTGTTCTTGCGTACATCGACAGCACTAAATAAGCACTAAATTATTATCTTATATCATTAGGTGAGAATCCACTTGGATGTCAAGGTATCATCATCACATACTCTGCTAAAGATGTCAAAGTAGCAGAATTTATGATATTAAAAAAAATATATTTTCCCAATATTATTTTTGTGTATATCGGCAGCACTAAATGAGCACTAAATTATTATCTTATATCATTAGGTGATAACTCACATGAATGTCAATATTTCATCACATACACTGCTAAAGATGTCAAAGTAGCAGAGTTTATGAAAATAAAAAAAATATAATATCCCAATATTTGTTTTTGCGTACATCGACAGCACTAAATGAGCACTAAATTATTATCTTATATCATTAGGTGAGAATCCACTTGGATGTCAATGTTTCATCACATACTCTGCTAAAGATGTCAAAGTAGCAGAATTTATGACATTAATAAATATGTATTCTCCCAAGTTATGTTTTTGCGTACATCGACAGCACTAAATGAGCACTAAATTATTATCTTATATCATTAGGTGAGAATCCAATTGGATGTCAATGTTTCATCACATACTCTGCTAAAGATGTCAAGGTAGCAGTTTACGGTATTTAAAAATAATAATTTCCCAAATCCTTTTTCGTATACCGACAGCACTAAATGAGCACTAATTTATTATCTTATATAATTAGGTGATAGCCCACTCTGATGTCAATTTTTTCATTACATGCTCTGCTAAAGATGTAAAAGTAGCAGAGTTTATGAAAATAAAAATAAAATATTTTCCCAAGTTTTGTTTTTGCGTACATCGACAGCACTAAATAAACACTAAATTATTATCTTATATCATTAGGTGAGAATCCACTTGGATGTCAAGGTATCATCACATACTCTGCTAAAGATGTCAAAGTAGCAGAATTTATGATATTAAAAAAATATATATTTTCCCAATATTTGTTATTGTGTATATCGGCAGCACTAAATAAGCACTAAATTATTGATGCTTCTATTTGTTGCTGTATTAAGTGCTTATCGATTTAATAGGTAGAACACTGCTAGCTTAATTAAAAGCTAGCAGTTTTCTAATTTTTGATAAAGCTATTTTGGCGTGAAATTTAAATTTGCAGCACTAAATTAGCACTAAATGAGCACTAAATATTTAGCAAAAATTGAAGTGATTTTGCCCAAATGACCATTCCAGCTTAACAGACCTCATAGACATCTACATTTTTCGTCGATTAAGAATCAAAATACAGATGCGTTGTCACCCCTGAGGACTAAGATGGAATGTCTCGTTTGTAGTAAAAAAGAGTCTCCAGATCTCTACACACACCATACGAAACACAGCAGTATTACGTTGCTATTTAAAGCTGATATTCTGTGAGAGTGTGG
Organism: Parnassius apollo; assembly: GCA_907164705.1. Taxonomy (NCBI): domain Eukaryota; kingdom Metazoa; phylum Arthropoda; class Insecta; order Lepidoptera; family Papilionidae; genus Parnassius; species Parnassius apollo. Next base: position 974,629 of record CAJQZP010001278.1, read on the forward strand.
TCCTTCCCCGGTCGAGCCGAGCCATTTGTGCAACAATATAGCTGCAGCGTGGCTCTACCACGTATATTATACATATTATGTAATTTAGTTTATACGGAACCCTCGCAGCGTGACTCCTATTCGCACTTGCTTTAAACTGGCGGTTTCTTCAGAAACGCTTGTAAATATGGCAACGCAAACTTTAGATTTATTCATTAAATACTAATAATAGACTGTTATTCGTCGAAAGTGTTTTATTTTAACACTTCTCTTACGCGCGAACAAATTCGTAGATACTAAATTTCCTTCATATCGATTCTACGAAACAGAATCGAGTCCAGATCGTGACGTCAATCATAATTCCGAGAAGCTGCGATCTTTGTTGATACTTTATTGTAGTTTATTTCCTTATCACTATTGTTTCTCTAACATCAAAACTAAATTTATGTACCGTGTCTATCGTATCGATTACTTTATCTATGCGAATGGATGAAATTGAAGTGTCTATTTCTAATGTCCAAATAACTGCTTTCTACTAAATGCATATGAAAGTATATACGGTACTTATAACAAAAAAAAAAAACAATATTTAAAAATTTTGACTATCTGTCTGTTTGTTCCAGCTAATCACGAAACGGGTGGGTTGATTTTGACGGAACTTTCACTGCCTGCCGGATAGCTGATGTTATAAGGAGTAACTTAGGCTACTTTTACTTTAGAAAAAGAATTAGGATTCCGCGCAAAAAAAAATTTAAAACGATGAAATTCAATCGTAATAAATTCCACGCGTGTGAAGTCGCGGGGAACATCTAGTATTATTATATTTCTGCTGAGATCCGCTTAAGAACTTTGTTTTTAATATATATATATATATATATATATATATATATATATATATATATATATATATATATATATATATATATATTTAATCGGGATCTCGGAAACAACTCCAACGATTTTCATAAAATTTAGTGTCCAGGGAGTTTCGGGGATAATAAATCGATCTAGCTAGGATTTATTTTTAGAAAATGTCTTTTTGTCCGTGTTTTTAGGCTATGAAAAACTGCTACAATATCGTTAGAATAAGAAGCTAAATTTTGACAGCTTGTTTATGATTATAAATAGCTTAATTGGTATAATGGGCGGTCGCAGAATCGTAAAACCCCGCTTCGAGCCTAGACCGACCGACCGACTTTTTTAATTTTTTTTTCAAGTTCCTTTCTTTTTTGAGAAAATCTATTTTTTCGAGCCCTTTTTTTTAGTATTTTTTAAAAACACAAAAATTTAAATTAAAATAATTGCACTCATGATTTTTTATTCAAATAACCAGTTCCGTTGTTTCTGTTATGTCGCTAAGATCAAAAAATATTATTTATATTTCATCAGTATGTAATTTGTATCTAAATATAATTTCCAAAACACACGAATTAAAAAAAAATCGAGCGATAAATACCGAGCAAAGCTCGGTCAACCGGGTACTATGTTACTATTTTAGAACGTATTGTAAGTCAGTGGGTGCACTTGTGTCAAACCTTTACTTGCCTTCACTTGTGGGACGAGTAAGATGTATTTGTTTATTACTAGCTGTTCCCAGCGATTTCATCGGCGTGGGATTTATTACGATTACATTTCGTGGGTTTTAATTTTTTTGTGCGCAACACTAATGATTATTCTGAAATAAAAGTATCCTGTGTGTACTCCCTATAACATCAGCTATTTGCCAATGAAAGTTACGTCAAAGTCGATCCAGCTAATTCGGCGATTATCCGCAACAAAAAGACAGACCGAAAAAAAAAATTGTTTTCTTTTTTTGTTGTAAGTACCGTATATACTTTCATACGCATTTAATAAAAAGCTGTTATTTTGACATTACAAACAAATACTTCAATTTTATTTATTTTACCGGTTTGAATTTGAAATGATGAAATAACTATCGTGTCGATAGTTATAATTTTTATTTCTCGAAATAAGATAACATAATGTATAAAAATTTGAATGACATAGGGACTTAGATATTTAAAATACACCTTATAATCTAAAAAGGGAACAACCTTTAATTAATTAATTCCCTTCAACAACTGCGTGCCTACATAAGGACTGGGCGCTTGATATAATTGACCCATCTTTTAGAGCGTAGAGTCAATCGACTCTCATGTGCAGCGGTATTTATAAACCCACTCGCCATCGTTACAAATTGGTTCAAATTGTCCCAACTGGCTTGATTATACTCTTTTTAAGAAGTCGCGATCACATCATAAGACGATCTCTACTTTCATAACTTATTCTTAACAATAAAAGTTATGTATGTACTTAGTCAATATCAGTAGTCTAACTCTACCTACTTCCTTTGTATTGAGATAGTATGTCTGCTTTATTCAAACGATTTTGATACTTAAAGTGAGATAGTAAGACTTATTTTGTTTTGAAACTAACCTGTCATGCTTACTTGGCAATATACCAATAATGCTTTTATGATAATCAACTGTGGATGTGAACTGGTAACTTCGTATTACGGATTGATGACATTCCCGTTCTTTACAGGAACATGAACTTGGCTTCTAATTCCAGATCTTTATTTTTGGTTGTTACTTCACAACGACATAATTATCTTTATATAGATATATACAATTCTGGTGTGCGTGTGTTCGTAGTAATTCTTCTCCTCCTAAATTGCTTGATCGATTGTGATGCAATTTTTTTCAACTGCTTTTTTTATAGAATAGGATGACAAACGAGCACATCAATCCACGTGATGGTAAGTGGATGCTGTGGCCCATAGACATCTACATTTATATTCATCCTCGATTAAGAATCAAAATGCAGATGCGTTGTCATACGTGAGTACTAAGAAGGGATGCTTCGTTTCCAGTAAAAGGGGTCTCCAGTTCTCTACACTAACCATACGAAACACAGCATTAAGCTGCTATTTGCATGGTATTCTGTGAGAGCTGAGAGCGTGGTCCTGCCTCGTTCGAGCCGATCCATTCGTGCTACAACTAATATAGCTGCAGCGTGGCTCTACCACGTAATAAATGACCAGATATTCAATTTTGGTTGTTACTTCAAAATGACATATTTATCTTTAAAAAAATATATATATATATATATATATATATATATATATATATATATATATATATATATATATATATATATATACAATGCCAGTGTTAATTCTTAGCTTCTAAACGGCTTGATCGATTTCGATGCAATTTTTATAGGGTAGTTACGGGGCTATAGTAGGACCCGATAGGTGGCGCTGTTGTCGCGAGCAGAAATCTTCCTCGCGATGCTGGGACGGATCGCTAGTTTTTTTTATATAAAACTGAAGTGCCAATTCGATAATTCAGTCTACCTGACGTAAGTGGCCACTGCAGTGTACGAATACCTGCGGTCTACTTCAAACAAAGAAAGCTGCAGATGCTTTTTCTCTTCTGGACCAAGAAGTGTCTTAAAGCCTGAATTAATGTTCTCTACAGCCTTCAGACCTGATCACAACAGTGCAAGCACTGTTTGTACGCGATACAACGTACGCCTGGGCAGAAACGGACCTCTAAACAAGCAAGCAGAACCTGGTAAATAAGTTCGTTTATATAAAACTGCATGTCTTATCAGTACGTCACTCCATCTTGAGGGGGGTCGCCCTACACTACGCCTACCGGTACGAGGCTGCCACTCGAGAAACTTTTTTCCCCATCGGTTATCGGTTCTTCGAGCTATATGGCTGGCCCATTGCCACTTCAGCTTACTAATCCGTTGGGCTATGTCAGTCACTCTGGTTCTACTGCGGATATCCTCATTTCTGAGTTTATCACGCAGAAAAACCCCGAGCATAGCCCTCTCCATAGCTCGCTGAGCGACCTTGAGCGTCCTCATACGGCCAGCAGTGAAGCACCACGTCTCAGTTCCATAGGTCATGCAGGAAGTCGATGGATGCAGGTGGCTCAGGACCGTGCTTTGTGGCATTACTTAGGGGAGGCCTATATTCAGCAGTTGACTTGTGAAGGGCTGTAATGATGATGATGATATAAAACTAGCTTTTACGGATTTTTTTATATTCCCGACGTTTCAAGCCCTTTACAGTACCATTAAACCATTACCGTTACAAACAAAGGCCTTCCATATAGATTGCCCCATAGGTATTCGCTATGGTTGCAATGCTCGGCAAACGGGCTAGCATACGCAGTTGTTACTATTTTCGGGTTTGATTGTTTTGTGATGGAATCGGTGGAAATGGGAAATCATCTTTCCATATAGTGACTTATTGTAAATTTTTTTTTCAAAAAAGCAGTATTGATATCGATTAAAAAATTGTCAGGTATTCAATATCAAATTAAGCGTCGAATGAAATTGACCTGTAAACGATTTCATTATTTATTCTTGAGATATTATGTGAGACGAACAAGTTAAAGTTTTTGTACTACCGACTTCAATATAAATAAAATGAGAATATCATCAATGTAGTCGAAGTCAATTAAAAACGCATTATTAAGGCTAACTCAAAATTTATATAAGACCACATGAGAAGCATTAGCTTTCTTTACAAACATAAAAATTGGTTCACCTAGGAAAAAAACTGAGGTAAAAAACAAACACAGTCGATCTAAGTCTCTCCTCCTTTTTTGAAGTCACTTAAAAATATTCAAATGTACGTATCGTATGTGTCTTTCGACACATCGCACAGTGAGATCCTTATTAAGCAGCAGTGTGTTGAAATTCGGACGTTCAAATATCGGACAAATTACAACAGCCTCAAAATGGGAAGTCAATAAAGTCAATAAATATTCATTACTTGATAACTTTATTAATAATACCATGTATGTATATATAATATATAATGTAAATGTAGTAATAATAATAATGATTGGCAATATTTGCAGTGCCCTTGTAGGGTTCTTGTTTGGAACTATTTTTTATAATTAAGACCATATAAAGTAAGTAAAGTAAAGTTACAGCCTATATACGTCCCACTGCTGGGCACAGGCCTCCCCTCATTTCTGAGGGGGTTTTAGGGCAAGGAAGTGTCCGCCGCGCTGCCCCAATGCGTGTTGGCGAACTTCACATGTCTTCGAAAATATTTTTTTTTCTTATTCCTCAGACATGCAGGTTTCCTCACGATGTTTTCCTTCACCGCCGAGCTTACGTGGTAAATCAGCACTTAAAATTGCAATTAACAATTTCGTTGGTGCCGGCGGGGCTCGAACCCGGGTTACTCGCGATCTGTTATATTTACAGCGAGCGTTAACCATCTGAGCTACCACGGCTCTTATCATTAAGACCATATGTATACAAGATTAGCAAATAAATTGGATTGAATTGAAAGCCTATAAAGATTTACCATGTTATTTTGTGTATCTTTGTGGAATTTATTACGATGGGATTATTATATGGGTTTTATTGCTTTTACGAGTTAACCCGTTAATTCTTTTTATATTCTGTTTATACAATAAAAATAGCCTCAAGCAATCTAACATCAGCATATAATATAACTTCAGCTGTCAGCCAATGGAAGTCCCGTCAAAATCGATCTAGCTATTTCTGAAATTAACCCTTGTTCGGGTTAATTTCAGAAATGGCTAAATCAGACAGACAAAAAAATTTAAAAAAAATTCCTAGGTCTAAGTACCGTATATACTTTCATATTATGTACGGTAAAGCTGTTATTTTGACATTACAAATAGATTTTTTTATGTAAGGATTTTATTTATTTGTATAGAATATACAACATCCATACATATACTCGTACCGTAGGAACTAATGCCACTAAAACGGTCATCCGGTCATCCATTTAATAATTGATCACCGCAAATATAACTTAACCTCGAATAATGCGACAGCATTCGGACGCTTTTATTGAACCGCCTTCTATTGACACAGGATTGCCGCTTTAAATATTGAGTTTGTGTGTTATTTTTAATTTCATATTCGTTCGCCGAACAACACGAAAGTTATTTATTTTTGTATGATTGCTTACCGAACCAACCCTTATGTTAGGAAAGTTCTATGCCCATTTGATAATTAACTACGAGCGATTCCATCCAAGTCTTTTAGGATGATGACGCATCTGTATTTTCGATTCTCCATCGTAGTTTATGGGCGTAAGTGCAAGTAGCCGCTATGGCCCATAGGCATCTACATTTATCCTCGATTAAGAACCAAAACACTCATGTGTTGTCACCCCTGAGGACTAAGATGGAATGCCTCGTTTCCATTAAAAAGGGTATTCCTATATTTAAAATATTGAAAAGGAGTTGTCTACACTCGCAGGCTGGTATTTTACGCGGGTATTCTCTGAGAGCGTGGTCCTTCTCCGGTCGAGCCAACCAATTGGTGCTGCAACCATAAGTAATATATCTGTAACGAGAGCTAGTGACTCATTAAATGGCCATTAAATCGAATCTGGGATTCTGTAGATTACTAGGTATATAACTTGAGACAAAAGCAATACTTAGTGGAGAAGTTGATATTAAAAGAAATGTTACGTCATTTAAGTGTTACTGAACTGTCATCGTTGAAATCTTCATTTTACATGAATTTTATAATATTTTTTGCCAAACATCTAAATTTAAATTAGCTGGCAATATAATATAAAATTATGATTTTTTTTAAAAACTTAAGCAAATTAAAACCGGTAGTTCAATTATCAAAAAATATGTTTTTATAATTTTACGTAAAACGGTGACTGACACCGTATCCTTTAACATAGTCTTGTTGTAAACTAGAGTTAGGTAAAAAATTTAAATAATCGATTATTTTAATATCTTAAAAAGTTCTATGTAAAATTACAAAGCAAAGTTTTTTTTTCGATTTTTTCCATCTTTTGCATTATATTTTATCACTTTTGTTTGTTTTAACAAAAGTCCTCCAAGTTTTACAAATAAAATACAACCGAAATCACGGCTGGCATTGCTGTTCGTGAACTTTCCTCGGTTCAGCCGCTCTGAAAATAATTCCGGACAAACTCAATAGTTATTTATGTCTTCATAACATACGAATAACGCCGTGAGCTCAATAGGTGCAACAATTTTTTTCGCTTATGTATATAGTAACAGCTATTCATCAAGAATTAACATGAGTAAAAAGCGTTTACGCCGCAAGGCTGGTAGCGTGCGAGGCTACTGTTAAGGACGCCCGAGCCAGAGGGCCAAGGTCTGCGCAGTCCTCGCCTGCCGCCCACGCCGCCCTCACCGGCTCGATCTCCTCGCCTCATTGTGAACCATAAATAACGCTATAGAGTGCATGTGCCTCCTACACGGGCGTAGGTAGCGTGGGCAGCGAATGCTTTTAAGTGGACTACACGTCACATGGGTGGACAGCTGAGAATTGTCACCAATTTGTTGTTTTAAATATTTTATCGAAATGTGTATAGATGTCTTATTTTGTGAAGGCGGACTATGCTGCTTAGCTGAGAAGATATTAATTTTTTTTATATCATCGTGCACATCTTTTCTCTGTTTTTTCCCCGTTTTAACAGTACTCGATATTTCTTTTTGTCTCACGAGCTTACGCACACTACAGCAATAAAAATGTACATGAGCACCTACATATATGTTTAGATAATGTTTTACTCTGCAAGTTCTAATAATATATCTAGATAAGATAGGTACCATGCCTGAAAAATAAAAGACAAGTTATTTTTCTAACCCCAGAGCAAAACATGGTCGCTCGGGTGCTACGCCGAGCTGAGCTGCACTACCGTAACTAGACGCATTATCAAAAAATAGATGAATTAAATAAAACATTTATTTAATTTTAGGCAGTTGTATTCTTCTTCCATAAAATTAACTATTTGCTCTTGCACTGCATAAGCAAGACTGTATTTTAAAGTTAAATTCAAACAAAAAAGTCTCCGGGTGGAATCATATATTATTCCTATTAAATGTTAGACTGACATTGAAGTCATATTTGTTTTGCAAAAGAGAGCCGTACGGGCGATTTATAACTTAAATAGTAAAGAGTCTCTTAGAGAAAAAATTTTAATAAATAAACACATTAACTTTGGCATCGCAATATATTTATGAAAATGTAATGTATGTACATAAAAACATAAATAGCTTTCATAAGAATAAAGATGTTCATACTTTAAGCACTAGCAACAAACATAAGCTTGTAATACCAGTTACTAGATTTTATAGAATCAGTAATTCATTTATGGGGCAATGTATACATGCTTTTACAACAAAATCCCAGAGAATGTACAAAGTTTGTCATTGAACAAGTTTAAATGTTTTATTAAAGAAAAAAATATACAAAAATGGTTATTATAATATAAAAGAATACATAAATGAATATAACCCCTGGGAATGAGGTGATCGCCATCATGCTGGTTCTATAAAATTTCATTCAAAAATTGTACAAAATAAATTTATTGCAAATTGAAATATGTTTTTAAAAAACGTCCCACTGGGTTTCTTGCTGGTTTTGCCAGGACAGAGGTTTTTTTCGAACTAGTGGTAAATAAAAAAAATTACTTTTAATAAGTGTTATGTAGAGATGATGTTGATTACGAAAATTGTCGCCAAGCTTCCGAGGGCTAGTGGGTGGCAGTGAGTACAAACACGCTAGAACGGATAAACGATCGCGCTACGTGGGTGTAAAGGGATGAAGGATTTGATTCACCCTAGCCGGGCGAATTTAAAGGAGTCCTTGTGAGCGAGGATGCGTGGGGGGTGGCGGGCGCGGGCGGCTACGATTTCATTCAGCGTGGCGGATGAATGGGCCCGAGCGATGAGTCACCGGATCGATGCCGCTGCCCTCCCCGCACCAAGCAGCCGCCTCTCGCCCGCCCGCGCTCGCAGGTCGCCGCGCGACTGCGTGCTTCGGCCGACCTGCAACTCCGCCCCGCTCCTATATTTTTAATAATTACGCTGGCAAATGCAACACGACGATCAGCCTAAACCCGATTAGAATCTATAGACAATTAGTGTTTGAATTTTACGATAGTACTAAAGAACAAAATGATACATTATTATGCTGAAATTCGAGCAAGTTCATGGCACATACATAGCTTTTTAATTTTCAATGTATATATTTTAAAAAGCATCACCAATTGTATAAGAAATTAAATTTACAAATAGGGTATTACTTTAAATGCTACAAACTATTATATACAAATTATTATATATAAACTATTATATATAACTATATTGATATAATAGTTATCAGTAATTCGTCTTAAAATATTTCCTTTGAGATATGTAAACATAAATTCTTCGATATCGTTGCATTGAAAATATAAGATATCAAATAACGATATGAATATATAAAGCCACTAGAGCGTCGTGATGCAAAGAACAGTATTAGCATTTAGCATCACAAATGCCGGACGCATCGACTGTCGGATGGCAGGAAACAGACGGCCAACTGAACGACGGCGCGGCGCCGGAAACTCTACTTCGCTACGTCACTTGCCACCTCCCTCATCGTTTTGACGTTTTTGTGGTTTTCTTTAATTAAGAAATCTATTTTACTTTAAAATAATTAAGAATTAAACCAGAGATGCATTGTCACCCTTGAGCACACTAAAGACAGATTTACACTTCGACAAGTACAGTAGCGAGTTAACTTGCGAACCTGGCGAGTTAAGTTTGAACCTCGTTTGAACGGCAATAAGCGAGTTAAGTAGCAAGTTAACGATTAAGTTGAACGGGATTGCCGGCCGAGCTATTTTTCGGCGAGTTAAGTGCGAAGTGCTGCCCTTCCGCCGTGTCTCCCGCCACCCGCAACTAAACTTGCCGTTTGTGTAAACGAACGAGTTTAGTTCAGTGCATAAGTTGACAGGACGCAACGTTTGCGCACCAAAACGTACAATTGTACTTTTATAATTAAACTCGCCACAAAGTTTGTACGATACTGTTTATTGAATATTTATACGTTTTATATTGAGTTTTAATAATGAAATGGGCGGAAGATATCACGTATAAATTCGTACAGGAGTATTTAGAACACGTATGTTTATATAGTAGTAGAAGTTCAAATTGTAAAATTAAACCTGCTCGCGATGCTGCACTCATGAAATTTTTTTAACAACAAACATACTTCTCTGACTGGATCATATAATTCTTGACGTAATCCTAAAACTATCTTAAACGAAAACCGAAAAAATTCTGTAATCTTGAAACGTCATATTTCAACGAACTCTATGAACTAATGTCCCTAACTAAACTCGCCACGAAGACATTGTTTGAACGCTACTGCCCACTTAACCGTTTACTGTCAACTGTCCTGTAACTAAACTCGCTACTGTACTTGTCGAAGTGTAAATCGGTCTTTAGATGGAATGCCTCGTTTCCAGTAAAAAGGGTCTCCGGCTGTTCTACACTCACCATCACCATACGAAACACAGCAGCATTAAGCAACAGTTTTACTGTGAGTGAGTTGACTTTAATTCTTTACAACTTTACTTACTTTATCAAGCCTAAATGAAAACAAAAGTTTTTTGAACTCAATGAAAACAAAAGTTCTAAAAAATAATTATGTTTTGATAAATTGAGCACTAGCCTGGCTTTGCTCATTCAGGCATGGAAAAACAAAATGCTATTTGCCCAACACTGAGATAAAGAAGCGTAATTGTTGCGTTGTAAATTAAGTATCGTTGTTTGTTATGAATTTTGCGAGTAATTGTGGTTGTGTTGTCACCAGGCGACTTTATGGAGTTCCGGCGCGCGTATCCGGAATGGTGTAGCGAGGCCGGCGCGCAGCACGTGCCCCATCTGCCGCTCATGGGACTTCGGTATGTTCGCCATACTTGTAAACATGGACAAGAAGTTAGATGCAATATAAGATGAGCAGTTTAACACAAAATAATGGCTTTTATATCTTTAGTGATAGACTTACAATTAAAAGGGGACAAACGACCCCCGTGCAAAAGCATCCATCTCCCCTCAAAAAAAAAAAAAAAAAACGGTCCCCTGGGGAAAAAAAGAAAAAAAAGCACCAAAAAAAGGTGTTGTTATGTTAACACATTTATCTAATATTAAAACTTTTAGTTCGATATAATTATAACTTAATAAATTACAAGTATAGTTTCAACACGATTTACCTACGCGGATTATATTGATTAATTTTCCACATAAATACCTAGTCTAAAAAAATTAGGCTTTTGCAGGTTTACATAAAACATACAAAAACATTGTTGTTTTCGGAAGTCATAGAATAGAATCATTTTTATTTAATTTAAATTATAGGTAATGCTTTTTAAAAGTAGTGATGCAACGAATAATACTTTTACGAATACGAATATCAAACCTAATATTCGACGAATACGAATACGAAAAGGTACGAATATCTCGCCAGGGTAATATATAACGGATTCATTCGATGATTTTCTATTGTTCAAATAATTAGAATTTACAATAGGCAAATCTTTATTTAAAACATAAAACTTGTAGATTTTCTGGTATTGAGCGATTTCTTTTTTCAGTCTGGATGTTCCCAGCCGTTGAAAAAAGCCTTTCCGAGGCGACCGTACATGGTTTCAGTGAAAAATGTTTTTAGGCGAGTTTTTTCAGCCTTGGAAAATGGACGCTTTGGATGGGAGCCCGTTGTTGCAGCTAAGGGCCTATACACACGTATTTTTTCACACCGACGACACGCGTTTTCCAAGTCTGCCAGTAATTAGAGTTACGTACAAAACTATTGGTTTTTAAATATTCGTGATTAGCATTCGCCGAATACGAATATTCGGTAAATGTCTACTATTCGGCGAATATTCGTATTCGTATTCGTTGCATCACTATTTAACTCCTCAATCCTCTTAAGATTCCCACGCAGTCACATGCGTCCATCAAATCCCGAGCCCACAGCACACACAACTTCTTTAAAGAAAAGTAGTCTATAAATATAAGTTTTAATGGTTTAAAGTGCTGTGGGTGGGTGCGGTCGCATGCGACCCTCGGGATTTGACGGACGCATGCCATAAAAACTTATAGACTACTTTTCTATAAAGAAGTTTGGCATTGTAGAATCTATACAAAATTCTCTACTCTATAGTTTAAACAAAAGTCAGTTATTGAATGGATTAATCATTAAAAAATACTTTATTGTATTTTGATAACTACATACCAAGCGGATGTCGGTAGCGTGAAAATTACTATTATTTCTATATATTACTCGAAATTATTTACATAAAAATATAAATTATGTTCACACAAAAACTTTCATAACAATTTTATAATATAAAAAAAAACTTTTCTTAACTTAGAAAAATCCAAAATCCTACAATCCTGTTGTATATTTTTGTGATACTGTACTTCTGTTCCATTTTGTATGTGGTGTACAATAAAAAATAAGTAAATAAATAGCTGTCTAAAATAAATTGTCATAAATTTAACTCGAGCATATTGTGGCATACTATAATATGCATAGGTACTAAAGATGCCGAAAGTACTTGTTATAGCGACTGGTTTAGTACCGATTAATCGCCATTCCCCATGGCGAATAGTCAATTACTTCCATTATTATTCAACATATAAAAATAATTTATTTGTCATGTTGATTTTATCTTTCATTTATTTGTTACTGTGATCTAAACATTTTTCTAAGGTTACGAGAAAAGAAAATTATGAAGTTAAAGAAATGAGTTCCAAAAAAAAAAAAACAATAATGTCAAATGCGGGGAAAAATCTCTTGTTTGGCGTTACTTTGAGGAGAAAAACAGTGCAAAGTTTTGTGTGATGTAAATTTTTTTGAATAAAAGCGCAACCGACTCGGTCCGTATCGTGCAAAAAAAACTAGTTTTTTTGCCCACAATCTGCCCCTTTTAGACTTTAATTATTAATCAAAAAACCTTACTAATTAACTTTAATATGACATGACCGATTTTTGGCTAACTTTTTATATTAATGATAATAATTAATACTAAGTGTGTTTTATATTTTAAGAAAAATTTACGTTTCTTTATGAATAAGAAAAAAATGTCGAGTAATGCCGAATACCGAATAACAGCGAGTATCGTGGCATCTCTAATCATACACACACTAGTGATATACTATATTATATTATATATACAGTAGGGTTTGCCCTGCTCAATTTTTTTTTAATTTCTCACAAATATCCTTACACAAAATATGCTAGTTTACTAAGTTTATACACTTATATATTAATCCTCAAGAAATTATTTTTTTCTCGAGAAATGGTAAAGTCCGCTTCAAAATCAATCTTGTAGTTTTAAATTTGTAAATGAATACACAGACAGACTCGGATAAACGACCTTGTTTCGTAATATATGTGGGAAGCTGTTCATATATAGCATGGCTAACTGTCGACTCCGACTACTAATTTTGTACGAGTACTAATTTTGTCGAATTGATGTTATTGCCTACTAATATCTTATTATAGTCAACCAAATCTAAGAAATACATTTTGACAGCTGTCAGACTTATTGCACTAAGCATGCCAACCAAAAAATGGGAACGTACAATATTCGATCATTAAAAAAAATCGATATCGATTATTTAGAGTTAGTAATCATTTATAGTTTGGTTTGAATAATACCAGAATAAATTAAAAACGTATAATTTGAAATACTAAAAATTTATCAGTTTCTTCGTATTTATTGTAACTGCTTATTTCTAGAGGCACAATTATAAAAAAATTTGAATTGAAACTGGATTAAAAATAAATTTATTCAATCACTTTCAGTACAACTACTTGATTTGACGTTGTTTAGATTAATTATTATTTGATTTCAATAATGCAGTCAAAATTAATAAAGTCAAAATCGTTTTTGACATGGGCACATGCTTCAATGAATATAGAAGAAACATTCCAAAAAGTTAAAACAGAGTCACAAAATAAGAAGACAAACACAAAATTACGCACAGTAAGCTCCCAAAATGGCGGAAGATTGAAATTACGTAGTGGATTTTTCAGTGCGGCCTGGTGTATGAGTTTTTTTGCCTACACAAAGGACAATGGCGAATAATAGGTGATGGCATTGTTAAGTGTCTACCTAAGTCACCATTACAGATATCAATAAAATAATTTACTATAGAAAAACTAATAGTTGTTGTAGTTGTTACGATTCGTTAGTTAAGACAGACGAAGATCTTATAACATACAGCCAAGTTTGACGTGTATTTTATTCAGAAAACTCTTCTATACATACTAATGCGTTCTTTAAGGATTCCCTCCATGTTAGTAGTAACTACCCTATATAAACATATGTGAAAATTATATTGACTAGTTGTAACGATTTCCCAGTTAAGACGTTTTATACCATACAGCCTAGTCTGATGTGTATTTTGTTTAAACTGGAATATCTCTAATTCCTGACTTCTTGCAGTAGTAGTATGACCGAAGAAAAAATGTACAGGATCTTAAACTATATTTTTACATATTTTCCATTTGTAGACGCAAGAAAAAAGTCAACTTAAATTTATTTGGGAGTTCAATTCACCATTGTCCTTTACGTTGACAAAGTAAAAAAATTAACTTGTTTTATTCACGATTCATGTAATTTAAGGAATTTTAAAAATAAAAATTTAATTAAACAAATATTACATTAAAAATAATGATTCGATTATTTGAATATTTTTAACGATTATTTGAATCTTTTTGCCGATTATTCGCATATCAATGAATTTTAATGATCCAAACATTACGGTATGGCACATAGCGACATATCATTGAAACGACGTCAAGTAAAAAAGTTGATACTGGTTATTTTTTTAATATTTGGCTTTATTTGAAAGATTCGAATTTAAATTAGCGATAAAAAACTAAACACGTTGTAATTAAATATAAATAACTTCATAATTCTTCGGATTTAGGTTATTGTAAATCGTATGAGTACGCTTGTGTAAAGTTATTGCGGAATGATTAATGTGAAACGTCAAAAGGTATTTCTTAGATTTGGTTGACTATAATGTGTTTACATTAACGACAAATAGCCGTTGCAACAAACCGTGATTATGATTGATAAATTGTGACGATATAATACATTCGAGACCCACGCCGCACCCATGTCTAGATTTCGTCTTAGTCTATTTGTTCACGAGAGCACACAGCGAGCCATACAGAGGACTGTGTAGTCAACTACAGCAGGGGTTCTCAAAGTGTGCCCCGCAGCGCCCTGGTTCGCCGTAGAGAGGGGCGCTGTGAGAAGCACCTGTTTACCTTTCTCCGGAAACTAAACTTTTTATAAATTCGCGAGTACAATATAAACCGGATTTTCAGATGTTGCTGTCATAAAGAGCAAATATAGATCTACATGTGTGGAGATCACCAAACTCGCACGTCATATTGACCAAGTTGTCATTGTATTTCCTCTATCTAGTATCATTGTACTCTGTTTCGACCAGCTGGGGCGTCGAGATTAATTATTAAACTTGTTAGTGCGCCTCGAATTGAAAAAGTTTGGAAACCCCTGACTACAGTCTTGCAGATTACCTGTCGTGCAGTAAAAGACAGTTGTCAGGACCTAGTAGTTATAGCTAACGACAAGGCGAAGGTCTTGTCGCGATAAAACTGCCTTCGCAAGCCGGTGGAAACGATTTGAGACGTCAGTCGGCCATCGATATAAACAAACCGTGACGACACAGTTGAAACCGGCTCTGCCCTGTCGACTACAACGATGGAATTTGAATGATTCATTTAAACAATCCGACGTGTATTATGCTGATTCATCACTTATGTATCGTTCCCGTGAAACTGAATTCTAGATGGAACTCAACAAAACAACTGAGAACTAAACCGATCGAGCTATATCGTTAATTAATAGCATGGGAGGAAAACACATGCGTGGGAATGCGATTTCATGCGCGTGAGACTTTCCACCGATCAGCTATTTATCGAAGGGAAAAAGTCGGCTGCAGTGTACCGGCAAGACCGGGCATACGCTGGCTTTCTCGGTTACAACGACCTTGCTTAGTTTAATTACTGCATTATTAACTGATTAGCGTTTCTCCTAATACAAATTTAAATTAAACAAACATTTATTAAATATTAAAAGTGTTTATACTTACCTCATACTACTATTTTAATGATGATGTTCTTTTACTTGGTTAGATGTGTTACATATCCCCATATAAAGTTCCGTAGATTTTAGTGGACAAAAAAGCGTGGGACATTATAATTCACTGTATTCATGAACTGTTTAAAGTTAGATGTGTGACATCTAGGCTTACTTTAGCAAATGAATTGACGTGGGTGGAGTAGTAACTATGCATACACTATAAAGTTGCATACTATAAAGTTGAAACTTGATCATCGTGGGCGCTTCGTACATAAGCAATGCGAGCGGAACTTACAGATAACTTCTCGGTAGCGAGTTGATGAGCATGTGTGTTACTCATAAAGAATATTATTATGATGTGTGTGTGTGTGTGGGGGGGGGGGGTATGTGAAATTTAACAATTTTAGGTTTCATCTTAGCCCACTGCAGTACACACATCTCCCACTAACTTTCCGGTTGGCTGGTAGAAAATGCCATATGGCATTAAGTCCGCCGTTTGTACCTTTAGTACAATAAAGTGTAAATAAATAAATAAATAAAATATTATCAGGATTGTTCCATTCTACAGTTTAGCGATGTTCAAATGAGCGTCTTCGTTGCCGTAACTAATTGACACTCGCACGTGCCAATTGCTCTTTGCCGATGTGCCTAATAGTAAGTCAATGTCAAATGATCCATTCACGAGAGGGGAGCAAACTACAATGATTACCGCTCCGTTTTGTGTGATAGTGTGAATTGAACTAATTCACCTTTACCTATTTCTTCAAACAATTTGGACACTTAATTCCGTTTATACACAGCGTCTATATTGGGTGCGTTTGGCAGAAAAAAGCGCTAGCAAGCGCTTGTAAGCAAAATGGCGATCGTAAGCGGTAAGCGCTGTCTAATCGTAAGTAGCTATTTTCCTCCAGGACACGATGTTAGTTTTAACCGGGGAATCTAACCTAATTTAAATATATGTTTGTAAAGTATTCATATTAAAAACTTACCAATCATGAGTTTTTAATAGCATGTATATGTTTATTCATGTCATTAAATTACTTAAAACTAATATTGCACAAAACAACTTATAAACTCTACTTCAAAACAAACAAATTAAATA
Source organism: Parnassius apollo (assembly GCA_907164705.1). Lineage (NCBI taxonomy): Eukaryota > Metazoa > Arthropoda > Insecta > Lepidoptera > Papilionidae > Parnassius > Parnassius apollo. Next base: position 991,668 of record CAJQZP010001278.1, read on the forward strand.
AGCAAAATGGCGGATTGTGTCAGCGCTACTGAAGTAGCAATCGTGTCCTGGCCGAAAACTATTTTAGCGCTTATAAGCGCTTGCTAGCGCTTTTTTCTGCCAAATGCACCCATTCTATAACAATGCCTTTTCATGTCGTAATCATTACTTTTCTCTCTCTCTCTCTCTTTCTTGACATAATATAACTTGGACGAGTTTGACGCAATGCAGTGGGCACATTAAAAGTCGTTCGGTTAATAAACTCATTCATCATTTTCGTTTCAAGCCCAAGTTGTCTAAAGCGGCTCATTGATGTAGGCGACTGCCAACCGAGCTGTAGGTGTGTGTTGCATTACAGAAACGGCCGAGTTGCGCGTTCAATGACGGGGCGCTCCATTCATTCAACAAACGCGCATACGGAAGTCGCTCCGTTCACTATTACGCCGAGCGTTGCAAATTCGTGTTTATATTCAACTAACATACGATCGTAACTATGTTCGTGGCGATTGAAAAGTTTTAACGCCGGTCACACGTTCGATTTTTGTCAATGGGTGACGTCATTCGATAGGAATTGATTTCTATTTGCTTTTTTCCATCAAATGCTTCTTCGTAACTTCCTTCCGCCTACGGCTGGGCTGTCGGCTTCCTTTTGTGTTATCGTTTCTTCACTATAAATAGCAGCATTCGATTTTACGATGGAAGTGTAGAGACGCCCACGCAGCGCCGCCGTTACGAGCGAATTCAATCAAGCGTGTTCGAGTACACAGGGAGCCGGATCCTACGAGATCTATGTTACCGTACATCAAAAAGACATAATGCAGTCGCTGTCATTTACTCGTTTTGTTCCATTATCCAGTTAAAGATGTTATTTAGTGTAGAAACTGCTGACATACCCACGCACTTGGCGTACTGAATTCAAGAACTCCTTAAAGATAAGTCTCAAACATACGAACCCGCGTGGGAGATCGCTGTTATGATTACATCAATTTGAATGATCTATTTCAACTTTAAAGATCGTATGTACACTTTGTCGTTCACAAAGTGTTTATTTATAGCTTGAAACTAATTACGCGTTTGGAGAAAAATTGGATTTTATTTTGTTTGTTCGTTTGTATTGAAGATATTATTATTCAATACTTATGTATCTTGTAATCAAATAGTTTCACGAGAATGTATATTTCATAGATGCCTTTAGGTGTCCAAATGACAATCGGTCTCGGAAACCCATCGCTGGCCCTACACTGCGTATTCCCAAGAAACGTATCTAAAGTATATTGTAGGCTAAAATATATTTCGTGTTTGACTATTTGTAATGTTTTATGATTAAAAAGCCTTTACATGCGATTGTGCCTTAGGGAGGTAAGAAACTACTTGGCGACCTAGTTAACGTTTACTACTAACTTAATGGGTCACGCACGTCCCTTTGGTCATGTTCTATACAACGCTTATCTATGCTATATACTAACTATATATAATATAATATTTGTAATTATAATAATACTATAAAGAGAGATGATTTGTTTTGTGCTTGTGCTGAATAAACTGCTAAATCGATTTTAAAATTCATACATCTATAGAAAGCTACATTATTAGTGATTAACATAGGCTTTATTTTATTTACAAAAAAAGGAATCCCTAAGGAAATTCCTATATTCTAATAATCGACGTGAAAAAAGTGCTTTCCTTATTAGCAATCATAGAATACTATATAATATACCTTTAAAGGAGCAATTCTTGTGTATATATATATATATATATATATATATATATATATAATCGGAATCTCGGAAACGGCTCCAACGATTTACTTAAAATTTTTGAATTTTACATAAAATTTTGTGTGCAGGGGTTTCGGGGGCAATAAATCGATCTAGCTGTGATTTATTTTCAGAAAATGTCTTTTTGTCCGTGTTTTTAAGCAATGAGAAACTGCTACAATATCGTTAGAATAAGAAGGTAAATTTTGACAGTTTATTAATGATTACAAATAGCTTAATTGGTATATTGGGCTGTCACAAAATCGTAATACCATGGTTCGAGCCCAGACCGACCGACCGACTTTTTTTAAATTTTTTTTTTCAAGTTCCTTTCTTTTTTGAGAAAATCTATTTTTCGGGCCCTTTTTTTAGTATTTTTTAAAAACACGAAAATTTAAATAAACTAATTGCACTCATGATTTTTTATTCAAATAACCATTTCAGTTTTTTCTATTATGTCGCTAAGATTAAAAAATATTATTCGTATTTCATCAGTATGTAATTTGTATCTAAATATATTTTCCAAAACACACGAATTAAAATAAATATAAATAATATATCCGGGCGAAAAATACCGAGCAAAGCTCGGTTAACCAGGTATTACTATGTAATACATACATAATATAACGGGGGAGTGGGCGGGAGCCCGTGTAGCCACTAACATGTCAATTCACACCTATAAATGTCAACACAATTAATCGTTTCCAATTTTCGTGTCAAGCGTCGCATCATGCAAAACGTTTAAATAATGGCAAATTGTGCAATGATTACTTGTCGAAATAACAGCAGAAGATGGAATTTGAATAAACGATACATAATCTACAACCAGTACGTCGAAACTATTTATATTTTTGCCCCGGCGACTCCGATCCTCGTACAAAATAAGGTTGAGCCATTCTATTGTGTATTATTACATAATTCTATTGTGTATTCTATGTTAGCAATAAACGTGGTCCTTCACTGCTGGCCGTATGAGGACGCTCAAGGTCGCTCAGCGAGCTATGGAGAGGGCTATGCTCGGAGTTTCTCCGCGTGATAGACTCAGAAATGAGGATAAAATGAAAAAAAAGTAAAACCAGACTGACCGACATAGCCCAACGTAAGCCGAAGTGGCAATGGGCCGGCCATATAGCTCGAAGAACCGATAACCGATGGGGAAGAAAGGTTCTCGAGTGGCAGCCTCGTACCGGTAGGCGTAGTGTAGGGTGACCCCCCACTAGATGGAATGACGACCTGGTAAGACATGCAGGAAGTTGATGGATGCAGGTGGCTCAGGACCGTGCTTTGTAGCATTACTTGGGGGAGGCCTATGTTCAGTAGTGGACTTGTGAAGGGCTGTAATGATGATGATGATGATGATGTTAGCAATTATATGTCGGTTTGTCTCGAGTAGGATCTTCTGAAATTCAATATATTCTGCTACCAGATACCAACACCACTGCAAATTTAATACACAGAGAAGCTTTGACGTAACTTAAGATTTTATCATCTATACTAAGTTTGTATCATAATATTTTTTATTATTATAGATAGGGTCGTGTTTGATCACTATCTCACCCTATGGTAAGCGATAATGTGGTCGACTATGGAGCATACACACTTGCCTAAACGTAACCTATTCATTCTTGACTTACACATAAATGTAATGAAAGAGTTCCCAAAACGTTTGACTCAAAACTTTGGGCTCGTTCAGTTATAAAGAATCTTTTTAAAAGTAAAAAAAAATTAGAATCGACATTTGTTCACGCAAACGAAGTCGGTGGCGGGTCAGCTAGTCAACAATAAAGTTATGATGAATTGAAAAGATATAACAATGCAATAGAGCCAGAAGTATGTTTTTACATTGAAATATTCTAGATCAGACAGCGTAACTTACATAATTGGAAAACTTAAGAACGCTTCCGTGACCCCGGAATATTCTCAGGAAACTCATTTATTTATAATTAACGTAATTGTTATTTGATGTTGAAATTAATTTAATGTAGGTAACCACTTTTTTATATCTATAAATTTTTTAAAAAATGTTTTAAAAAACCAGTTCTAATTAGCGTTTTAAATATATTTGTTAATAACAATAAAGTTAAAACATAAATAGCACAATCACAATTAATGCTTGTAATAAATTTTTGTATGTAATTATTATGTAAATAAGAGATAGAGATGTTTTTTCTAATGATACCTATATATTTTAACTAAATATTTCGGAATATACATTCTTTCTATAAAGAGAAAGACCCTGTAATGTTGGAAGGTGTTAAATAAGTAGGAGACGTGTTACTGTTGCTATGACTTTAATTATACTGCTCGAAATTCTAAGCTTGACACTAATATATACATACTACAACCTACAACTAATTTCAGAATACATTGTTTGTAGTTTGTAGTAGACACAGTTGACAGAAGAAAATTTTATTTAACTATACTGCAGTAATTATATATTACCGAAGAACTCATGGGCCAGGAACTGGGCGCTCGCCTTAAATTTCGTATTTCGCGATACAAAATCTGAATAAAACTGTTAGTCCTATGATTTAACCCGTGCTCAGAAAACATTATAAGGAAACCAGTATGTTTTTTGAAAATATGAAGTCCGTAATAAACGCGCAGCGCATCCAACTCTGTCTCACACACATAAGTTTCGAACAGAGAAGGGATGAGTCCCCAACAAAATGATATAGGTATTATAGTTTTGTAAAACATTTAGTTGTTGTTGTGCAAGATGATGATTGCATTTAAATATCAAATTCGTTTATCTAATCTAAGATAATACATAAGAGCCTTGTATAAGACGCCCAAAGTCTGTTTTAACGGTATATATCAACTTTTCTTCGATCATCCTTTCGCTTATAATATAATATAAAAATTTTGAAAAGTTTTGTATGTGCTACCAAGCTTTGCGCGATTGCGCGTAACTAGCAAAGATATGTTGCGTTTGATTTCTTGCGACATTCATAGGTTTAAAGTGTAGTCTGTAAATAGCTTTGAAAATGAGATTAACCTAATTAGACGTTAATAAGATCGAATACCATCTCCTATGTGTTCTATTACTAAAGTTTTAATTGTTAATGCTTACTTAGAATCGTTTACGGAAATTCTAATAATTTCAATAAAGGTTAATAAAGGCTTAAAGCCAACTGTATGCTGGAGCCCTAAAGAGTTTGAGTTTTTAACATGAAAGATACGTAAAGTCGAAATCGCAAATCGAGACCCTTTTTACTGGAAACGAGGCATCCCATCTTAGTTCTCAAGGCGGACAACGCATCTGCGTTTTGATTCGTAATCGAGGGTAGATGTAGATGTCTATGGGCCACAGCAACCACTTACCATCAGGTGGACTGTGTGCTCGCTTGTCAACCTTTTCCCATTAAAAAAAAAACATGGTCGTAGTCGCTGACGTCAGGTACCAACGTCACTGCTTCGTGATTGGAGCTCGTTAACGTTCTGCGACATAACTTACCTCGGCGCCTTGCAGGCTGCCTGCCACTGTTACTCCGATCCGTTTGTAATGCGGACAAAGTAATGTGTCAATTCTTTTTGTACATAATCGATTCGTGTTGCGTAAGTAAATACAAGTTCCGAAAATAGAGTTTTTTCATTAACTTATTTAGATTAAAATTCCTAGACATAAATTATATCTGAAACACCTCATGATGAGCAAATAATGTCTTCATAAGAGAAATATTTAAGGGGACGGCGTATTTTTGCTACTGCTATCCTCTATACGTATTTCGAGGTCCTGACATCAGGTATCTGTAAAATTATTAAATTACTGATAAAATATTTTTTGGTTTCAAAATATCGTGTTTAATTACAATCTAATAATGATATACAGTGAATTTCGGTTATAACGACGGCGGGGGGACCACTTTAATGTCGCTATATCCGGAGGTCTCTATATCCGAAATAATAAAAAGTCATGTACATATTTACTTATCATTTATTTAATTATGTTATACACGGGTGTAATTGCAAAAAAGTGTTATAGTGCACTGTTTAAGTTTAGTTTTTGTGCACGCTGTAAGGTGTATTCCATTTTCATAATTTATTTTGGTCTTCACCAAATAAACAGTACTTTTTGAGCGTTGTTATAGCACATAATGCATCTCTATTTGTTGGAATCTCATTTAGATTGCAATCTTCTTCCTCTTCTTCATCCTTCTTTTCTTGTGTTTGAAGAAAAAACAAAGGATAAGAAAGCTTAATAGTTTTATGAATGAGTATTTGTGCCTTTACCGACTCAGTCGCAATATCAGCAAGGGATTTCTAGGAATCCGAAATTGACGCTATAACCAAAGTCGCTATTACCGAATGAATTTAAAGAATTCGTCACGTCAAGGGACGTAAGTTTGACGTCGCTATACGTCGCTAAAACGTTACAACCGAGGTCGTTATTAATGAAATATTATAAATTAAATTCCCCCGCTGCTTCTGTCTGTATATATGCGAGTACCTGTTAACCACCGTGGGAATCTTCATTGTATTTCTATTGTTGAAAATCGAATGAAGATTCACGATCATCGATTCACGAGGATTTAAATTAACTAATGTAATGATATAATTATTTGTCGATTAATTCTGAAATAAATTGTGTCTCCGTAGAGCATCTACAATGTGTATTGCCTAAACAGATAATTTTATGAAAATAATGTAGGTATGTTGTAATTGTTCTCAATGTTTTAAAAAAAGTAGAAGCACTATTCGTCTTTAAAAAAAAAGTTGCTTATAATTTAGGTTTAAACTAGAGTTTGTTTCCGTAAAGAAGTACGGTGGAAAATACTTTGATGAAATTGTAAAGTATCGAATTTGACGGCAAATGTTAAATTTCACAAAGACTTTCTTTCGTGACAAAGACTTCTTTGAACCTAATACTATCAAAAAACCTCTTTTGTAACAAGATGCTATAATATGTCTATCTAATTAAAATTAGCTCACAGTAACAAAAAGAAAACTAAAAATACACTTAGTTAAACTTCAGTTTACACGAGTTGTATGTATTAGTTGTGTAACAAAGTACAAAAAAATATTCGGCTATTATTAGATATTCGGTCTATTCGGCTACTTTTATCCTATTCGGTCGAATACCGAATATCTAGGTACTATTCGGCCGAATACCAAGTTTTATTGTAGTCAGATAATTGATGAAATGAAAATATTTATTTATTTTATAATTATTTTTTTTTCTTGTAATAGTTAAAGTATTCATAAGAACATAATCAAATTCCACATTACAAAAAAAATGAAGTACATATCAGATAATTGTCTATGCACTCGAATTATCGTAATTTAAGTGGAAGATAATGGTGTAAAAAGACGTATTTTTCCTCATTTTCAGACAATAGTTTACTCCTTTTCTTCTCGTAGCCAGTCCCAGCTTCAGAGAATAGACGTTATGAAGGATAATTACTACATACTTCCTTCTCGGCCAATACTTTTGCCTAATATTCAGCTATCCGGCCAGGAAGTCCTCAGAATATTCAGCGTGTTGCCGAATATACTATTCGTTGCAAGTCTATTTATAACCATTATTTAATGCATTTTGTCAATGTTAATTAAATATTTTTGGTATGCAATAAATTACCCTGCACGTCCCTATTGAGTCACTAACTCGATTGCTTTTCCTGTGACACCTGAGCTTTCAAGTAGTTAGGTACCTAATTAATATAATAGCAACGCGATCGGGCACTTACACGAAATTAGAAGCGCTACGCAACAAGCTGGTGAGCAGAAATAAAGAGGAGAGAATAATATAATAGAAAATTTAATATAAATAACATCTTTATATGGCAATGGGACAAAATGACATTTCTCATCTTAAACGAGCTCACAGTCCACCTGATGGTAAGTGAATGCTGTGGCCTATATAGACATTTCCATTTATCTGTGCGTTTAATCGTGTTTGCACAGGGATCACGGCTCACTGGCCCATCCCGCAAAGGACAAAGCCGATTTGCTGGGCTCTCTCTTTGCGTCCAACTCGACTATTGATAACGGGGGGAACACACCGACAACCATCCCGCGGTATGAGTGCTTAATGCAGGATGTGCTGTTAACCCAGCGCTCGGTGCTTCTCCCTGGAAGTCGAGTGGGCCTGATAGCGTCCCTCCTATTGTGCTGAAGCGTGTGCTCCAGAGTTAGCACCGGTTTTAACGCGTCCTTTCTGGTACACCTACTCCCTAGGCGTAGTCCTGAACTCATTTAAGTCAGCTTTACTACACCCGATCCCTAAAAAAGGCGGCCGCTCAGATCCGTCCAACTACAGGACTATCGCTATCACCTCCTTGTTCTCCATAATAATGGAAACAATTAATTACTGCCAGCTCATGAGGTACCTTGAGGATCACCAGCTGATAAGTGACCACCAGTACGGTATCATTTGGGATTGCTCAGCTGTTGATCTTCTTGGTTACCTAACTCAAAGATGGGCGGAAGCAATAGAGTCCAAGGGGGAGGCGTTGGCCGTTAGTTTAGATATAGCGAAGGCCTTCGATCGGGTTTGACATAAAGCGCTTATTACGAAGATTCTTTCCAATGGGCTTCCCGCGATATTTTTCAATTGGATCACCAGTTTTCTTGCAGATCGGATCATCGAGGTCGTGTTAGACGGTGCATGCTCCGATTACTCGCCCGTTAACACTGGTGTTCCACAAGGCTGCGTGCTATCACCAGCGCTGTTTCTTCTGCATACGAATTATATTTTACAAACCGATAACATTCTTTGCTATGCGGACGACAGCACTCGTGATGCTTTATACACCGGTCGTGCCAGTATTTCTCGGGAAAACGTCACCGAGTACCTGAACAAACTTGTGTCTGAGGTCGAGACTTTGTTAAACAAAGTCGCGAACTGGGGGCTACTAAATCTAGTCCAGTTCAATCCACAAAAGACACAAGTTTGCGTGTTTACCGCTAAAAAGAACCCTTTCGTCGTTATCTTCGTGGGCGACACTGAAAATTTTTAGAAATGGCCACTTGTAAACGATATAATAAAAAAATAAGTTCAAATTTTGAAAAGAACTCATTGTCGATATTATTGTGCGTACCTATGTATTTTATTAATTTGTCATTTGTTTACGATTTGGCGGCAAATTGAAAATTGTCTGTCGTCTCGAGAATTTTTTGTACAATGATTTTTTATGACTTTCGATGTCATTTAAATAAACAAAAAAGTTATGATAGACTTCGATTTGCCTTTCAAGATGAAGCCCCATCCTATGCCACTGTTTACAACTGATTTACTGAGTTTAAACGTACGTGGTCGCAATAATCTCACCTATGATCCGCGTGCGGGACGGACAAGAACATTTAACGGTCAGGAAGCTTTGTGCCCGGAGGATACCTCATAATTTGACAGAGGCCCAAAAACTGCGCCGTGTGATTGGTGTCGTGAAATGGTTCAAATATTTAACGGAGCTGACTCAAATGCTCTATTCAACATACTTACGGGTGTCGAAAGCCGGATTTATTGTTATGATCCTGAAACTAAGAGACAGCCTGCCGTCTGCGTGTTTCCTTTCGAGGAGTTGCCAACTAAAGTGAAGAGAGGTCGAAGCGTGAGAAAAAAGATAGTAGCCTAGTTTTCCAACACAATACGCAACAATTGTTTGCCACTTGTCTTGGTAAAAGTTTGGGAGAAACGATCACGCAGTGGGATACTCTTTCACCACTACAACGCCTCGTCGCACACCGCCAAGCAAACAATCGACTACTTGGCGACATCGGACGTGGAATTACTGGGTCACCTGCCCTATAGCCCCGACCTCGCACCTTTCGTTTTTTTATTTCAGAAAATAAAAGAAAAATTTCGAGAAAAACGTTATATGACGCCGAGAAAGCAGTGGCTGTGTTTCAAAATGCCGTCAAAAAGACCCCTAAGGACGCATGGACAAAGTGCTTTTCTCAGTGGTTCCATCGGATGCAGCGTATTGATGTAAATGGACACTATTTTAAAAAGATATAATAAAACTAATAACTTGCTAGCTTGTTCAGTTTTTGATTTTCTAAGAACTTTCAGTGTCACCCTCCTACTACGTAATACTATTATTTATTCTGTGCTCCTACTCAGTATGAAGGCACTCTCCTTGTTGCCTTAGCCAATATCGGAATCCTCGGCGTCGACAAATCGAGTGACGTGCAGTAACTTGGAAGAGAAGGTCAAATTGGCGTCAAAAAAGCTTGGCCTACTTAGCAGGTATTTCATGCCAGCACACCGCAATTTTACTAGGCACAGGTTCGGCTGCACATGGAATACTCTTCCCATCTGTGGGCTGGGGTTCCCCAGTGTCAGCTCCTTTTATTTGATAGCATCGAGCGCAGAGCCGTTCGAAGCATTGGCGACCGAATTCTTTCCGATCGGCTTGATTCAGTGGCACTGCGAAGAGATGTTGCATCTCTTTTTTTCCTTGCACAGTTTCCCTTTGCAATCGACTACCACCAGACATTTTTCCGGACCGTTACCACTTAGGGACCTTCAGGAAAAGAGCCTACTCCTATTTAAAAGGCCGGCAACATATTTGCAATTCCACTGGTGTTGCAGCTGTTAGTGTGCGGCGGTAGTCACTTACCATCAGGTGAACTGCATGCTGGTTAGTCCCCTCTTCTATAGTTTTTTTTTTTTATATCTTTAGGTCTATATAATAGGCTACTATAAAAACAAACAAGTAAAATGATTCATTAAGACACTTTCAGTGCGTTAGTATTTTGTACATAAATATGTGAACCAGGCGTTTATGAAATGTATGGAAGTGCATTAAAATAGTTTTGTCTGCTTAGTTAATTGGAGTACTCCCATGGTGCAAGAAAACGAAAATTTGAATTTGATATTTTTTTCTTTTACTATATCTAATAAATTAGCGAATTGATTAGATAATCTGTTTAATTTGAATTGATTAGATGAGCTGATTAATTTACATCCTCGAGCTGATTAATTTACATCCTCGCAATTTCACACCATTTGATTGAGTCTTTGGTGTAATAAAGATAGTTACATATGATACTTTAGACTTACTACGCTCCGTTTGTGATGCTAGCAAAAGGTTTTACCTTTGCATCTGTATCGGCCCTAGTGATAATCACGTGCTGATAGAGCTGGTGTGGTCGCAGGCTATCGACAGTAACGTCACGGTGTGACGTCAAGAGCGAACGCTCGCGTGAGTTCATTCACGAATGTATCTGTGCACGGCCACGGACGTCCACAGTCCGCTACAGCTTTATCTACATACATTACGGTTGTTATACTATAAATACTAGATAAGAAAAAACTACGTAGATGTGATTCTTTCTCGGTATCCTAAAATCGACATTGTACGAGGTATACTTTGAGTTAAATATAACTTTTGATTCCAGTGATAGGTTAATTTCCTTCAAATATGCCTCCCCTTTTGCTATTTCTTACCACTTTACGTGAACCTTTTTTTTAACTTAAATCACTTTGAATCAAAGTCAAGAGGGTAAATAATCATCGTTCAGACTGCCGAAGATGCGTACCGATAATAAGTAACTTCGCATAAAAGGTTGATCTAACCCAACCATTTGTCAGCTCAACCCTGCCAGCATCATCATCAATGTAGAAGACATTAGCACGGTAATATTATCTATACAGTATTGTAACTCGGCCGTATCTTTCAAATAAATGCCTACAGCCGTGCGGAACGTAAACATGTGATAGGGCTACCTGCCTCCAGCATTTTTACATTTGCCTACTTTGTGTTTCCATTTAGTTTTATGATTGTAAATATACTTTTTATATAAACAAATAAAATAGGTACTTTGTGAATTGAATAGGAAGTGTTCAATAAAAATGCGTGTCGTTTTTTGATTGGTAGATTTAATTAAAAAACCATGTTTATGTTTGAATAACAAATCGGTTAAATAAATTTGCGACCGAAAAATATTTGCACCTCGGCTGAGACTTACGAAATGCTTTATTATTAAATTTTTAAATATAAAAAATCCGCTTTCTAATATAAAGCTAAAAATAATATAAATTAAAAATTATTTTGGAAATCATGGAAAACGTGGAGAAAAGGAATATCTATTAATTGGTTATAGATACCTGCAGCTACTTTACAATTTATATGTTTGTTTTTAAATGAAGTTCAGTTTTATTATTTCTTTATTTCTATTCTATTATTTATTTCCTCCATTTTTTTATATATTTCACAAAATCATGACTGCGGCACAGTCTCGACTGTCTGCATGCCGAGCGCATGCCGAGATCGAGGCGCGTAGGTATAGCTCTCGCTTCGTCCGTTTGTATGAAGTTGGAATACTGTATAGATAATATTACCGTGACATTAGACCCGGAATAATGCTGATTCAATGCGCGAGTCGCGTTCAAGATAAAATCGACTGCGCTCCTAAAATATTGCAATATGCTTTACGCGATATGTTAAATTAAAACATGTGCGGTTTTATTTCTCATCATGCTATTATTGTAATTTTAGTCAGCGTAACGCCTTGAGCGTTGGGATAAATCTAAGAAAATCTCTTTCCAGATGCTGAGTCATAACGATTTTTAAAGTTTCAACATCGACTAAGCCTTGAAGTTCAAGTACACTCATACATTTATTTATAAATGCTATATGATATGATGCTGGGGAATGGGTAGGTATTTAAAGTGCGTAATAGGATAATAACTGAACATTTTATTTTTATGAATCATGACTTGTTTCAATAATGTTTTTACTATTTGAAGTGTTTATGTCATCCTGCTATTTACATTGTAAACTACTGTACGTTAGTAGATAAATCAACAGTTTTTGTTAAGTTAACAAGCATATAGAGTCGTGGTAGCTCGGATGGTTAACGCTCGCTGAATATAACAGAACGCGAGTAGCCCGGGTTCGATCCCCACCGGCACCAATGAAATAGTCAATTGCAATTTTAAGTGCTGATTTACCACTTGCTCGGCGGTGTAGGAAAACATCGTGAGGACCTGCATGTCTGAGGAATAAGAAAAAAAATATTTCGAAGACATGTGAAGTTCGCCAACACGCATTGGGGCAGCGCGGCGGACACTACCTTGCCCTAAAACCCTCTCAGAAATGAGGGGAGGCCTGTGCCCAGAGGTGGGACGTATATAAGCTGTAACTTTACTTTAACAATCGTACTCCTAATATTTATGTACACATTTATTCAAGAAGTTTGATGAATCAGATCTTGCCAAAGGCCTGAGTGAAAAGCGTTCAGCCGCTCATGAAACAGAAGAAGAAGAGCGGGTATTTGTTGTACATTGAGGTTATTTTATAAAATGGAACTGATAAACGAACTTATAGTCAACGTAATGGTAACTGTACCGCCCACGGACAACTGCAACCGACTTGAAGCAAAGCGGCCTACAGATACGGCGCCACCTCTGAGGTTGAAGATAAAATGCGTAAGAGCCTGTGACTATACTGGCTTTCTATATCCTCTAGACCTAAACGTAGCAGTGCAGACGGACTCCTAGGCAGAAACTTAATAAATCTGCTTATTTGATGCAGATAATAAAGTTTCTTCTTTTGTTTTTTTTTTTTATGTATTACCACGTTCACACAGATTGTAATGTCAGTACAGGGCACCCCATTTACCTGGTAGAGAGGCATTCTACCTTAGTCCTCAGGGGTGACAACGCTTCCGTATTTTAATTCTCAATTAAGGATAGATGCACTGACTCACGGCATCCACTTACCATCTGTAGATGCCGTCGGTGGACTATGTGCTCGTTTGTCACTCTTATTTATAAAAAAAATAAATAAACACGTTAGCCAATGTGAATTGAAGTGTGGCAACTATTGCAAATGCTAATCTATCGAGTCGTATCATGGCCTATATGTTAAGCAGTGGACTTGGGGTAGGCACGTAACGAACAAATAACGTAACGAAAGACATTTGATATTGCTCCATTTCGAGGCGAAACACGTGCCGTGTAATGTAATGCCTCGTGAGAATTTACAGTGAGGGGGGGGGGGATACGTCAGCTGCAGTGGCGGCAACAGTTAGTGCATGTGATTGCGTGATTGAGGGTAGCGTTATACAAACTTTAATTTATGTATATATCTAAAGAATTCAGTTACTTTAATATTACACACATACATTGTATGTGTTAGTTTTTGCTTCCAATAAGCTCAGGGGGTTATTTGCATACATTTAAAACATAATATACATTAGCACATAATTAAATCGTTATAAAATACTCGCACAGCAATTAACCGCAAGGTCGAATTCATTAACAGGTCTCATAAAAGTATGTAAAGTCCTCTTACGACTCTTGAATGGAATACTCAACATTACGCAGAAATATTTTTTTAAAATGACAGTTTCACACATCTGTTATTATTTTTACATACATTGTTTACTTTAGTTTATTGCTGTTTACAGAAATATAACATTGTTCAAGTCACCAAACATTGTTATTCTCCCTTATATCTCCCTTATATTTGCCTCTAATCCCTTTAGAGACTGTAGGCATTTAAACAGAAATAGATCATGTTATAAACATACGGGCAGGCGCGTTTAACCTCGACACACTTGCTAAATAACTGCCTGCCGCTTCCTACGTAGGTACGACTAATAACTTATTCGAACGCGCCTCAATGGACGCCTCCATTGTCCAAGCATATTTTAAATGTTTCCATTCACAAGCAAGAGAAACATGGTCGATTGAACACAAACACGGTCTACGATTTTTCTGACCATTATCCATCTCCAACTATTTGATTTAATTGATTACATTAATCCTTTCTATCATTATCATTCATTACAGGCTACACACACACACACACACACACACGCGCGCGCACGCACGCACGCACGCACGCACTCACGCACGCACGCACGCACGCACGCACACGTGCGCGCTTACTTTATTGATGTTAATTGTTCTTAATTGATGATGTGGCCTATAGTCATAAATACATCTATTATCAATAATTTATAATTATAAATTTATAAAACATAAAGATAATAGAGTATCAAAATGCAAATGCGATGTCATCTCAGAGGACTAAGAACGTGTCCTACAAACTTCTCCACCGAAAAAAGGGCTTAGGTTCTCTGCACTTATGATACGAAATATTCATTCACCAGTTTGATTACTTTAGTATTCTGTGATAAACTCGAGTTGTTAAAAATTAACTATCTACTCATTAAGAGGCCCCCACTTCCCCGCGCGTCGTATGCTATGTACCGACATGTTTGTAATCACTAATACTCTAAGTAGATAGGTCGTTAGATACTTATTTCATTATGTTTATCATATATATGCCTGTTTCTTAACGCCAACCCAGTCGCTTCTTATTTTTATAACGGTTATTTCCCATTTTAATTTTACGTCTTCCTGTTGCGTAATGTGTTTTCTGATCGTAAGCGACACAACTTCTCCCTTCAAAAGCCGGAGCAATACTAATAACGGAGCGACAGGAACCAAGCTTACGCGCCGATAGTTTAGATAATTTCTTTTTTACAGTGAAAATAATGATATTTAAAAAAAATGTAAATAACATAAGCACTGCTTTATGGTTAGTTCAGTTAGTATGCAAAGTTTCATGATCTTATTTAAAGTATTTTATGAATAACAGCGGTTTATTGTTCAGTTTGGAGGTAACTTTGGATTTTTTTTCTATCGAGAAAATTTTACGGAATCGTGTTTTCGTCTAACATAAACCTTAACATTAATCCTCAACTTTACCATATATTTATTTCAAAATTAATGCTGCAATACTTTCGGCATAACGAAGGATCTTGCTAAGCCATTTGAGGTTATATTTCCCCTTAAGCAAAAGTTAGACAAGTGTTAATAATGTTTCAATAAGAAGAGCCCTTTACTGGTTTTTGAATGATTATAAATTCTAAGTCAACTTTCATCGTCTAGCCTCTTTTTAAAATTGTAATTGTTTCGATTACGTTAACATTATTGTTGATGTGGGAGAATGAAACTATTGCCAACAACTAAAGCCATAGTTTCCTATTTAATGTTATGTAATGCCTTCTAAATGGCGCTGTTTTCTATCTATCAATTAAGTACGTAGTGCTATTATATACACATATACAACCGTATAGTAACCGGACACATTGTATATACCACAACGTTTTCAGTCTTTCGTATGTTTGTTTTCTTTAATCTTTTTAACTTAGTTGCTTTTGCTATTTTACGGGGTTTATAAGTAAGGGCCGATCCCCATTTGCCGTTCACAGTTGGTCCGATCTCGGTCTGATTTATTATAATGGAATGGGATTCGACCGAAACTTGACTGTTACGGATAGTATGAATGCACACACATATTTTTACTTGATAATATTTTATCAGATCGAGATCGGACCGAGAACGAACTGTGGACGGCATTATAATGAGGATCAGCCCTCAATTTGCGGTGACGTCATTAAATGTGTTAGTCCTGTCAGGATGGAAACCAGTAAGTCGGGCGTTAAAAAACCGTCCCTAGCGGGCGGTCATTGGCAGCGGGCGGGTCGGGCCGCATTCCTGTGCGACGGAGCACCTCACGCCCACACTCGCGTCCCCTCACGATATAAACCGGCCGAGTAGTAAAATGCCATTTCTTCATATCCTCCGAACGTTCGACGTGCATCACTAATTCGACGGTTACCAAGGCACGGCCTCACATATGAGAATTGTTCATTAATAACACGAGCGGCTGTACCGCGGCTTCCGGCGCGGCGGCGGCCATTCAAATACAAATTGGATTCGCACGAATCCGATGCCACATTGTCACACAGTGCAAGTTGTACGCTGTGGATTTTAAACGAGTGCGCAGTCATCTTCATAAAGAACTTTTAGCAATTTATACGAACAAATTTTTATTTCCCGCTGTTATCCTATAGGCTACTTGAGTCATATTATTTGTCAGTCTGTGATTATAAAACGAGGGTTAACAGCCTCAGTAGCGCAGTAGGCAGCGCGTAAGTCTCAAAACGAGGGGCTAACAAATTACGATTTACGCACTAGTTGTCTTTTTTACTTTTGATTGCGGAGATAAATAGTTCAGTAACCATAAAAATATTTTAGAGGATGGAGATTGCTTGCAATTTATGGCTAAATACATTTTTTTTTAATTATATAAATACGTTATTTTTCCGCACTTTAGTGCTATGACTACATGTGAATACCGAAGCAGTCTAAAACTATGAAGTTACTGTCGAATCACTGCGTCTTGCATTTACTAATATTGTTTCTGAAGTTGAAATTACAAAAAGTAAAAATTCAACAAGTAACCACAATAACGGCTCAACCTCTCTCCGCTTATCGATTGGAGGAGATACGATATGAGATAAGATTTAAGAAAAAAAATAAACATTTTTTATTGATATGAATCGAAACATTACTTCCCTATGATACAGTTATATACGAGTCTAAGCTACATATACTTAACAGTATAAATTCGGTTCCTTCGTCATTGAGCTTTGTTATAATTTTTGTAAACATAATAGAATTATTCATCTTGAAATAATTTCCATGTAGCAAGTAGTTTTAGGATTATAAGCTTGTAAGTAAAAATAATGGTCACTAATAAAATGTTAGCGTTCGGCATCGAGGTAATCCAAATAACAGTAGTCTACTTCTAGCATCCATTTTATCGCTAGAAATTACTAAAAGGCTTTTTTCCTTTCTGCACAAGTGATGAGCTTCTCAGTGTAAAATATATCATAAAATAAATTATTTTCTGTTAGTGTATGTGTAGTGTACCCTAAATATATTTTTATTTGACTTTGAAATAGCTTTGCCTTCTACATAATATACGTAAATTCAGTTGCTTATAGCGATGCTGGTGAGCGACAACTCTAGAATCTCCCACGTTGTAACGAGCCTGGCTCGTGATAATCAGATCGGACGGAGCGCGTGGGCGATCTCCCTTGAATGGACGTGCCGGCCGTCTTCGCCCACGGCGGCCATGTCGCCCACGCCGCTGCCTACTACACCTATCACCCCGTCGCCTACTACCGTATGAACTATTAATAAATACTTGGATTACCGAACACGCTGGCGATTGAATTGGGCGTGAGGCGCCTGACTGGAATTTCCCATTAAGGCGATACCGTGAAAAAATGCACCTCCTTTCATCGAATAGTATAGGACTATGACACCACTAACGAAAGTGGGATTTTGATTTAGGTAAATTCATGCCTTTATCTTGAATTTGATTGCTCAAAAACACGATTGTATAATTTTGACTAGATCATAATTATTTGCGAAAACACCTCTAAAAAATCATATATCAATCAATACTTCACACACCTCTAACAAATTAATACTTGGGAAGCACTCAAATATATTCATAACAACAATATTAATAATTTACTTGCTCATTATTTTGATAACTTAAATCAATAATTTTTTAAAAAATATTTTAAGATTCTGACAATTTCTAAGCGCTTTTAATCGTCGCGGGCGCTACGCTATTTTAGACCTTATGACGGCGTTTTTTCAAGTTTTTATAGAAATTATGCATTCACTCGGATCAGTACGGCGATAGCGTTTTCGATGTGTCGTCTTAAGATGAAGCTCGTTATGAAGCCCACGGCGAGTTCGAGGCCGGATGTCGTAGACGGCTCGGATTTCCTTTGCTTGACTTTTTAAAGGAATAGATGTTTCTTATTTGAAAATAAATGGATTCGACGAACTGGTTTTAGACTAATAAATAATATTCTTCAACTGAGCAAGTGATACGAACATGTTTGTTTTTACAAGCTTTCATTAATATGGTTTCTTCGTAATTTCGTATGCCTTTCAGGTTCTGTATTTGTAATCAAATTTTTGAATCACTTGCTGACCGATCCGATTGGGCTGCAAGTTGGCATACCTAGGTAACTTCGATGACAATGCAGTAATATGGTACCAATACCATGGAACTAATGGACCCGAATGCTGGCACTAGCAACACCAATAATACCTTGTTTTAAAATAGGTTTCATATTGAATTAAGTTTACTACATTTACATTTATACATATTAACCTGTCTGTCTCGTTGGTCTAGTAGTTGTAGTAGTACGACTGCTGATCATTAGGTCCTAGGTTCGAAATTTGAAGCTTATCAGCAAAACCGAGTAGGCCAGCCACACTTCTTCAAGAAACATGTATGTTGCAGCCCTCGTGCCTCTCGACTACATTCTTTAAATAAATAGACGTGAGACGATGATCCGTCGACTGAACTACAAATACCTGACGTAGGTAGGTACTAGGTATGCGAGTGGGCGCGAAGTAATCAGCGTGTTTCATCGTGGCGGCATAATGAGATTGTTTGAAAACAACCTGAATCACGACGGGACGATTGAGCGCGCGAATTTCGGTGAACATCGCGTGGGAGGAGACGCGCTGGCGTCGAGGCGCGGTGCGAGGCGGGCGGGAGCTCGAGTAAGGACGCCGTGTGGGCGGCCATTGATCCACGGGGGCAGGTGAATGGTGGACCCCGGAGCCTCCACCCCCATTGAGCAGCTCTACGATCGATCGCCGCCTCGCCCGGGATGCCGCAACCCCGCACTACCTCGCGTGGAGCTATTGCTCTGTTCTCGACAGTTTTACTGCATACAAACAATCCAATGTATTCTCCCGCCCACGCGAACCTCGGCACTTATACGGAAAGCAAGTTTAATATGGTCGACGGGAAAAACCTCAGCGCTAACTGTTCGTTATCGTTGCGGACCCTTCATTTTTGGCATTTATTTGTGGGCAACCATATTGCAATAAAATGCGAGCAGCCGAGGAGGTGGGCGATTGCCGAAGTAAATTCGAATTGGCAATATGAAGTTTCCTAATGGCCTAATAAATAGTTGCTTACCTTTGTAGGGACTAAACCGCGCAGGCGTTAAGGCCAGGCCCGCTCTTAGTGATTGTTTATTTATACTTATATAATTGCTGCAAATAAGGCTCTGTCCATGTTTATTACAACGTAATACATTTTTTATAACATTGGTTAACAAACGAGCACACAGTCCACCTGATGGATGTACATTTATCTTCAATTATGAATCAAAATGCAGATGCGTTGTCACCCCTGAGGACTAAGATGGAATGCCTCGATTCCAGTAAAAGGGTCTGCGGTTCTCTACACTCACCATACGAAACACAGCAGCGTTACGCTGCTGTTTTATACTGGTATTCTGTAGGAACGTTGTGCTGCTCCGGTCGAGCCGACCCATTCGTGATACAACTATAATATAGCTGCAACGTGGCTCTACCTCGTAAAAGTACTCTCCCGACCTACGAACCTAATATGAAACAAATGTGTTTCATGATAAGTTTACCCGAGTCTTATTAGGTTATTTGTGTAGGATGGTGATTTAGGTCTATCATTAAAGCTTACATAGAGTGTATTTCGATTATTGTGTATTACTGACATTTATTAAAACAATAACAGCTCCTTCGCTGCAGTAGCTTTTTATAGTACTAAGGGTGACAAACGGGCACACATCCGCTTAATCGTAACTGGATGCTGTATGTTCTCCATAGACCTTATATCTATCATCGATTAAGAATCGAAATACAAACGCGTTGTCACCCCTTAGTACTAAGATGGCATCGTTTCCAGAAAAACGTATCTCGTTTCTCTGGTTCTCTAGACACACTATACGAAACACAGCAGCATTAAGCTACTATTTTACGCTGGTATTATGCGACAGCGTGGTCCTTCCCCAGTATTTGTGCTACAAGTATACAACTATATATGTCTAAGGACCACCATCAGGTGGACTGTGCGCGTTTGTCACCCTTATCCTATAAAAAATACATCTCGGAATGCGGCTTAAGTAATAAATTGTCCGCTAACTTCATCGATCACTAAGTGATCGATGGCTAACCTATTTATTATTTTATTTTATAGGAAAAGTTGACAAACGAGCACACAGTCCACCTGATGGTAAGTGGTTGATGTGGCCCATAGACATCTACATCTGTCCTCGTTTGCGAATCAAAATGCAGATGCGTTGTCAGCCTGTTGTCAACTTGCATTTGGGCCGCGGAAAGAGAGTAGAAAAAAACCTCTCCAAAACCCAAACCCAAAGTTAAAGTAAGGGGGCCTAACCTGCCGTCGTTACTTTAATTTTTTACTTTACAACGGCTTCAAAATTACTTCATGTATTACACATAAACACCCTTCGCTGTTGCTTAAATTGCTTCATCCCGGAAAACGTAGGCGAGTTCGAGGAAATGACTTCTACTACATAGGTACCTGTTTTAGAATAGAAATATAAACGTTTCGCGCAGACGTGATAAAATGCTGCGATATACATTATGTATCGCAGGTTTATTGAAAAAAGAAAACAAATTTCTACACGAAACGGAAACTGCAGCAGTTTGGCTTCACTTTCTTTAAAAATCATGAATACGTTCTAATAATGTTTCATACCTTCTTTATTAGCCCACAACTGTCGACTGTAGGACGTAGATCCTGTTTTATTTATGACTTTTTTGTCTAAACTACGTCGGTCGGCAACAACCCATGCTTCGCCCATATGTAGGGACAAATTGTTACATTTTTTTATAGGATAGGATGGCAAACTAGCACACAGTCCACCTGATGGTAAGTGGTTGCTGTGGCCTATAGACATCTACATCAATCCTCGACTACGAATCAAAATGCAGATGCGTTTTCAGCCGTGAGAACTTAGGTGGAACGCCTCGTTTCCAGTAAAAAGTGTCTCCGGTTCTCTACATTCACCATACTAAACACAGCAGCATTAAGCTACTATTTGACGCTGGTATTCTGTGAGAGCGTGGGCCTACCCCGGTCGAGCCGACCCATTCGTGCTACAACTATACTACTAATATAACTGCAGCATGGCTCTACCACGTAAAACTATCTATCTATCTATATCTAATGTAACTCGTAATTTTATATTTTTTATTACAGTTTTTCAAAGGTCCACTTTTCAAATCTAGACCTGTACAGATTGCCTTATACCCCCTATGAGATGTGTGCCAAAGTTGGCTAGGCAAGCAGGTTGGCAACCGGAAGGAACTTTTGTTTATTTTTAGTTTTTATAAGGAAGATACTGCAGCTACTGCTGTTTAAACAGGAGATGCCTGTTTCAGTTTCTCCTCTATCGTCCCCTACGACCAAAGACTATTTTTGAGATCCATAAAGCCTATTTTAACATTCTTGTAAGAATGTCTGCGCGTATGTCCCGACGGTTTGTACGTTTGCGTCGTTTGTACGTTAGTGAACTTTTTGTCGAACGTATTTTGAGGGAAATATGTGTATTAATAGATGAATTATTTTCTGATTAAAAAATCCGTGATAATTACCAACTTATTTCAGATCATTACGTATCTCGGGCTCGGGCTGCGAGGAGGCGCTTTCCTCGGGCTCCTCGTCCGAGTGCGAAGACATGCACATGCACACGCAGCAGGAGTTCCCCATAGAGATCCTGCCTAACCTATACCTCGGCAACTCTACCAACAGCGAAGACTGCGACGCGCTCGCCAGGCACAATATTAAGGTACATTGAACTGACAACTGTTGAACCCTTCGATCAACAATACTAACTAGATGTCGGGTCGGCGCAAGAAATCCATCTCAGTAAATAAGAGCGCACATGAGACGTGAGCTCTTGCACGTGAAAGTGTAGCTCGCAAGGCAATAACGGGAAAAGGAACTTTATTTGTTATAACTTAAGTTTGATTTCAAACTGAATGTTATTTAATTTATGTCTTTTCATAGTTTATATTCATGCGGACAGTATTTAGCTATGATTTTGTATGTAACCCGTTATCTAGTTGGTATTGTTGATCGAAGGTTGAACCGATCAATTTAATCAAATCCAAATTCAAAATCCTTCTTACAATATATGTAACCAATGTGCATCATTGGACTGTTACCGGGTGATAAAAATAAACGTAAAAAGGTTTTATGAAGTACCTATTTTTGTGGTCCATAGACATCAACATTTATATTTAACTAAGGATAAAAATGCAAATGTCCCCCTGATGACTATAAAGGAATGCCTCGATACCAGTAAAAGGGGTCACCGGTTCTCTACACTCGCCATACGAAACACAGCACTACGCTGCTATTTTACGCTGGTTTTCTGCATAGTCATGCCCCTGTCGAGCCAACCCATTCGTGGTAAAACTATATAACTGTGGCGTGGCTCTACCTATACAGCATTTAAGTATATTTTTTTTATTTTTATCACTTAGTACATTTTAATTTTATTGTATGACCCGCCCAAGTTTCGCCTCGATGGGTTCTGTTTATGTGGTGTAATCTATATTTTTTAAAGTAATCATAAATGACCATTAATTTTATCAATTTTATATTTTACAAAAAAAATCTTAAGTTATTCGGAGAAATTGCTCTTTGTCTGTATGCAAAGTTCCATTGATCTCGGTTCAGCCATTCTGAAGATACGCCCGGAAATTTTACAAATGGTTATTCATGACAACGGCAATAACCATGTGAGCTCAACGAAAGGCAGTTATATCTATATTACGGTCAAGCACTTCAATTTTATTTATGTGATATACATATAGAATATAGATACAATCTAATGATATTTCGTTGAAAAACTCCAATTAATGTTTTAAAATGGCATACACGAAACACGATTCCATCCTAATATTTTAAGTGGTTCATGTCTTTCTGTTGGGCTGTTCATTCAAGTAGCATATCCTACGTTTCCAGGTTCACTTTGAGTTACCTAGGCACCCTACAGACAGGGTGGATAAATGGAATAACCCTTCACTGTCATAAGTAATTAAGAGAAAAAATTAACCTATTAAGTTTTAAGTTGTTATCTTTAAAGCCTTGTGGCATTTTTAAAAATATTTTGTTTTTAAATAAATTTCAATCTAAAATCTTTAACTTTAGCAAAAAAAATGTAATTCAATGTGCCGAAAATAAAATTAAACATAACTCAACATTTTCCTAACTCCTCATAAAATTCAACTATGTATACGACACATTCATCTTAAAACGAGACACTAATTACTACACAGTGATACAAATTGTATAGTAATTTATAAAGCATTTTATAATTTTTAATATATAATACCGGTGCCTACTTCTTGTCGCTTATTTTTCCATTCAAAATTATTTAGAGAATAGACAATATACTGGGTGATTTTTTTACCGTCTCGCAAAATAGGGTGGAATAGGTGAACGGAATAGAAGCCTATGGCACTGATATTTTACTTTTTTAATTTTACACAAATATATTATGAAATTGATCTATCAATAATATTAAATAAATTAGTTAGTCTGATCCATAAGTGAAGGTCAAATATTTTATGTAACACTACTTTTTTTTATATGCCTGGATGCATACATTCTCATCCGTGGTCAGCGGTCGTGTCAGATCACTCGCGAACACTTCGCTTCATTAGAGTGGCTCTTCAATGTTTTCAATAGGTTTTACGTGACGTGAATGCAAGCTGATCGAAAAAGAGTAATAAAACTTCCTTCTCTTTAGATTGTGTGTCAAGAAACCACTTAATAAATTGTTTCGGTTTTGTCATCCACTATTTTAAAGTAATTTACAGCGACTTCGACATATTTAAAAATCACTTTCCTTATTTAGCTCGGTATAAACGCAGAATTGATATGGGATAGAAAATCTCTTCTCTAAGTTAATATACAAAAGACAAAAAGACAATGCACAAAAGGTTGTAATTATGGAGTGTAGTGGGTAAGGAGAACAGTTTTTCATAGGAGAATAGTTGAAAAAGTGTCCATCTGTAAGCAATAAATAACAGTTCAAAAACTCTCCACAACAGCGCTGGAGTAGCTCAGGGTATGAAATTAACTTAGCAGTTGCCGACGGTGTGAAGTGTGCTACTAAACTGCCTTAACTGCTCAGTAGCTCTAAAATTTAAAATAATTTTAAATAGTAAATATGACCTCGAAAAAGTCGTCTATCCTACAAATATTTTTCGGCGCGTTCTTTAAAATTCACCCCGTAACTTATTACCCTTACTTATTTAACGGTTTTCTATGGACATTTTTTAATTCACAGTCTGTACTCCTTACCTCCACACTTCATAGTTGTAATGATGTTGAAGAAGACGACTCACATTATAGAAAGGAAGGGAGAGGGGGGGACATCCAAAGAATGAAATGCAGTGTCATGTTTCTATAACAATAATTTCCATTCATACATATAAATAAAATTGAAGTGTCTGTTTTTAATATCGAAATAACAAGGTCCTTGTTTACAGTAATTATGAATTATTGTAAATAAGAAGCTTGTTATTTCGATCAGCAAATTTGACTGCATACAGGCAACTGACAGATCTCAAATACATGCGGCGGGATTTACGCAACCTCAATACAGCTCGTATTGAAGAAGCGATACTGCGGAACCAGGGTTCCAAAGTCTTTGCCAGAGATCTGTCTGCCAGTAAGAGCCAACTGTATGCTATCAAATATTGTTAACGAATAAACAAGCTGTTTGTTATATTGAAATAACAAGCTCTTAGAAACATGAAGCTCGGCTCATCGGGTGCTTATTTGTAGGCTATTGAGCCATGAAGAACTATTGTATCCATTGATCTACTACTAAAGGTAGTAGTAATGCTAGGAGCTCAATGATTCCGTCTCTTGCTTTGCCGAATTCGTCCGGGCTGATCTTCGGAACAGTTGTACCGATTGTTTTTAATAGGATTAGGGTGACAAACGAGCACACAGTCCACCTGATGGTAAATGGATGCTGTGACCCATAGACGTCTACATTTAACCTCGATTAAGAATCAAAATGCAGATGCGTTGTCACCCTTGAGGACTAAGATGGAATGCCTCGTTTACAGTAAAACGGGTCTCCGATTCTTTACTATCTGCGTGTAGAGAACCCTCTACACGCACCATACTAAACTGCTATTTTACGATGGTATTCTGTGACGGCGTGGTCCTTCCCCGGTCGAGCCGACCCATTCATGCTACAACCATAATATAGCCGCAGCGTGGCTCTACCGAGTATAAAATTGTGATAGAATCACACAAGCAGATGGAGAACAATGCCAATAATAATCTAGGCTATTTTTTATTCGGAAAACATACAATATTTTTTCATCTATTCATAAGACTGATGAACAAATGGTTTTTTAAGATTTTCTCATAAACTACAAAAGATATATAAGTTACGAAAAAGACTTTTTTATTTTGTAAATTTACACAAAAAAAGGTCCTTATCTACTTTTTATCTTCTATCTCTTAAAGTTTTGATGGAAAATCGATTTTTAACATTTTTAACCTTAACACCGTTTTAATACAAAACTATGAGTTTTAAAGAATGGGGTGATAAGAACTTTACATAAAATTAATAGATCTTTAATTTTTATTTTAAGCATTTTACCATGTCGCGTATGACGTTCGAGATAATAGCAAAAAAACTGAATTTAAAGTGTTTTTTCGATAAATTTATCTACTTGCCCTAAAACCACTAGTATATAAAACTACAGGTTTTATTGTTAACGGTTTTTTGTTACTACGGACGAAGTGGCGGGTAAGAGCTAGTACAAAATAAGAAAGAAATTTCTGGAAAATGCCTTAGGGCTTTTAGTTATTGGTTTTAGGATAAGTAATTCGATTTCAGATCAAGAAATAAACATGTATAATCTTTTAATTTAATATTCATTTAATCTGTCTTAATTTCAGTATGTGTTAAACGTAACACCGGATCTTCCGAACACGTTTGAGGCGCAGGGCTGCGGCATCAACTACCTTAAGATTCCCATCGCCGACCACTGGAGTCAGAACCTCGCCGTGCACTTCCCACAGGCCATACGGTTTATAGGTATGTCTGTAACAATTTTCTATTCAGAATGGCCATTCGCAGTCGTCTGTTCATTGCTTCCTGAAGTGCTTCAATGCCTATACAAATAGAATGATGTATATTTATATGTAGGTAGTACTATAATATTATAAGCCAAATATAATTCGAGCACATGTTATACCTTACCTTAATGCCTCTAATATGCTTAAAATACAGGAATGTCTCTAATTATTTTATGCCTTCCTGCTATTTGGAGTAATAAAAACAAAGAAACCAGAATACCTATATGAAAAGATCCAGTGGAGGAAGAATCAACATATTTACAGTATTCGAAAGTGCAAAAGTATTTTGTATACCTGAACATAGGACATCAGCATTTCGTGGTAGTTACAAATTTATGGCCATAAGTGCGCAAAAAATTTCATTAACCTAAAAAAGATTGCAGAAGCTGAGTCTCATAATTATATAACTTAAATTTACTACCAATATTCGTGTGTGTTGTCAGTGATGACTTACGGATCTGAGACGTGGTTCTTCACTACTGACCGTATGAGGACGCTCAAGGTCGCTCAGGCGAGCTATGAAGAGGGCTATGCTCGGAGTTTCTCTGAAAACCAGATTAGTAAACTGAAGTGACAATGTGCCGGCCATATAGCTCGAAGAACCGATAACCGATGGGGAAGAAAGGTTCTCGAGTGGCAGCCTCGTACCGGTAGGCGAAGTGTAGGGCGACACCCCACTAGATGGAGTGACGACCTGGTAAGATATGCAGGAAGTCGATGGATGCAGGTGGCTCAGGACCGTGCTGTGTGGCATTACTTGAGGGAGGCCTATGTTCAGCAGTGGACTTGTGAAGGGCTGTAATGATGATCCCTATTTGATAACGTCTCATTATTATTATTATTTTTAATGTGTAGTGACGACATTTGGAAATGTCCAACTACCTCATATTACAAACTTACTCTGTGTTATTCCATGGGTGTTGTAAGAGGCGAGAAGGCCTTAAACAGTAAGTGAAAAAAAAGGTGGGCAGTGGCATCACCCTTATAAAATTTAAAATAGTAAAAGAACTGTTAAAAGGGCTAGCAGCCCGCCCGCCAAGCGTGCCAACTATGGTAAATATCCGCCCGCCGCTGTCAGCCAATTTACAATGGATGCCCGTGTTCAGCCGTGGACTTCTGGTACACTGTAATAAATGAATGATGACGTGCATTCAAAGAGTGCACATGACGCAACATATGAGTTTGCAAATAAATCAATTGTGATATAATGTTTATTTTATACTTTATGCAACATTTACAATTTCTATCATAGTTATGCCAAAAAAATTTTTTATGGCGGAAGTCAAAGCCCAGCAATGGACTTTATATGTTCTGATAAAGAAACACCGAAATGGCTTCATTCGTGTAGTATGTGGCCATTTCTAAATAATATCTACGTTATAGTTAACAACGCAGGTTGATAATGTTGTGCTTGCTGTCCTTTTGATTCGTTGTACGTTTGGTAGTCCGCGACTGCTGAATAAGATAATCAACATACATTCGAAGTGATCTACTTTGCAGTTTTTACATTAAGCATACAGTTTTTTTGCTGTGTCCGCGACTAATTAATTTATATTGCGCTAGACCATATCATTAGCAAACAATAAGTTTTGAGAACAGCATTATAAACTAAATCTTAAGAACAAAAATTCATTATTGTCAAAATCAAATTAATGCGTAACATTGGTACAGGATACAAATATAATCTTGACACAGTGCAAGTCGAATCTTCAGTATTCACAATGTCGAAAAGTGATGAAATTGAAAAACCGTTTCCTAAAAGCTGTATATAATCTTTTCCCACGCGTAATTTTTTTTTATTTAATATAATTTTTTTTGCATTATTTTATTGAACATGCAAACATGCCGAAACCATCGTTGTTAGTGTTGTGAAGACAGTGCAGTGAGTATGAGTAAGTAAGGTGTGTGTGTGCGTGTGATGGCAGAGGAGGCGATGTCGGCGCGGGTGGGCGTGCTGGTGCACTGCGTGGCGGGCGTTTCGCGCTCGGTGACGGTGACGCTGGCCTACCTGATGCAGCGCCACCGGCTGTGCCTGCGCGACGCCTTCGAGCTGGTGCGCAGCCGCAAGACCGATATCGCGCCCAACTTCCACTTCATGCGCCAGCTGCACTCCTTCGAGCGAGACCTCGGCCTCCACGAGCACAGCGCCAGCCTGAGTAAGGTCTGTTTTGTACTACGCCTCCACACCCTTCAAAACTTCCACTCACCGCACCGCACGCATACGCATACTACTACACTTTTACACAACCACAAGCATATTATTGTATATAAAAAGGAGCTACGGGGGTAGGTCAAAAAGTTTGCGGAATGGCGGATTTGGCGAGGGTGAGTTCACACATACAAGTAGATGCTAGTTGATTGCAGTTAGTGTGTTAGTATATATACCAAGTTTTACCAAGGCTAATCGGGTCATTAGCTTTAGAGTTATCAAGGAGTAAACAACTCAATCGCGAAGAAACTAGCCACTATGGAGTAAATTGAATATCGCACCGTCATTAAGTTTCTCACCAAACAAGGAAAGACATTTCAAACCATTTTGCAAAAGATGTCAGCTGTTTATGGGACTCCTCTCCTGGGAAAACCATAATTTTTAAATGGCACGCCCTTTTCAAACATGGGAGAGAGTCCATCAAAGACGACTCCCGACCTGGACGGCCGATTGAGGCTACCACGCCAGAAATAATCGAAAAAGTTGAAAAACTTGTATCGGAAGATGGCCGGCTAAAGAAAAAACAGCTTGCAGCATTAGTTGGAGTATCAGAAACTGGTTACTACTGGTTACTGGTAAAATGGTTTTAAACATCCTACATCAACACCTTGGCACGACTAAAGTCTGTGCAAGATGGGTTCCGAGAATGTGAACGACATCAAAAACACGAGCGCCTTGAAAGTTGTTGCAAGTTTTTCGACCGCTGTGGAGAGCAAAGGGAGGAAGTTATGGCCCGAATTGTAACTGATGATGAAACTTGGGTTCACCATTATGAATCTGAGTCAATGCAGTGGCATAAAATGGAACACCCCCTCCGAAGAAGTATAAGGTGTCCCAATCGGCCGGAAAGATCATAGCGACGATCTTTTGGGATACAGAAGGTATCCTTTTGATTGATTATCCTGTTCGCCAAGCGAGCGCGCGCCATGTTATACTCCCGTTCACTCGGGACCTTTTTGGCGGGAAAATTTGTAAGTTAGCAAATTTTTTTGCTATATTGCAAATTTTGCTATATTTTCACTTTGAGACAATATTTATGGATAAAACTTACAGGAATTCTTGTTGAATGTATAAACTATCGAATAAAATTATTTTTGGTTGCTAGAAATTGTAATAAAATACGTAAATTACCCTGTATAGCATAGTAGTAGCATATACTTCAATTTTAGTGACAAAATTACTACTAATTTGAATTCTACACTTTTGTTTTTGGAGAAATTTATATCAAATTGTTTGGAAATATGTATATTTTTATGTTTTATGTGTTTCCATTCGTTACTCATACCAAAATATTAAAATTTAAAGAAATTAAAAAAAATAAATAATAATATTTTATCTGTGTGACATTTAGAACAATATTTCTAAAATAGCTTTGTGTGAATTTGAAATAAATACAACGTCAAGTTATTTGAAATATGTAAGAAAACTATTTTTACTTACATTTTACACTAAAAATAAATGAGAATGTGAAAAATACCACATTTATGACCCAGCCGCCATAATGGGCCTTCCAGATTTTGAAGCACTTTTGGCAATTTACTTTTCACTTTTTATACCACAAATTATATATATATGTGTTCACTATATTACAAGGAATATAAAAAAGTATAATACTTTCGTTTTTAGTCCAGACACAAATATAAAATTCTATAAAAAAGACGGAGCAACTTCAACAAAGTGACACGTGGAACGCCGGAAGTTCAGAGTGATTTCTTTTTTTTTTTCTAAGAAACATTGCCAGGTTATGGTTTAAAATAAAAGAGCATATCTTTGTCTTTGATACTAATATCTATTGCATAGTGTCTTTGGTTTTGTTTAAAACGAAAAAATAGTTTTTTTCATAGGTAGACATGTTTACATAATTCTGATCTAATTCGATCACTACTTGGCGGGCGTAAGGTTGGTATTGCGCGATCGAAGGTGAGCTAGGCTTGGTTAACAGGAAGGAACGTGGTGTTTCCATACCGGTAGAATAATACGCTTCTTTACTAGATCAATTAAAAGAAGCTATTAAAGAAAAAAAGCGAGGAAAGCTTACAAAAGCCGTGCTCCTTTTGCACGTCATTGTGCCCGTGCACTCAAGCCATGTTGCGACAGCTGCCATTCACCGGTGCGGTTTTGAACAACTGCGCCACCCACACTACAGCCCAGACCTAGCCCCAAGCGACTATTATTTGTTTCCAAATATGAAGAAAGAACTGCGTGGGAAAACATTTGGCGACGTCGATGAAGTGAATTTGGCACTTTCGCCCTATTTTAACGCCCAAGACGTTTTTTTTAAACGGTATTATAAGTTATTTGACAGATCTAATAAATGTATTAGGGTTAAGGGAGAATATATGGAAAAGGAAAAATAGTTTAATGTTTTATTTCATTATCCTTCCCCGTCATTGCTTTAACTTTTTGACCTCCCCTCGTAGTTATGTAATGTTCATTGAAGAATTTTTGTGGTAAAGGCACTCGGGTAAAATTTTCAGAGTTCACCAAACTTAGTGTTGATGGATAGTTGTCAGAATTTCTCTGCGTGATATAATACGAATACGTAAGGATACCGACAGAATAATAAGAGTAACAAATGAAGACAGAGTTCACCAAACTTAGTGTTGATGGATAGTTGTCCGAATTTCTCTGCGTGATATAATACGAATACGTAAGGATATCGACAGAATAATAAGAGTAACAAATGAAGACAGAGTTCACCAAACTTAGTGTTGATGGATAGTTGTCCGAATTTCTCTGCGTGATATAATACGAATACGTAAGGATATCGACAGAATAATAAGAGTAACAAATGAAGACAGAGTTCACCAAACTTAGTGTTGATGGATAGTTGTCAGAATTTCTCTGCGTGATATAATACGAATACGTAAGGATATTGACAGAATAATAAGAGTAACAAATGAAGACAGAGTTCACCAAACTTAGTGTTGATGGATAGTTGTCCGAATTTCTCTGAGTGATATAATACGAATACGTAAGGATATCGACAGAATAATAAGAGTAACAAATGAAGACAGAGTTCACCAAACTTAGTGTTGATGGATAGTTGTCCGAATTTCTCTGCGTGATATAATACGAATACGTAAGGATATCGACAGAATAATAAGAGTAACAAATGAAGACAGAGTTCACCAAACTTAGTGTTGATGGATAGTTGTCCGAATTTCTCTGAGTGATATAATACGAATACGTTAGGATATCGACACAATAATAAGAGTAACAAATAAAGACAGAGTTCACCAAACTTAGTGTTGATGGGCCGGTCATATAGCTTGAAAACCCGAGACAATTTAACCCTTCGATTCCCATAAAAATCCGATGCAGTCGCATGTGTCCGGCAAATGCCGTGCGGTCGCATGCAACCGCACCCACCCGCAGCACTTAACAACCATTAAAAGTTTTATTTAGAGACTACTTTTCTATGAAGAAGTTTAGCATTATAAAATCTATACAAAATTCTCTATATAAAAGTCAGGTTTTATTTCATTACAAAAAGACTATTGTATTTTGATAACAAAAACATACCAAGCTCATGTCGGAGCTTGAAAATCACAATTATTTTTACGTAAACAATTTCGAGTAATATATATTATATTACTCGAAATTGTTTACGTAAAAAGATAAATTATATTCACACAAAAACTTTCATTGCAATTTTATAATAAAATACTATACTAAACCACTAGAAAAATACAAAAATCAACACAATAACATTCACGCGAAAATGGCGTACGAAATTAACGTAGATTAATATTTATCCATAAGATAACTTGACTTTTTATTGCACTAGACCTAGAGGATTGAAAATTTCATATTGATTCTATAATGTCAAACTTATTCATAGAAAAGTAGTCTAAATATAAGTTAATGGTTTAAAGTGCTGTGAGTGTGCGCGGTCGAATTCGACCACTTAAATTTTGACGGAATAGCGCCGCGGTCGAATTCGACCGCTTGGAGGCTGAGGGGTTAAACAAAATGTATAAGAAAGGTTTTCGAGTGGCTGCCTCGTATTCGCCAACGCAACGTGGTGTTGTTAAGCGAACCCCCACTAGTTGGACTGACGACCTGTTGAGACGTGGGCGTAATTGATGCATGCAGGTGGGCCTTGTGACAGGCTATTATCATGATGATAATGAACTCCTTGAACTAATCTTTCATTGACTTATGAAGGGTTAATTCAAGTTTATATGGTTTGTAAGTCAAACTAAACATTTTAATGTGTGCATATTATTATAATATTGTACCATATAGAAGACTTTAACAACACACACTGACACTACACTAGTAAACAACACTAGGATATGCCGCGTTCGTCAGCGAGCGTGAGGTCACAAACACATCCCGTACACGAGGTTTAATATAAGTGACATGGGGCGTATTTAGTTACCGACCCGTTTCCGCACATTGCGATAGTGGTTCAGGCCGAGTTTACTACTTTCCCTTGATTACACCGAGAACCCCCCCCCCTCCCATAGCTAGAGGACTCCTAAAGTATTCCGAAAATAGGGGCTGGAGTGCCCCGAGACTGCAGTTGGCGACGAATCGTTGCACTCAACAGCTCGTGAGTCATCGCTCAAGAGTCTAGTTCGATTTAGCTGTAAAAGTCGCAGGGCCAACAATATACACTTAGAAAAAAAAAAACTTTATAACAACTAAAAAATAAAGTAATCACTGCTGTTGGTTTAAGATTTTTCAAATATTTGCAACATAAAATGTTTGTTTATACAGATTTTTGATTACCTAAATTAAAAATAAAGTTTTTATCCGCCGCTGTTTTTTTTTTCACCGTGTAAGCTGGCAACACTGTTTGCGCAGGTGCTGGAGGAGCTGGGCGTGCGTGAGGCGGCTGCGGGCGGCGGGGCGGGGACGGGCGCCGGCGCGGTGGTTGCGGGCGGCGCGGGGTGCGGGTGCGCGGCGCCCGGTGGCGTGTCGCCCGACTCCGGCATCGAGTTCGACCGCTGGAGCGCGGCGCGCGACACCCCGCAATGACAGTTCTTTACGCCGCCGCACGCGCACGCGCAGCGCCGCCGCTCGCCGCCGTGCGTCTGAGCGCACGCACCGACACCGTACAGCTCACCGTGCGCCCGACGCGGGTTCATCAGCAGACATGGAATCGTCGCGCATTCTACATTTATTTCTTAAATTAACTTTCATACTGATTACGTACACATTTGAAATAATTACTGTAAATATTTTTTGTATTATTATTTTAAAAGAAATATTTTAACATGCAAGATCAGGTTATTTGACCCGCCTTTTGAACGTATACGTAAACGCAGCGCATGCGTGTACATTATTTATTAGACTACAAGTCCTACGCGCGTTTAGGTACCATTTACCTTACGTCACGTATCATCCAGCCGATTGTGTTTACAATGCGTTTGCATATTCATAATGTAAAAGCATAATATAAGGTTTCCATTTAGATGAAAACATAGGTGCTTAAAATAAGCACCATACGTGTTAACCACATATGTTTAGGGTTCATAAAAATACGTCTGTACGCGCTATAGGAATTGTACACCACGTATATATAAATACGTCCTTAGGATTACTATTGCCATACTTAAACGTATGGACAAAGTGTTGCCAATAGTGTGCGCCATCTCTATATTATATGCACTGTAAAAACTTAATTTTAATAAAATACATTTAAAGCTAGTAAACAAAAGCCATCAATGTATCGACCAAAATTATTACTTTCATATTGTGTGAAAGAACACTAGAGTAATTTATTGCCACAACTTTAGCATCAAAAGATGCATTTAATTTAAAAAAAATCATACCTAAAATGATGTAGAGGATTTTAGACTAATCCTAAGTACATAATTAAGTACATGTTTATTAAATATAACTGTTTTTCTAAATTTTGGTTGTGGATATAAAATGAATTTGGTAAAATTATGTGTGCGAAATAAAAGCACAGTAGTACAAAAACTCGAGATTGTATCTTATCTTTAGAAGACAGGGCTTACATGCTCCTCTTCGGTAGCCGAAGATAAAATATTATTTGAACAGCGTCCCGCGACCGAGCTCCGAGTAGCGTATAAAACACATTTGTATAATATGTAATGTTTAAATAGCACATTTAATATTAATGCACGCAGAAAACTGTTTAATACAGTTTGATGAGCACCCGCACCGTGTGAGATGTGTGTAGTGCCAACAAGTGCACTACTACAATAGAGTTAAGTGGAACAGATCATTCATATGGTATAAAATGTACTTTAGAAATATTTGTTAAGTCAATTTTTATAAGTTTGATATGTAACATTAAGGATTTGGATACATGACTTGAAATGCATTCCCTGATATATCTTCCAATAATTTATGCATTTTTGTCCATTCATATACTTTTTATTGTATCATAAATCGATCATATTGAGACCCTTTAATAAATTTATAAATAATATTGTTCGTAAGATATTTCCTCCGTGAGGATTGAAACAAAGTTGAGTTTTTGTTGAGAGACGATTTGACAATTTAGTAACAGACGATGAATACAGTTAATATTTGTATATTTTTCATAAAAGGGAGTTATTTTGAAAAACAGTGCTTCTGAAAACTCTTCCAATGTTGTTGATAGTGTTGTGAGTGAGTGAATGAGTGATTGTGCGCCCGAGTAAATGAATGGCTATTATATACTCGTAGATAGTTATCGGTCACCATTGAAAGGAATACATTATTTACAAATTTTAACGACACAAAGTGACCACTTTATTGTAACAAGTGTAACAAGTCGTATGCAGAATATGATGTCGGTCAAATTTTATTTCTTTGTGCGCGTTAAAAATATATTTATAGTGAATATAGAATTAATCAAATATTATTGTTTATTTTTCTATAGCTCTTCTGCAATCTCTATCTTGTACCTCGAATAACTGCGCCGTCAGTCACTGTTTCTTAGTCATAATATGTCTGCAGGTATTGCGTTGTACACGAGAGAAATATTTTAAAAACGGTAAAAAATAGATTTGCTAGCAAACGAGTATTTTTATATGAATTTGAAACAATATACTTACAGATAGTTATTATCAAAAAGCTGTTTATTTTAAATCAAACCACACAAGCTGGTCACGTGATCAGTTAATAAGTGATATTTTATTTTTTACTGTTTGTATATTGTATCCACTGGCATTTATTGTTTAACAGCTGTTATATCTTAATTATATTTTTCTATGTAGTAAATGAGTTTCAACAACCTTTGAATGTATGTAAATAAAGAAAGCTTTAACATTAAGTATGTTATCATGATAATGTAGTGAATTGTTACGAGTTGTAAATTGTTGTAGGTTAAGTCTTACATTGAGATTCGGCTTCCTAAACGTTTGTTGCCAATTTGTTTTGTAGTTATTGGTGCAAATGAAAGAATTATTTACAATGACAATGAAATGCAGCCTATGCGAACTGTCGGCATCAATTATGTATAATCATTATCGATTCCAAAGTGAATAAAATCGGCTTTACGTTCTACCTATTGTAAAACCATCTTTACTTCATGATCTGCATGATCATGTACACTAAGCAAAACTATATGATCAAATTATTTCAGTTGATATTTTAACGTTTTCTAACAAAATGCGTCAGTTGCACGGAGATATCAATTATTCTTTATATTTCTAGGCGTAATGTAATGTAGTGCACAAAATCACCAAAGCCTGACTAACGCAGCGGTTCTTATCGCCACGTGTTGGAACCTGATAAGGTATCACACTAACTATGTAATTTTCTTGTACCTGTGTATATTTTATTATAATTATTACAATAACAACTTTATTCGTTGTAAAAATATATTTTAATTTTAATGTGAACAAATTTAGACATCTTTTAGGTCATTCTTCTAAAGATCTCAAAAAAATATTTAAATTCGCTCGAGTTTGACAAAAGTGCAAACAGTACAATTACTATGAGTGTTATTTGAGATCTTTTAAGGTGTACCTAATACTACTGTGCTGATTCCGTTTGTAAATATACATATTTTGCACAAGTAAAGATTAAAGATAATGTAAGTTATACTTATAAACATAACAAACGGAACATTTGTCGACGCATCAAAGCTACAGGCACGTAATATTAACCTCAATACAAAATATAAACACTGTTAAATTTATTTTGTGTTTTATTAACCTCTTTATGATTTTCTGTATTTGGAGGAATATTTTTCTTACCTAAAAATTTTACGAGTAGAGAAAAAATTTTCTCAAATGTTTTCAATGATGCAATCCAATATTATTGTTGCGCGGCTAAGTTGACATCTCATCTCATGGCATGCTAGCTTTAGCGCCATCTAGTGTCGAGTAACAGAGCGAGTAGAGAGCTTTCCAGAAAATGCCATCTAGTATCAAATTGAAGAACTAAACTTTCTAGAAGCTCTACACTCGATCTTTCTGCGCTTGGTCGGTTGGCGCGCGTATTTACTTGAATATTCTGGAATATTCTGGATGTTTTCGTGGAAGAGCCCTATATAAAGGCGCTGCAATACGCGATCGGGGAAGTATTGAAGTTGGCGAGACACGCGAAGCTTCGGAGCGAAATAAAGTGAATCAATGTGATTAATTATTAGTGTTTTTTTAACTTATATTATTGTAAAGTGAATTAAAGTGATAATTTAGGTAATTTTATCGGCAATTTTTATTGTCACGAACCTCAAGCTCGTAACAATTGGTGTCAGAAGTGGGATAAAATCATGCCGATTTTACCTAAGGAGGAAACGGAGGGTGTCCGTACCCGAAGTCAACGCCAGCAGGAGACAGACCAAAGAAGATTTGGTGGTGCAACGGCGCAGACGTCGGAGGGCCAACTGCCAGCCACGGAGGCTGCGGGCCCGTCATTAACTCCTGCATCTGCAGCACCTGACTTAGGTGCTCTGATGGCGATGCTACAGGAGCAGCTGCAGCGCGGACGAGAGGAACAGGCCCGTCTGTTGAAAAAGCAGCAGGAGGAACAGGTCCGTCGTTTGGAAGAGCAGCTGCGGGGCGGACAAGAAGAACAGGTCCGTCGTTTGGAAGAACAGCTGCGGGGCGGACAAGAGGAACAGGCCCGTGGGTTGGAAGAGCAAATGCTCCTCATGAAGGATCTTCACACTACCTTCGGGAAGGAGATAAAGGAGGTTAAGAATAGGGTTGCTCAGCATGACAACCGCCTGTCGGAAGCTGAAACCCAAATCAAGGAAGCTAAAACCCAAATCGACCAAGTGAACAATCGGGTAGACAACGTGGTGGCTGATGTGAAGAAAACGCTGGACGACTTCAAACTTGGGGATGGAACAACAGCTCCCGTAGTAGCTACAACACCTTCGCTACGTGGATTCAAAGTGCCGCCGTTCGACGGTACCTCTTCCTGGTCAGCCTACAAGATCCAGTTCGAGGCTGTTATGAAGGCGAACGGCTGGAATAAAAGTCAGGCCATGACTGCTCTCACACTAGGCCTGCGCGACCAGGCCTTAACAGTTCTGGAAGCTCTCGGTGAGGAAGTGACTTATGAGCAACTCCTTGAGGCATTGGAGGCGAGATATGGCGACGCTCACCTGGAACACGTCTTTCGTGCGCAGCTTAAAGATCGTGTGCAGCGCATCAACGAAAACCTGCAGCAGTGGGCTCTAGAAGTGGAGAAGCTGGTGCGAAAAGCATACCGGTCTGTACCTGCGCTCATTGAAGGGAACCTGGTGCAGACATTCATCGACGGCATCCGCGACCTGGAAGTCAGAGCTGCTGTGAGGCTCGGGCACCGCGAGACGCTTAAGGACGCCTTGGCCCATGCACTGGAAGTGGAAGCCGTGCGGCAGGATCATCGTTCCCATCGCGTCAGGGAGGTCGCAGCAGCTACAGTCCGTGACCGCAGCAAAGGATACGGCCCTAGGTGCTATGGCTGTGGGGAAAAGGGCCATCTTCGCTCCAACTGCCCTAAGCGAACTGTAGAAAGAAGAGCTGATCGATCTCGAGAGGGTAGTGCAGCTAACGGCACTGCCTGACGGCGACAGGATCGTCGTTCACCTCACGCTAGGGAGGATGCAGCAGTTACGGTTCGCGACCACAATAAAGGATACAGCCCTAGGTGCTATGGCTGTGGGGAAAGGGGCCATCTTCGGTCCAGCTGCCCTAAGCACACCCTAGGAAGGGAAGGTGAACGGTCTCAGAAAGGAAGTGCGGCTAACAGCACTGCCCAGCAGCAGCAGGAATACGACTTTACTATCAGACATTGCAGCGGGAAATCTCAAGGCAACGCAGATGCATTGTCAAGAAGACCTTTTCCTGAAGATTGCAACCATTGTAGTAGGCAAGAGAGTAAGGAAGTGGTATCCGTGAGGATGCTCAGGACAGACCACCTCAGCAACGGGTGGAAGGACAGCCTACGACATGCACAGCAGGAAGATCCGGACATCAAGCCGATTCTGGGATGGATGAAGGCCCGTTCTACCAAGCCTAAGTGGAGGGACGTCTCAGCGATGAGTTCAACCACGAAAAGCTATTGGGCCCAATGGGACAGCTTGCTGCTTCAGGATGGAGTCCTGTGCCGTAAATGGGACAACGGTCGAGGAGATAGCTGTCGTCTGCAAATGGTTGTCCCTAAAGCTAAAGTGCCGAATGTTCTACAGCTGTGCCATAATGGTCGTTCAAGAGTCCATCTGGGAGTTAAACGAACTCTACTGAAGGTCCGAGAACAGTTTTACTGGGTCCATTGTCGTGACGATGTCGAGGATTGGTGTCGTACATGTACAAGTTGTGCGGCCGTGAAGGGACCTCAGACACGTAATAGAGAAGCATCGAAATTGTGCAATGTTGGTGCACCATGGGATAGGACAGCCCTAGACATTGCGGAGCCGTTACAGAAAGGCGCAAGAGGGACTCCTAAGATCGCCCATGTGGATCGCCTGGCGCGTTATTATGGGGCCGATAATGCTCGGGACGAGCATGTCTTAGGAGGGGGCAGTGTTGCGCGGCTAAGTTGACATCTCATTTCATGGCATGCTAGCTCTAGCGCCCTCTAGTGTCGGGTAACAGAGCGAGTAGAGAGCTTTCCAGAAAATAACGCCATCTAGTATCAAATTGAAGAACTAAACTTTCTAGAAGCTCTACACTCGATCTTTCTGCGCTTGGTCGGCTTGGTTGGCGCGCGTATTTACTTGAATATTCTGGAATATTCTGGATGTTTTCGTGGAAGAGCCCTATATAAAGGCGCTGCAATACGCGATCGGGGAAGTATTGAAGTTGGCGAGACACGCGAAGCTTCGGAGCGGAATAAAGTGAATCAGTGTGATTAATTATTAGTGTTTTTTTAACTTTAATTATTGTAAAGTGAATTAAAGTGTTAATTTAGGTAATTCTATCGGCAATTTTTATTGTCACGAACCTCAAGCTCGTAACATTATTTTAAAATTACTTTTTCTTCAAAATGACGAAAAGTTTATGTTTTTACTTTGCAGAAATCGAGCGTTTGTAACATTTATTTTTGCCTATTTGAAAAAAAAATTTACATTCGTATCATTGTTCTACCTTTATTAGCCTCAATAACATCCCATGTTACAAATTCCCTGCTGCTGAGTAGGTCTCCTGCGTGGCGAGTAAGCCAATATTTACTTAAATATTGCTCATATAAGATCACCTGGAACAAGTGTGACATAGAGAATTCAGTTTCATAACATCAATTATTAAGTGGTTGTATGTTTGATCAAGCATTTTAGTATCTACAAATAACATTTTGTAATTTGAGGTAATTAAAATTAATTGAGATGGAAGATTGTCACAATTACCCATCAGCATGAAGGTTAGAGAACAGGAGAACGATTACTACGTAATAAAAACCGATTTACACATCGACAAGTACAGTAGCGAGTTACCTTGCAAAGCTGACGAGTTAAATTTGAACCTAGTTTGAATGGCAATGAGCGAGTTAAGTAGCAAGTTAACGATTAAGTTGAATGGGATAGCCGGCCGAGCTATTTTTCGGCGAGTTAAGTGCGAAGCGCTGCCCTCTCGCGTGTCTCCTGCCACCCGCAACTAAACTCGCCGTTTGTGTAAACGAGTGAGTTTAGTTCAGCAGAGATGGGCTGAGTGATGATTTTTCTGTATCAATGACTGCATGACAATGACAAAAAATATCGTTGACGGGAACAATGACAAAATCATCAATGATTTTTATCTGAGTATTAGATCTCGTCACTTCAATTGTGACTAGATACTGAAATGATCACGGAACGGCTTAGTGAAATTATCATTAGTTATTTATGGTCGCGTAAATACGCACCTCCCCAACAAACAAGTAATATTCCAATCTTACCTTCATGCTTTTTCAGGCTTAGGACTGGCAAAGTAATAGTCTAAGTACTAGCTAGGTACTTACCTAATAAAAAAAAACTATCATTCTGCTTTTCTTTGGCGCATTTAAAAGATTGGTATATTTACAATGATCAATTATCAATAATATTTTTTTTTTGGATTTTTTGTTGGGTTTTTTTTCTGTAGAAATATTTACATTTTCTTGTCCGTTGCACCGAATCATTGGCTACAATTGACGTTTAAAAACATTAGTTGTTTAACTTTTGCAATTCCTAGACGAGTGCGTCTTTCAGTTACCATGGTACCAGCTCGTGAAAATACCCTTTCACAAGGCACTGATGTTGCTATCGCACAGCATTTATTCAGAACTAATTTTGCCAAATTTGGGTAAACATGCTCATGATTTTTCCACCATTGTAGTGGAGTGTCATGTTCTGATCCCATTAGAAGGATGCCGTCGTCCAGGTACCTTTAAACCTCCGCAATCGTTCTTGACAACGGGGTTCCTTTAGGCTCTATTTTGGTAAAAATTTTGTTTGTTTCTTCAGCTTAACGGTGTGGGAACATGAAAATTTTAAATCGGGGATCTGAAAAGGTCGATAAAGCAAGCTTTCTGCTAAATTCCAGATTACGAAATCTTTCAGAAGTTTCCTTTTTCAGGCGATCTCTTAATTCAAATGTATCTAGTGTTCCTAAAAGGACCTGCGTAATTGGAATCACTTCTCCACCCGTGAAATATTTTTCTCTACTCATGCATGTAGACACTTCATTGAAGGGTTTAAGCACGCACTGCAAATCTTGAATAATTATCCAATCATTTTCTTCAAGATATGTACCTTTGAAGTTGCTGAGTGGAAGTGTTGCAGTTACAGCCTCTCTAAGTTCAGCAAACCGCTGCAGCATATTAAATTCAGAGTTCCACGGAGTTTTCACAGATTAAGTTTTTTTGCTGTTTTCGCCTCTGATTGTTGTACTTGATATTTTACAAACTTTTCTGTGGCCAAAGCGCTACGTTTGTAAAAAGCTACAATGGTCTTCACTTTGGTGATTGTCTGTTGCAAATTTTCAACGTTTAATCCACTCTTGACAAATTTAAACAATGTGCATAACATCCAAAATGGCGCCAATTCAGCTCACTCGTGATAGCAGAAACTATATTACTCGCATTGTCAGACACAACAATGGTTATTTTGCCTGTAATGTTCCAAGTACCTAGATGCACATGTCCTTAATTGACCTGCTAAGTTTATGGCGGTATGATGTCCATGGAGTACTTCACACTGCAGGAGAAGCGACTTCAAAATGTAGTTTTGGTCGATATAATAAGCTGTTATGGCCATATATGACTCATTTGCTTTTGATGTCCAGCAGTCGGTAGTAAGGCATACACTTGTTGCTTCTTCAGTAATTTTTATTTTAGTTTCATTCAAAACTTGCTCGTACTTTGATGGCAGTAAAGTGTTTGAAAGGTACTTACGACTAGGTAGTTGGTAAATGGGATTTAAACCATGAACAAATTCAACAAAGCCCTTGTCTTCCACAATGCTGAAAGGTTGAAAATCTAATATGAACAATTTCATTAGCAGTTTATTTAACCTTTCCTGTTCAGATGGTGTAATTTTTTTTCTCTGAGTGAATTGAGCAATTGTAGGTTGAGTAGGCTGAATAACGCGTGGTTGTGGCAATGGATGACCCTCGGCTGAGTCACAAGCAGAAAAAGCAACAACAGACGAAAGGTTTTGGGATCCTGCTGGATTAGAAGGGCCAGCTTCCTGTTCCAAAGATTCTGTTCTGAAATATGTTGGTGCATCATATTCCTCCGTATATCTTGAATTTCAACCGT
The DNA here is from genome assembly GCA_907164705.1 of Parnassius apollo. NCBI lineage: Eukaryota > Metazoa > Arthropoda > Insecta > Lepidoptera > Papilionidae > Parnassius > Parnassius apollo. Next base: position 1,034,489 of record CAJQZP010001278.1, read on the forward strand.
AGGGTGTTTTCTTAAAATATGTTTTTTTTTTAAATTTGTTGAGGAAGTTTTATAGGATAATTTTACCCTGCACAATTTAAATACTGCTGTTTTTTCACGAACAGATTTAATATCAAAATGTACCCATACGTTGGATGTTTTTCTTACAGTTGAAGCCATTTTTGAATATTTAGATACAAACTGAGAACATAGCACTAAACCTTTCTTGCCTATAAGATAGAAAAATATAATAAATAAGTCCACCCACTGTAGAACGTTACGATATATACGAAAGTTACGATAGCTTGCTACATATTTATTTATCTATGCCGTAGACAGAGAACTCTGTCTACGTATGTATGTCACACTTACCCCAACTTACCCCGATGTTGGGTATTAGGTGAGGTAAGTGAGGTAGAACAATGCTTTCTCGTTTTACTTAAAAAAAATTATCATTTTATATACTGTGACTAAAAAGTTAAGGGTGTCTGGCCTTTTTACCAAAATGTCTGGCTGAGCTCGCTGGTCTGTCCGACTTTTTAGTTTCAATTACTTCCAGTGCAGCTCAGATTCGATCATACAATTCCTTGGCTCTAAAAGAGATCGAATTCGATCAGAAGAAGTATCAGAAGTACTGCCCTATGAAAAAACTATTTTTTCGTTTAAACAAAACCAAAGACAATATGCAATAGATAATAGTAACAAAGACAAAAATATGCTCTTTTATTTTAAACCATAACCTGGCAATGTTTCTCAGAAAAAAAAAAGAAATCACTCTGAACCACAGAACCATAGATTACTGTATATACACTAGAGACACAGAACACTAATACTACTAATACCACAAACTAATAAGAGTACTAATGTAATGACTAATACCCTTAGGCGGGCTCTGAACTTTCGGCGTTCCACGTTCCACGTGTCGCTTTGATGAAGGTGCTCCGTCTTTTTTATAGAATTTTATATTTGTGTCTGGACTAAAAACGAAAGTATTATATTTTTTTATATTCCTTGTAATATAGTAAACACGTAGATATATAATTTGTGGTATAAAAAGTGAAAAGTAAATTGCAAAAAGTACTTCGAAATCCGGAAGGCCCATTTTGGCGGTTGGGTCAAAAATGTGTTATTTTTCCAATTCTCATTATTTTTAGTGTAAAATGTAAGTAAAAATAGTTTTCTTACATATTTCAAATAACTTGACGTTGTATTTATTTCAAATTCACACAAAAATATTTTTGAAATATTGTTCGAAATGTCATACAGATAAAATATTATTATTATTATTTACTATTTTAATATTTTGGTATGAGTAACGAATAGAAACACATAAAACATAAAAATATACATATTTCCAAACATTTTCATATAAATTTCTCCAAAAACAAAAGTGTAGAATTCAAATTAGTATTAATTTTGGCACTAAAAGTGAAGTATATACTACTACTATGCTATAAAGGATAATTTATGAATTTTATTATAATTTCTAGCAACCAAAAATAATTTTATTCGATAGTTTATACATTCAACAAGAATTCCTGTAAGTTTTATTCATAAATATTGACTCAAAGTGAAAGTATAGCAAAATTTGCAATATAGCAAAAAATTTGCTAACTTGCAAATTTTCCCGCCATTAAGGTCCCGAGGGAATGGGAGTATAACTTGTCGCGAGCTGTCAGAGCTTACAGGTAGACCTGGCAAATCTATATACATCTCTTTCAAGCAAAAGAAATACATAAAGTTAAGATTGTTATCTATATATAATAAAAATAATTAAGAATATTATTATTATATCTTCAAGAAAAGAGCATATTCCTTTTTAAAAGGCCAGCAACGCATGTGCAATCCATCTGGTGTTGCAGCTGTTCATAGGCGATGGTAATCACTTACCATCAGGTGAGCTGTATGCATGTTTGCCCCCTCTTATAAAATAAAAAAAAAATATTATGGTATTTAATTTTAATTTTGTTTAATTTCTAGCTGTGAATTATGGGCAAAGTATTGCTTTCCAAACGAAGCCTGGTCTTCACCAAAATTCCTGGAAGAACTCCATTCAAATCATAAGATGCTTTGCAGCAAACATTTTGAAAGCACATGCTTTAATGAGAAGAAGTTGTTCAGAACAGCTGTACCTGGTGTTCAATGCTATAAGGTTAGTACAAAAGAAAGAAGAAAAGCATATTTAAAGCTATTTACATTGCAGAGAAATACAGACTTTATTTATTTATTTATAACAGGAAAACTTACAGCTTTTAATTAATGCTATATGGTATAAAATGTAATCCACAAAGTAAGCCAATTAGAAGCTTTCACAAATGAGTAATTGGTTTGGGTACATTTTATATGTGGTAGAGCTATGCTACAGCTATATTATGGTTGCAGCGCGAATGGGTCGGCTCGACCTGGGAAGGACCACTCTCTCACAGAATACCAGTGTAAAATAGCAGCTTAACCCTTAAGTGCATATTGTATCAAAAATGATACGATGAGATTATCGATTCATAATTTTGTTAAACTACGTACACACAACTACGCTGTATGTTAAATATGTCCTATGCCTAATCATCTTTTAGAATGTTTAAGTAATCGATGACCATTTCCTAAATAATTTGGCGGTAACTATGAAAACTTTTTTCCTGTCTGTCATAACCTTTTCGTGGGATTATGAATTTTTATTGATTTATTTTGGAGTGATTTTAACACAAAAGCTGACCCGGAAAAATATTAAAAATACAGGTTAGAGTATTGTTTCACTGTTAAACACATATTTCAAGTGAATTTTACTGGCGTTTGATAAAAAAAAATGATAAATTTAGTTGTATCAAAAATGATACATTATGCAGTTAGTAGGTCCCGTTTGTACATTTATCGCTACTATAGTAGGCTTGTATGATATGTGATTGTTATATGTTTTTCCTCACTTTTGGAGCATGGAAAAAAAGAAAAATAAAAGATAATGAGATTGAAGACCTTTTAGCAATATTGGAAGGTGGATTTTTATCGGAGGAGAAAGCTGAGTCTGATGATTATGAATTAGATCATCACCCAAATATTGATGAAATTCGTGCTGCTTTAGAAAATCACGGGGAAGAACAAATAGGTTACGGTGATTTCCATAAGCCTCAAATCCGGGACGAAGGTGTACCACCTCTTGTAAATGACGAAAATTATTTGCGAAATGATGATAATCCTCCTTTAGTGAATGAAGGTAGTGGTTTTGCACAAAATATTCCCAACAGGTGTCATATTACGATTGAAAATGCTAGACTCAAATGAAGGAAACATTCCTCAGAGTTTTGGGAAGATAGCATTCGTTTTCAGAACGAGACAAAATATTCTCTCTAAGTTATAGCCCTAGAAAGTCCATATCAATTTTTCAGTTATTTTTTTTACTCCTGATTTTTTAGATAAGATTGTAAAAGGTCTACTCGATATTCAATCCAAAAAAATCCCGACCGACCAGATCCAATCACAAAATCAAAGTTACAATAGTACTTGATGGGAATTAATATCTATGTCAGTTTTTCATCATCCAAATATAGGAGCTTACTGGAATAAAAAAATACGGAATTATGCCAATTATACAGAGTATGACATTATATAGATTTGAAAAAATTTGATATATATTACATTTTAACGACAACTTCAAACATCTGCCTATAGACAACCCCAACCACGATAAACTACTCAAGCTGCGACCTGAGGAAGAACATCTGAATGAGAGTTTCCAGCATTCATATAGACCAAAGGCTTTCCACAGATGAACACATAAAAATGTGTGCAACGAAAATGGGCCACTTCCTAAAACAATACCTCCCAAATAAACCTCACAAATGGGGGGTTCAAATTTTATATGCTATGTTCACTGCTAGGGTATGCATACAAAATTATAATTTATACAGGAAAAGATAATGAACCTATGATGGAGAACGAACCATATCTGGGAGTGGTTGGGAACACTGTTGTAAAATTGTTGAGGATTATCCCACGCAAAGTAAACCACATTGTTTACTTTCACAATTTCCACACCTCTTTATCTCATATGTATTACTTAGCTAAGAAAGGGATATTATGTCTGGGAACTATTCAACAAAATCGGTTAGGTAGGAAAGTTACTTAACTTACCGTACAAAAAAATGACGTTAATACATAATGTATCAAAAATGATACAAACTTTTTTTTATTAAAATTACTTTAAAAAAATGAAAATAATTTTTTTTCCTTATTTTTCCCAAATTCAAGACCTAAACATCTAAATTATATGTTTAAATTAGTTAAAACAAAAAGTTCATGCACTTAAGGGTTAATACTGCTGTGTTTTGTATGGTGAGTTTATATAAGATCAATGTAGATATCTATGGGCCACAGCATCCACTTACTACATAGTTGATCTTTTTTGAAGAAACTCATGTTGTAATTTGATTTTTAGCATCTTTTTTATGAATGGAGTTATAAATGCAAATTTCCATCTTGCAGGCATTAAACCCTCTGAATTAGATCTTTTAAAAATATTGATAAAGGTTTCGATATGATTTCGGCACACTTAGTAAAATGTCCAGAAGCCCCTCAGGACCAGCTGATTTATTTAAATCCAGTAGTTTTAGCAGCCTCTCTTTAATTCACAAAGTCAAATTCAAAAATTTTAAGTCTCCATAAGGTCTGTAAGAGAGAGCTCCGATAATAATGATTTATGACTCAGTTCAAAGTTTGTAAGGGCCCAAATAAAATATAATTATATATTAATACAGATTTGCTTATCTTAACTATGACTTATTTAATTTAAGGATTAGAATTGTTTTATTTAAAATATGTTAACCTTTCATTTTCAGGATACAACAATTTCTAATCCAGCCAGATCTGCCAGATCAACCTGCCATATTTGAACCTATTGCTGGTCCATCCAGAGTTTATCCTTTAAGAGAACATAATCCAAACATTATTGCTCCAACCAATGATTCATAAATGTTTGTGTATGAGTCTTCAAAACAAGAAGGTGATCAGAAAAACAAAATGTTAATAAGGAAACTGAAAAATAACATGAACAAAGTATATAGGTTACAAAAAACTATAAAACATTTAAAAAATGAAGCATTTTTAAATGAAATTTGTAACAGTCAAACAGTAAAAGAAATCCTCAATAAAAAAATGAGTTCATCATTGTTACTGCAAGGAGAACTGCAGAATTATAGCAGGAAGAAACCTGGGCGCAGGTGGAACATGGAAGCTAAAATAATAGTATTGAGGCTCTACAAAAGGTCACCAACATGCTACAAGTTATTGAGGAGAATGGTTTGTTTACCAGCACCCAGCACATTAAAATCCCTCTTAAGTAGATTTCAGATGAATGTGGAGACACACAAAGCAACACTTACCATTTTGAAAAACATAACAAAAAACTTTGGGCCATCCGAACGAGAGTACATATTGTTGTGGGATGAAATGTCCTTAAGAAAAAATTTATGGTACAACTCGAAGGCGGATCATATTGAAGGTTTCCAAGACCATGGTACACAAGGTAGATCTCCACAGGCAGCTTCATATGCCCTTGTGTTTATGGTAGTTGGAGTCAGGAAGCAAATTAAGCATCCAGTGGCTTATTATTTATCAAGTGGGTTTGTCACAGCTGACAGACTATCTGCTTTGATTAAGGAGGTATGCATTTCTTCTTCATTTTGAATGATGATCATGTTTATTTAACTCTGCTAAACTATGTCAATAATCTGCATTAAAATACTTTCAGGTCTTAAATGCTTTGATGCTGGACTTAATATATGCGCTTCAGTTTGTGACTTGGATGGTGTCAACAAGAAAGTTCTAGGTCTGTTATGAGCTTCTGTAGAGAATCCCTGCATAGAAGTGAGCAATCACAAAGTTGTCACACTATTTGACACACCACACCTGCTGAAGTGTTTCAGAAATCTTTTTATGAAATATGATGTAAAGTTTAGGACCAATATAACATCAGACAACAAACAAGGAATTGGTAAGTCATTGTTATTTAGTTAAAAAAATTGTTTATTAATAAATATTTACATTAGTTTATAATTATTATAATTTATAATACTTTTAATAATTACAGGAATTGCTAAATGGAGCCACATCAAGCAATTCTATGAATTGGACAATAATAATCCCAACTTTGTATATGCACCATGCTTGACTAAAGAGCACCTTGACCCCAATACCAAGCAAAAAATGAGGGTAAAACTTGCAGCACAAGTTTTAAGCCACTCAGTTGCAGCAGGAATATATTCCAAAATAGCTAAAGGTAGGACATCTTTAATACTCAAAGTCAAACTCATTTATAATTATGCATGATACTTATGAACATTTAACAACACCCTTTATTACAAATTTGTTTCAACAGAATGTTAATGTTGGGTTGTCTCTTTTATAAAGGGTGAAACCGTCTAGTATTTATATTGGCCTTTTTTATTACCTAATCCTGGTTTGAACAAGGATTAAAAATGGCAAAAAAAAAACTAGCCACAAAATATGCTTACTTATATTGATTTTATTTGTTTATTGTGAATTTTCAGGAGACATGCCGACTGAAGCAGTGGTAACAGCCAATTTAATTACATATATGGATGAACTGTTTGATGGTGTAAACGCGTCGACACCAGACCTAAGAAGAGGGAAAAAATTTTCGACGAACATAAAGAACTCTACGGAACATCTGCAAATGTTCAATAGAATGAAATTTTCTTTTAAAACTTCTGAATTTTTAAGTTGCAGGGGTAATCCTCCATCAAAAGATGGATGGATTTGGATCCTCAATGGCATCGAAATGATTTGGAGAATCCTTGGTGACAAATATAAGTCATTTAACACATCCAATGCCAACTACACGGCGCCGTGGAGATGTATATGGCCGAGTACACGGCGCCGTGGAGGAGCGGGGAGCCGAACACACGGTGCCGTGGTTTGCGACTGTGTTTTTTCTATGCATCAGTACTGTTGCCGTTGAGATAATAGTACGTGACGTACGTGGCCATAGACGTAAAGTACATATCTTATAATATCAAGTGTTGGATCAAGGTTCGCGCGATCAATTTGTTAAATACAGACATTTGAAAAATACACTTTTTTACACTAAAATGACTGACAAACCAGGTCCTTCTTAACGTTCCGGTAGCGTATTAACTTCGGGTTCCCGGGCTAAAAAAGGCCGCAGTTTTAGTGCCGATAGTAGTTTGGATGATTTTGAGTGTTCAAGCGAGGAAGCTGTATTCTCTCAATGTTGTGATGAAGAGGAGGTTAGCGACGATAGTTCAGATAGTATTTTTGATACTAGGCGTCCTGTTAGACACAAACGTATGGACAGATTTCTGTCACCAATTCGTCAGAAGACTTCAAATCAAGTACCTGAAGAGACGTTTACCCATCCAATGTAATCGGATCGGCACATGTCAACCTCACCTTCTATCATACAAGATTACGGTGAGCTACCTGATATACTTGACAATTTATTAAATACTTCTGTACCGTCTATCCATAATCCATATCTATGTTAATGTCCGATGCCACATCGATTAACTTTCCCAGTGAAGATATCGAAAACTTGCCACCAAGATCACCAGCTTTGATCGAAACTTCACCAACGGTATCTCTGTCACAAACTAGAGTTGTAAGGCTAGATGACCAACCATCAGGGGAAGGAGCTTCATCTTCTTGGAGTACACAAGGGACAATGAAAAACAGAATTCACCAGAACCCAGGAATTACTAGTTCCAGCTCCATCTGATCCATTTGAGGCATTCCGATTACTATTAGACGATAATATTCTAGATTTCATAGTGCGTGAAACTAACGCTAATGCCATCCGAGTACTGAAGGCCCCTGGTGTCAAACAACACTCACGAATAATATCCTGGAAGGACATAACTCTAACTGAATTGTTAATATTTCTTGGGTTAGTCCTTCACACAGGTACAATCCGGCTGAACCGACTCAGCGATTACTGGAAAAAACATTGGTTATTAAATATTCATTGCTTTGCACAATATATGTCACGCAACCGTTTTATGCTAATATTGCGTTGCCTTCATTTTTCATCTGAAACAAATGAAGAAGACCGATTGGCCAAAATTCGTCCGATAGTAGATCATTTTAACAATCCAATGAATGATATTTATTACCCAGGCAAACAACTATCTCTTGATGAATCGATGGTGTTATGGCGTGGACGTCTCCAGTTTAGGCAACATATTAAAAATAAGCGCCATAAGTATGGAGTAAAGTTATACGTACTTGCAGTACCAGAAGGCACAGTAATCAAATTTCAAATATATGGTGGTGCAGGTGATGATACGTCCGGAATAGGACATACTCAAAAAATAGTTTTAAAGCTACTCGAAGAGAAATTGGACTCAGGACACAGTGTCTATATGGACAATTATTATAACTCCTATGATTTAGCTGTCAAATTATTAAATCACCAAACTTACTGCACGGGGACTTTAAATAAAAATCGAAAAGGTAATCCAGTAGACCTAGCTACTGTCACGTTGCATAAAGAAGAAAACAAGTCTTTTTTTTTTTAAAAGGTGTACATGTAGGCAAGTGGAAAGATAAGCGATGTGTGTTTTATTTATCGACAGAGCACGACAACGAAATGATGGAAGTCACCAACAAAAGGGCACTGTTCTCATAAAACCATCAGCAATTATACACTACAACAATTTTATATCTGATGTTGATTTGCAAGATCAAATGCTTTCGTATTACCCCTGTGAAAGGAAAACCATGCGATGGTATAAAAAAATAGTCTTTCACACATTGCAGATGAGTTTAAATAATGCGTTCCATTTATATAATAAATTTAGTACGAATAGCAAACTTAATCTTTATGATTTTCGTTTACATATTTTGGAGAAATTATTACCAAAACCACCACAAATAGCTGAGAAAATGTCAACTAAACATATTTTAACCAAAATTGAAAACGTAAAGACGCGAGAAAAAAAATGAGGGTAAGAAGAGAAGAACTATCACAGAAGTAGTTAGAAAAGAATGTAAAGGCTGCAGAGAAAAGAAGAACAGAGTTGCCACTTTGTATGAATGTAAAAGCTGCGTTGGAACGCCAGGCTTTTGCATAGAATGTTTCTTTGAAGTGCATTTATAATTTCATAATTCTTGTGTTTCAAATGTTTTTTTTTATTTCAATTATTCTTCTGATAATTATTTAATTCGTTTGATTTCTAATATCCTTCAATATCAAATAATTAAGCCAAAAGCATAACTAAAACATCACAAAATGAAAAAAAAAGCAATTACACAGCGCCGTGATATTGCTTTTTTTTTTAAATAAAGGTAGTTACGTTATAATTATTATCACAACTTACACATATATGGGTATGGCCACAGTAGAACATTAATTACTAAAAACTGCACACAGAGATGCATCTCACAACGCAAGTAGCATTGAATGTGTTAAAAGTCTGTCTACAAGAAGACTCCAGCAGGACCCACTGGAAAATTTATTTAGTTACATACGCTACAACTGTGGCTCCAATAGTAACACAACAGGAACAGTTTGTTGCTGGGTTAAAAACAGCTGTAATAAGTAACATGGCACACACTAGCTCAGGCGATTGTGAGCTGGATGGCAACAGTGCCATTATAAAAAATTTTAAAACATTGCTGACACCAGCCACAGACATATGCACTGATACAGAGCAATCGGAACATGCATTCCAAATAGAAAAAGAAATTGAAGAAAGTATTTCTTCCTCTCTGGAAGAAAACTTGGAGGAAGGAAGTAGCGAACTACAAGCATGTGCTTATGTCTGTGGCTTCATTATTAAAAAAATAAAAACAGTTGTAAAAAATAAAATAATAAATAATTGTAAAAAAAATCTAGTCTCCGAAACGCCAAAGGGAGTACATAATTTTATAAAATTCAAAAATTATGAAAATGTAAAAAAATCTCTTACATACGCCTCAAAGAAATTAATAGCTTGTGTAGAGAAAAGTGCAAGCGTTATAAATATATTTTTAGAAAAAGAGGCGTATAAAGAAAATATTAAAATGAGAATAACACAATTCTTAAAGCACTATAAATTATAACTTCCTCGAAAATTGCACGGAACACAAGAAATTAAATATTACATTCATACTTAATAGTGTCTTCCATATTTCTATTAAGAGATATTGTATTTTAAAAAACATGTCTATTTCACAAAAGGAACTTCACAAAAGTGTTGAAGTGCAGTCAGTTAGGACAAGTAATTATACATTAATAGATTACGTTCATTTTTCTTTTTAGTGCAGATTTACCTGCACTGGGCCGGCATGGTAGTTTACAGCCCACTGCATCTCACAGAGAGGAGGCGTGCGTTCCAGCTGTGGGAACATTATAGGCTGATTATGCTTTATTTATTATTTTACAACTTGTTTTATAAATAGGCGATAATGTAGCTACATTGTCAGATTTGTCTGCTTTCAACCAAAATAATAAGTATGTCTCTTCCTAACCATTTCTTTATTTATAACATTAAACTGCTTAAATACACGTTACTTGTGACTTGTGAATACCTTTTGTCCCAAATGTATATATAATCCAAAAAAATTATTTATTTAAAATTTCATAGTTGCCCAAATGAAAATCTGATAAATTATAATTAATATCATGCGAAATAAAAAAGTCATACACTAATGTTTGTTTTATTAGACTGTTTCTTTAAATTTTGCTTTCAGCATTGTATGCACATGTACACTGTGTTTCTCGGTTTTGTTCAGATGTCAATTGCTGAGCAACAATTGACCATCTTGAATGAAAATATCGAGAAACGCACTGTAGTTTTATACTATGGCACATCTATGGCCGCTTTAAACATTTATTTACAAAGTATGGCACGTTGATCTTTATAGGTTCGTCACCCTGCCATAGATCACAATTTATGTATTTTAAATTATACCCAATTCGATGCAACCGCGGGTGGTATTTTTGCATTGTTTCATGCGGACATAATGAAATGCAACAGTAGACAAAATCGTATTTTGTGAATGGTATCTGAAATGGGTACTAATCATTAAAAAAAACTATCAAAAATAAAATATCAATGAACATAGCAGACGTACTGAGACAGCAGCCGGGTCTAACTATTAGGTACTAAGAACCACCCAAGTGATCCCATACGAAGAAAAAAATCATCATAATTGGTATAGCCGTTTAGGATAACAAGAATTACGAACACGCACACCTGAACTTTTTATATAAAGACTAGGCATGCAACATATTATTATTCTTAATAAACAAACTATACAAAGAAAAATCCTTACCCTGATCAAAATTTGGTGGTCGGCGTACAATTTCTGGAAATGTTTACGTAAGACACGGGAGTGCCTGCGGTGCAAAGCGATACGTCCTCGCTCTGGGAAAGCGCGATTTTGCGCGGTCGATAATATAGTTCACTTTACCATTTAGTAATAAACGAAATCATTATTTATTTATGTAATAAAATTTAGTTTCCAATAAAGGGTGATCTTAAGATTAATGTTTAATTTTTTAAATTAATTAAAAGTGTTTCTATGTAATAGAAAAAAATACTTATTTCGAACGAAGTTTTCTGGAAATTACGTAACAATTTTTTTTTTAATTTTTTTTAATTAAAAAAACTGATCTGGCTACAAACAAGTAGACCGTATACTTGTTATTTATATTTTTTAATGTTTGAAATATTTTGTAGTTTCGTTGTAAAACGAAGACAAAAATCACTTGATCGTTACTTTTCGGAAAAAGGGTTGTGAATATTGGTGATTTGCCATTATTATATAGATAATATGATACATCCCTTCAAGCCAGATATTAGATTAAGAACTAGACTATTATAATAAAAATGAAAAAGTAAAAATTCGTTTTCCCGTTCACACAAACAGTGATCAGATTTGTCAGAAATGAGTTGATTTCGCGCACGGGGCCTTAAAGATTGAATTTCCTAAATAATTTCACTCTCAATTATTGCCTAATTTTCAGATTTCTGCGTATAGCGGTTTAGACTATGCATTGAAAGATGAATCATTTATTTAGGAAATCCTCTTCTATTTACGTAGATTACACAAACACACACACACACACACACACACGTACACGCACACGCACGCACGCACGCCCCCCCCGAAACACACACACACACACACACACACACACACACACACGTACTGTTTCTCTTTTGTTGAATGTACTATATACCTTCTACCACAAGTATCTTTATGCTTAAAAGAAGTCCTCAAACTCGTACTCGTACTACGTACAAACTCTTACGATAATCTTGAAATGTTTGTTAATACTAAATTAATAGATCATCCATTATATCCGCAAGACTGTACACGCGCAAGGTCACGCACGGTCACGGTTGCGTGGTGCGACGGAGCCCGCTGCGTGTACCCGTGACGGAACCACTGCGGTGGAGCCCGCATAACACAGCGTACGCCCGTTAAGAGTTAAGAGTAAGGTTTATAGCAATAAAATTCATTTTGTGATAGTTAATTTATTTTAATTAATCTTTCAAAAGAACGTAGTACAACATATCTTTAATAATTATAATAGTACGTATTATCTCTGAAATAGATATTGCTAATTCATTACAATACGAATATGGTTGTCACTAGGTTGTTCATGTTAAATTATATACAAGCTAGACAAAATATAATCAAATACCACTACAAAGAAATCTCAAGAGTTCTAATTGACTATCGTTGGGTGTAGACTGGATATATTTCCAGAAACTAAACTAGATATTCCTAGAGTCCTACGCATCGCCTCGTAACCTTTGTTATTCGTGTAAACTCTCCATATAAATTTATTTTAAATAAACATTTACATATACAAACAGGGGTACAAAATGCTCAACACATATAGGGGACTTATTGCTAGGTTATATACAATAAAAACTGATATTTGCAACTCGATCGATTGTGACCTACCATTGTGTAGCTGCCATCTTGTGGCATTGGCCTCCTGTTGCCGTTTTGCCACATTGTATACAGTTTTGGCACAAACGTGCTTATTAGTATAAATTAAATTGTATTTACATAAAGGCTTCACATTAACTTATTGCTTTATGTTGATTGTAAAGTGGTTCAGCGCTTACTAATATTAAAGATAAAGTAATGTATAGCGTTTCATAAATTTTTAATATAATATGATGTACCTACATGTAAACATTGTGTTAGACACATAAAATTTATGATGGATGACTCGAGAAGAGCATTAGGAATGATTCTTGTAAAAAGATAGCAATAGAATAAAAGATTTCATTCTTTGGAATGTAATGAAGCTTAAATATAAATATGAATCTGAAGAAATAGAATGGATATGTTAAATTACTTATTAAGGTACACGCAAAGGCACCCTCCGCATTGGAAAATTATTGGTCCTCCCTAATAATAAATCTCTTACATACAAAATACAAATGTAATGGTATAAAATATTAAACAATGGCACACAAGTAATTTAGGTTTAAAAAAATATCGATTTCAATGTGCCATCACAATTATAAAAATACAATTATTAATACATAAACCAATTTAAAAAACCAAAGTACCAATTCAAGTAGGTATATAGGTGAGCACTAGCTGCTAAGGCGATGTTTCTAAATTACTATCAAAATTCATTACCATAAAATATATTCGTTTATCTTACCTATAATCGACATATAAATTGGTGCAACGTTCCTATAAAGGCAATATTTTGAACTTAGTGCCGAACTGTAAGTAGCTCCGCCTGGTCCTCTGTCACAAGTAGTGTTGAGAAAAAATTCAAAATAACTGGACCAAGTTGTTTAATTCAATAATTTTTAGTAAAGTAATATTGGATTTGACTTGCAGGTTTTAATTTACATACAATTAATTTACATTGTATATTGGGCATTAATATGTTAGTTACTTAAAAATTTCTTATATATAATACTTTATGTCAAGATACTGTAAGTCGCTTCGGAGAATAATATACAAAAAACTTGTATAATTAAGATATTTTGTCAATATAATTTTTTTGAAGAGTAAATGCGTCAATCAATGCACAGCGTCAATATCGCGTTGCGCTCGTGATATTTTCACCTGAAATTGTAAAAGAAATATAAACAATTAAAAGAAATGATACAGACACAGTATTTGATATTTAGGTAATCAATGAAAAAATAGGTAAAGGATTTGCTAAAAAGTCAAAACTACACAAATCAGACTCGTTGGTGAGGATCCTGAGCTCAAGAGATAAAGACGGAACTGAATCCATCAGTGGCAAATCTTCAACCTACTATAAATAAATCAGGCTACAAATGTGTCGTAATCTCTTAGGACTAAGAAAAAATGCTTCACAGCATACCTAAATAGAGTCCCCGTGGCAAGTGTGACAGTGGGGCAAGTGTAACAAATGCAAATTATGCGGCCTAAACACGGTTTTTGGTTTAATTCCATCTATTAAACAACACAGGAAATTTAACGTTACTGACTAAACTGACAATTAAGTACATAGCTTGGACTATTTTATCAACAGACGTTATTTTTAAAAACTACTCAACTGGCGACGGACAGCGCAATTTTAGGAAGTGAAGATATTATGAGTTTCGATATGTTGTTAAGTTATTTTAAACCAGATACAAAGTGAGTGATAAAGAATAATATTGGTACTTATAGAGTAATATGTTTTTGCGACCTAAAATTCACTGTTCTTTGAAATACGGATACAGTTACACTTACCTCACCTGATACTTAACTTCAGGGTAAGTGTGACAGTGTCACGTTTATTATGGTTATATTATTATAAGTTCCAAATTAAATTTTATTTTGCACTTGGCATTGCTTTTATTATACTTACAAAACATCCAGAGTTAGAGTAGTAAATCTATTTAAAGGCACGCCACTATATCGGTTAAAAACAGTCACACTTGCCCCACGTTGGGGAAAATTGATTGTTACACAAAAATGAACATTCAAATCGTTTCCATAGATCATAAAATATATCGACGTTAGTATCATCTCATCAAATTTGTTGAAAACCACAGATAATAAAGTAACTACAAAAAGAAGCGTACTGTCACACTTGCCTCACTGATGGGTAAGTGTGGCAGTCAGACAGACCTCAATTAGTTTTAATTACCTCCAATTACAAAATGCTACTTGTAGATACTAATATGCTAGATCAAACATACAACCACTTAATAATTGATGTTATGAAACTGAATTCTCTATATAATGAATATTCTATATATGTCACTCTTGCCCGAGGCGACCTTCCTTTAAACTGAAATACAGCAAATGTGTTGAATGCTGCGTGACGACGGAAAACTATAAATAAAAAAAAAACTAGAAATGATGCTTCTTCTTCATTAGGCCGCAAAAAAATTGTGCTGAACATGGGTTTTTGTCATTGATTAGAAAGTTATTTAATAAATATTTCTGTCGTGGTCCATTTTATTCTATTTTCTCTAAAATAAATAAAACTATAAGCTAAAACGGCGGCATGTCATAATTGACAAGGCCAACGATTTTTGCTATGTGTTTGTTACAAAAGGAGAGAAAACCCAAGAAAAAATGTGCTTTTATTTTTTTCCTATCTTAAAAAATGGCTGAGATTATGAAGATTATAGTGCGGTTTTCCGCACGACATTATTATCAAAATTCGGGCGGAGGGATAACGTGCAGAGACGTATCGAAGCGTCTCGCCGCGCACTACGAGGCACGCCTTTTAAGTTCAATTTTGTTTAATTTTAAATTTGGAACTGTTCAATATTCAAATTTGTTTAAAGTCAGAAACTCAAAACAATTGAAAGTATGAGGATTAATGGTATTGTTTAGTCACAGAGTCGTTTTGAATTCGTCAGGCCACGTAATATGAAAATGAATCGTACTAAGGAAAATATCCGTGTAATAATTTTCTACAACTTACAAATAGGTCGAACGTTCTTTAGATGAGGGCATCCATGACGTTCGACCGACGTTCAGTTCCGCGGTCACAAGGGAAAACCAAACAGGCCTGTAAAAAGCTTTGCTTTGTAGAGCGGGACAGTATTATGCCGGCACACAGCTTGCAACTTTACTCACATGGAATACTGTTGTTATCTCTGGGCCGGGGCACCCGAGTGCTAGACCCTTCCAACTGATCGCATCCAGCGCGTAGCGGTTCGAATCGTCGCCGACCGAGCTCTTTCTAACCGGCTTTCGGATCAGATCGGATCAAGAGATGTTATGTGCGATACCCACAAGTAAAGTAACACAATTGCACATCGCGATAAAACTTGTGATACCATCCATATACCATCTGTATAATTGACGGTCCACTACTATGTGATTAACAAGAAGTTTTCTTCCTCGCACAACTCCCTTTTGGAATCGACTACCACCAGCGATTAGTCTAGACCGATACGGCTTAGGGACCTTCAAGAAACGAGCCTACTCTCTTTTTTTTAAATTCCGGCAAATTATCTGATATTCCCCTGGCGTTGCAGTTGTTCATGGGCGACAGTAGTCACTTACAATCAGGTGAGCTGCAAGCTCGTTTGCATATAAAAATACTTTTTAGCCACTTAGGAATGAGATATTTGATGAATTTCATGGGGGAAGTAAATTTGTTGGAAACTGTAAGGGTTTATTGATATACAGTGTAACCTTGATATAACGAGCCCCAATATAACGAATTCCTCGATTTAACGAATTTTTCTAAATCCCCTGGAATTGCCCGTAAGACCTAAGGCAAAATATACGTCTACATTACGAATATATTTATTAAACAAAAGAGGTGTTACGAATTTTTAATTATTGCATAATATAGATAGAAGATACACCTTTATTTTAAGATTTTTTTTCAACTTAGAACCTTAACATAACGTATCTTATTATAGTTTGCGTTGTGGCATGGTGCCAATGACAGCTCACGCCTATGAAGTTTCGTATTTTTTAGATAAACTGTCATACAGATATAGAGAGTAATGTGCCACACTAAACTTTGTCATGCCATAACGAACAACCACAGACTATCAAAAATCTCTTTTGAAATAATTAGAATAGGTAAAAATCACGTAAATATATATTAGAATTGGAACTAATCGTTCAACAAATTCTAATTTAAAAACGCACATAGACAAATATGCAATGTTTCCGATGGATGGACGATAAATTATTCGTTGGTGAGTTCAGGCAAAAAAATATATTTATTAAGCAAATTGCGCATTGCGTCAAAAAGACTATCATAATTCACGGCGGTCAAAATGGCTACGAAAAACCTACTTTTTTTAAATTTCATAAAGCGAAAGGCGCTAGCACTCGTACCTTGAAAAGCTGCCGATGCAGTCACAGCCGTACTGAAAAAGATGCCGGCAGCCATTTTATTCGTTTAACAGTCAATATGAATGGCAATCAACTTGAAATAGAAGGCGATATTTATTTTAAAATTAATACATAGTATAATCTATACATTGAAGTGTCTGTTTGTAATATGAAAATAACAGCCTTTTATTAAATGCATATGAAAGTATATACGGTATTTATAATAAAAAGACACAAAAAAAATTTAAAATATTTGTCTGTCCGTCTGTTTGTGCCGGCCGCTGGCAGACAGCGGATGTTATAAGGAGACACAGGCTACTTTTATTAAAGAAAAATAATTAGGATTCCGCGCAAAAAAATTAAAATCCACGAAATCCAATCGTAATAAATCCCACGCGGGCGAGGTCGCGGGGACAGTCTTACATGCATTATAGTTTATAAAGAAATATATGTGTCGGTTTTAATTTTTATATCGATAGCCGGTTGCTAATTTTTGTTTTGCTTTATGTATCGTTAATTGTCTTTTTAAATCTATTTAACTTTGTTCCATCTCTAGGCACGCCATACTGTAAGCTGTCGCTCGCACCATGCTATAACGCAAAAACTATAATTATTGCTTAATTTCACTTAATTTTACAATAAATCATATCTTGACAGGTTCATATACATTAAACTTTGTAAAAACTAATCGTAGTCCCACCTAACGTGTATATAATAAACCTAATTGTAACGAATTGCTTGGTATAAAAAATATTTTCTAATTACCTTTAGTTTGGTTATGTCAATGTTGCCCTGTATTTATTTTATTTTATATAAATTAGATGAGAAGTGGATAAACCTATATGTATAACGATACTAAAAGTTGAATAAAAAACGATTAAAAATTATAGTAGAAATCTTTGAGGGTTTGTTTTGTATATTATTATACACTGAGAACCGATAATCTTATATAATACTCAAATTTACCTCGTTCCAAACCAGCGACGTCTGGTGAGCGGAAGAAAATTAGTCGTCGTTACATTAGTAAACTAGGGTGGTGTTACAACAAGTGGATAGGCGTGTGTACCTTGTCCTTGGGCGTGGAGCGGTCGCCGGCCTCGAGCGCGAACATCTTCATCTTGTCCTTGAAGGAGAGCTGCTCGGGCACGGGCGCGGCCGTCGCGCGCGCGCGCTGCTCCGCCAGCCGCCGTGCGCGCGGGTCTCTGAACACGCACAGCTTTCACTTACATTCACGTCTACCAGCAGTAGCGTGCCACAACACGCTACGTTTCATAACTATCCACGCCCACTTACAGTAGGTTTCGTTTAGCGAGTGTAGAGATTCGGACACTTTTTATTGGTAACCAAGCTTTTCATCTTACTCCTCAGAAATGACAACTCATCTGTATTTTAATTCTTAACCGAGGATAAATATAGATGTCTTTAAACCACAACACAACATGTGGACTGTGTGCTCGGTTGTTAACCGTATTTTTAAAAAAAATCTGCCAAGACAACACCACAATATATCTAAATAATACATTACATTTGCCGTGTAGTGATAGTGTAAAAGAATATACAGGTTGCCCCAGAAAAAATGTATAATCCTGGAGCGCCTAATAGTACAGGTATCAGGCGCTCAAATAAAAAATATTCTAAGTGGTGCCAAAAATATGAAGGTTTTAAAAAAAATATGTTTATATCGACCTTACTGTAATTTCATGTACACCACTCTGCCGCAAATTAATGAAATTCGTTGCGTTTTTTGGTGTTCCCTTATTCCTCACAGCCTATTCTATTAGAAATGCAGTAAAGAGTATAAGTATCTATTGTACTTTTTTGCAAAATAAACGAACAAAAAAATAATTTAGACAAAAGTTTGAACCATTCGTGAAAATAAAAGTATGAAGACCTAAGTGACCAACTATTTCAAAAATATGCGCAGTTAATACAGTTTACAAAATGGTATAATACATAATTTTAACCAAAGATAGAAAATTAAAAAAAAAACTTATCTTTTCTTTAACGGTGAAAATGACAAGGGCGTTCTTGAGTGAAAGAGTCCTTTTTACTGTAGTAAAGACCGTATATTATCGGAAATAAAGATTGATTTATGTACAACTTAACGCTTTATGACAATTTAAGACAAGATTATTTTTTTCTTTCTTCAGTCGAATTTTTTCTTTTTTCATCTTTACGTTAAATAAAATTATGTATTATACCATTTTGTAAAATGTAATAACTACGCACATTTTTGTAATAGTTGGCCACTTAGGTCTTCATACTTTTTTTTTCACGAATGGTTCAAACTTTTGTCTAAATTATTTTTTTTTATAAAATTTCATGCTAAAATTATTCGTTTATTTTGCAAAAAAGTACAATAGATACCTACCTATACTCTACTGCATTTCTAATAGAATAGGCTGTGAGGAATAAGAGAACACCAAAAAAGCAACGAATTTCATTAATTTGCGGCAGAGTGGTGTTCATAAAAGTACAGTAAGGTCGATAAAAAGATATTTTATATTTCATATTTTTGGCACCACTTTGAATATATATTTCTTTTGTATTTTTATTTGAGCGCCTGATACCTGTACTCTGAGGCACTCCAGGATTATTCATTCTTTCTGGGACACCCGACTCATCTTGTAGTGGGTGTTGTAAGAAGCAATAGAAGAAATTGAAACAGGGAATGGGCAGGAGCATATTTTTGATAGCAACACCAAATTGTTCAAAAACTGCGGCTGCAAGCCCGCCACCAAGCGTGTTAGTAGCAGCAAGTTCAACAGTGGACACATTTGATAAGCTGCTGACAGGATGTAATTAAATCGATAAATACATTGTATTTCAACTTTAAGTTCATTTATATATAACTTCACAATAAAACCACTGGGGGATCAAAATCCTTCTTAACGATTACACCATACAAGTTATTGAGAAAGTAGTCAAAAGTAATTAAAGAAAAAGCAAACATAATGAATATTAAAAGATATAATATAATATGAGAAAAAGATGAAAACATCGATTGACTAATAGCATAATATGTGTAATAAATACCAATAGTGAGTCAACTCCTTTGTTAAACCGCAAAATATCTACCAAGCTGTTTCGACATCTACTCACTAAAAATATGTAAGGGTTGTCACAAAAACATTTCCTTAAATAATAATATCATAAGATTATATTTTATCTGTATTCCTAATAATTATTTTTTATAGAAAGATTCAAACAATTACTACTTCACTTGATTCATCGTGATGGAAACAAAAACTTGTGCTTATTAACCTAACCTAACTTACCTAATTTTGCTTTAATTTTATTTATATAGTAGTATCTTAAGTATTCCGCTTAAAATATTGGATAGCGGGTTAAATAAAATAAATTAATAAAAGGTTAAAATTTTACGTTGGTTTTGTTTATACAACGCACGCCGCATCATTACAGATGTACAACCGACAAATATTTACCGACATTTATTATTGTATTTTTTTTAAATTGTCCTTAATGTATTTAATGATATAATGAATTCTCATCATATATATAATTCAATTAAAAATCATGATGGAAAGCAATCGCACGGTTGTAAGAATTCAATTTTACTTAAGGCGTTATAGAATCGTTTTCTAACATTTTAACGACGAACTAAACAAAAGATTATTTGAAAACTTTTCTAATTGGTGACAATATTCTTCAAAATAATCTGGAACCTCTTGTGGACCACCAAATACATCAACAGTTTTAATATACATTTTCATTATATATTTTTTATCATTATTGGGTGAATACCAAATCGCGTGCAACATATTTCGTGTATGTGACACTTCTAAACGGGCAAACGAAGCCGACCGGTACTACCAGAGACTCGCGGGCAGAGGGGGGACTCCGCTCTCCTTCACACCGCGCTCCATCGTTGCTCCATCTAGTGGCCGAGTTGACTCATTATTAGTATTTATTACACAAGATTATGTGTCGGTGGAGCAGTGAGTCGTGGGACGGTACCTGTAGACCTCCTGCGCGCCGATGACGCCGGGCGTGTGCGTGTGCGTGTGCACGTGCGCGCCGCCCGCCGGCCCGCCCAGCATGCTCTCCGCCTCCTCGATGAACCGCTGGAATAATGGATATTGATAGCTCCACGAACAATTAGCTTTTGCCAGCTCAATAACGCAATGGTTGAACGTTTGGGGATGGCGTCGCGGGTTCGAATCGCGCAAGGGACAACTGTTTGTATGTCCCACATATAACTGTTTCGGTTAAGAATATTTGTCCATGCATAATTAATTATAAAATTCTGCAGAAATTCATAGTGAAGGAGTATTTAACAAAAAAAAAACTACTAAACGCTACAGAATAAAATGGTTACATATATATTTGTAACCAATACAATAAGATCGCTTGTCTCTACAACCGTACTGGCTACATAAATGTCTGCCCCGCGGACAATATATACATACATGTACAAACTTTATTAAAAGGGATTACATCGCGAAAATCTCAAAAAAAAACCTAGGCTTAAAGAAGTTTTTACATGAAAGCCTTTGTGTGTGTGCTACATAAGAAATATAATATGTTTTACTTAAGGTCACAAATACATTGCATTGTTTGAAAGTTTTTCATAAAAGTGCCCAAATTTTGGAAAACAATCGAAGTAAATAGGCTCTTTTGAAAGTTAAATTGTAAATTTTCTCAATAACGGCATGAGTTATATACCAAAAGAAACGCAATGACGCATTTAACAATTTGTATTGATTTTTTTTCCTGATTCATTTAACATTTTTGAATAACAAATAAATAAATAAATTTACACTAGCACACCGCGAGAAGAACCCCATAAAGGCCTGCGACTGATACTCGGAACGCAAGACATTGCTGCTGGACTATACAACTATACATACGATATTTCTGCAAATAAAATCCTACAAATATACTACTTTGCATGATTTTTAAATTAAATCTTATTGTGAATTGTATCGCATTTTATATACAAATTCAAGACATTTAAAAAAATAACTATATTTTATTAGAATATATATGTGCGATTTTGTTTGATAATTTAATTGATTGAAATAAATTAATTGTTACCTTGTAGGCAACAAGTTATCAAACAAAATTGACTATAGACTTGGCAATCGCACTAACCAATCTAATTTAATATAATACGTATTAATTGTGAGATACATTGTGTTTTCATGCGATGGCTAAGTCAATCTACATATTTAAAACATAAAAGATTTTTAACATTGATATGGTCACTATAAAATGTTGTTAGGTTAACTAATTATAATAACTTAAACCAGAAGGACCTTTAAGTAGGGACTGAATAAATTAACATGGATCTCACAACTTTTTATGGTAGTAGAACTGAGTTGCGAGACTTTGCGAGAAGTTATGTTTTTGATGACATAGGAATTATTGTGATGAATTCCTACAAAATTCAAAGGATCGAATAAAATAAGCAAAAACGATGATTTCCTTTTTATTTAGTTTGATCGTCTGTCGGTAGTGTCGGTAGATGGCGCAGAAGTAACAAACTCTAGTTGCGGGACCGAATGTTCGACATCATTGTGCGACCCTTAAATAAATTAATTAACTGTGTATTATATTCCAATACAGGGTTATTTTTTAAAGAGTAGCCAAATTTTAAACTTAATTTCAAACATATAAATAATGATATACAGTTATTGCCGATTTTGAAAATAATAGTAAATAAGGCTTTTACTTTTATTTGAAATTATCCCAACAACAACGTTTTTGCCTACTGATCGATCCTTACGAATGTGTGCGTGCGCAGCAAAATCTGTTAAAATAAATATTTTTCACGAATTTTAAATTAAAAATACAAAAAGAACAGTATGCCAGTATGTAATTAATTTTGTTGGTTATTCTGAACTTTCTCTGTAAATTTGGCCGGTTATTACAAAACAACCTTGTATATGTACAAACTATAACTAAAGTCAATTTATTTTACTTCATTGGATATTATATTTTTGTTAGATAGAAAGAATATTATGTTTGTTTTATATTATTCATATTTGTATTTTGTCATATTATAATGAATGTCTATACTTGTAACTTACATCTGGATCTTCCCTTGGCGGCGGGTCGAGTGGCGGAGGTGAAGATGTGGGCGGCGTGGGCGGAGGAGCGGCGGCGGGTACAAGGCCGGCGGCAGGGGCGGGGGAGAGGGCGGGGGCGGGGCCAGGGGACGGAGTATTCGTTCGGGCGGAAGCGCTCGCGGGCACGGCGGCACGCTCATGGAACGACACGCGCTTGTCGCGGGTCGTACTGAGCGGCGACCTGGTCATACATGTACACTTAGATATTTCGAAATTAAGTTTATAGGTCTACGTAGTATGATATTGATATCTGTAGGTAATGTTTTAAGTAATTTGTATACCTACATATAAGCACAAAGTAAGTCAATTCAAGTCGGCAGTAGCCCTAAGTTAGTGACACACATTTAAACAATAAAACATGTTGAAAATCCATCACTGCTTAGCTAACTGCTAATAATATTTTATTACGGTTCGGGACGCGCAGTTTAAAGTTGACCTTGTTTCTCGATAGTTTTTTGTGTAATAAAGTCCAATGCAAATTTTAATTAATAAGCATTTATGATAGTCACGGTATTCGAACTAATCTCGTTCGCTGCGTAATCGGTAGGCCACGCCTATTGCAGCTCATTTGCGTCGGGTCATTCGAGTTAGAATGCTCCCACTTTTTATTTGCGTTAGGTTTCATAAGTATAGAAGAAATGGCCTCGTTGCATTTCATTTTCTTATTGATAGCATATTATCCCCTCGTATGTCGGGGTCATTTTGGCCAATATGGCGCATCTGTCGAGCACTTCGCGAAGTACTTCCAGACTACTTCCTGCTGTTCATTAAAATGACTATTTCCAAGACATTTTGTATAAAAGGTATATTAAAATCACATATCAATGGAAACTTTATTAAATAAGCTATCAGATTATTTATAACTTGAATACAGGTTTACTTCGAAAGTGATAATTTGAAAATGAAAGTAAGAAAAGTGTTTTTTTCCCCAATTTTCTGCAAAGGTGTAATAATTATAAATTAAAGCCTTTATTCCAAGTACTATTTGTTTTACTTGTACGTCCAAAGCATTTTTAATTATAAAAAAAAAACAAAAAAAATTCATAAACTTTTTGTTTACAAGATCGAGAAAGGCCTCACTTAGCTATACTAGACATCGGGACAAAACAAAAAAAAAACATTATTAAATCAAATTTAGACAAAAAATATAATGATGATATATATGTATGTTATATATATCATATATATGTTACAAATAGTTTGCTATCACTCGACGCCATATTATGGCGTTTGTAGATGCAAATCATATTATTTGAGACGCCAGAATATGGCGTTTGGACAGACGAGGGGTTATAGTACAGAAAGTCAAAAAGCTATAAGGAATAGTTACTGCGGAGCGGTCGCTGGCGTGTGCGCGGGGGCAGGTGCGGGCGCGGGAGCGAGCGCGGGAGCGGGCGCGGGCGCGGCACTGGCGGCGGGCTCGAGCGCGCGGCGGCCCGCCATCACGGCGAACGACGAGCCGCGCTCGGGCGGCGCCGGCGGGCACACACTCACACCCGCCACGCCCTCCGTTAACTCCGAAATGCGGCTCTCTTCTATTGTCTGTACACCACACTTCTTATTATTTCCTAATAAACTTACTATACAAATATAATATACTAGTTTATACACTCAAAACTTATGTATGGTATTTAGGTTAACCATTTTTCGTTGGCGTGATGCTAATGTCCTTGTAGTAGTAATGCTCTATAATAACCGACGTGCGTAATTTAGGTTCAGCGTTTTGAACAAATTTTACATCCAGTTCATTAATGACAACCTTTGTCAGACAATCAACAAAAAAAAATAGCGCGTACTTGAGGTTGGCTGTTGGGTATACTGTTTTAATAAAGATTGGATGTGTAAGATGGACTTAAGAGAATACAATAGATCAGAGCATCCCATTAAAGTTATCACAGAAAATTCAAGGTAAAATTAGCGTAAATGTCGTGAAATTTAAGAGTTTCGCTTATGATGTGACGACAGCGCCGCTCGGACCATAGGTCGATGATGCAGTCTAGTTGTAGACAAATATGCAAGTGCCAGGAAATTGCCTTGCAGCAATATGGCAAATAATCTGCGAGAGTGCCGTAAAGTAGAGGCGAGCATTAAGGCTCAGAGTCGTACCGAACACTGTAGCACAGAGAGTAGTTTAAAGAAACAGGAAGCGTTGTTCCAGTGCTGCGATGAATCTTATGAAGCTAAATGGCTTGCGGGATTTTAAAGACTGCAAACGTAATCTCTTCATACGGCCAGCGGTGAAGGACCACGTCTCAGATATATATATTAATACCAAAGTATTTTGAAACTTCGAAAAAAGCGCCGCCACGAGGCTATCTATGGGCGAGGCCTGGACTTCTATGGAAAAGGCTGTAATGCATTAATGGATTGAAAGAAAACACAAAATAAGTAACATAACACAGACCGTGTCCGTGGCGTATCCGTTAGTGATGTCGTTGCGGTGGTTGGACTTGAGTATGGACTTGGGCGGCTGCAGTTGCTGCTGGGGCTGTAGCTGGGGTTGGAGCTGGGGCTGTTGCTGGTGCTGGTGCGGCGGCTGCGCGGCTGGTGCGGCGGCTGGTGCGGCGGCTGGTGCGGCGGCTGGTGCTGAAGTTGGTGCTGTGCGTGGTGCTGCGGCTGGAACTGGCCGCGCTCGTGCTCAGGCGGCGGCTGCGGCTGCGGCGAGGGCGAGCGCGAGTTCGAGCGCGACTCGCATTCTTCGTCCGCGCACTGCTCCCTGCCGCCGACTTCGTCCTGCGTACCACACAGGACACAATGCTACTCATCAACGCCATATACCACAAAGCTAACACTAAATATTTCTTCAACACACGTTCTCACAGAATACCAGCGTAAAAACAGCTTGATGCTGCTGTGTTTCGTATGGTTAGTGTAGAAAACCAAAGACCCTTTCTACTGGAAACCAAACATTGCATCTTAGTCCTCAAGGGTGACAACTGTGTGCTCGTTTCTCAATCTTATCATAATAAAAAAAAAACAAACAGTACAGTTACAGTATAGTTGTAATAGGATTATTTATAAAGTTCTTATATAAACCAGAATGAAATATGTCACTAACATCATTATAAATATTGAAATAAATAATAAATATATTAATTTATTTATCCAACTTCATATACACAAAAATGAATATAGGTAACAGGTGCCTGACACATTTTTGGAACGCCCGCTGCGTTAAGTCAGACACACACGCGGCAACAAACGCACGCGTCTGTTTCTTTGAAACTCAAGAGCGCAGCTACGTTGTGCGAGCTGTCTGAGCGAAAGTTTCCCGGCGCGTGATTTCATACAAATAAATGAGTGCCGCTGTGTGACGCGGACTGCACGCACCGTGTAAGTACACTCGATTTGTATAATTAAAAAAAAATACCAGTTCAGAGTAATTTATTATTGATGACCAGCCCTTCAAGTTTGTGTGTCAATAAAGTATATTCATTCATTCATTCACCAGTTCTGTCTATAACATTCATTCACTATATCCCATAATATGTCCCGATTATTACATTCATATTCGCAATGAAAGCAAAGTAAGTGTTGGCTTTATTATTTACATGGATCATACAAGCAGCAGTATACGCTGCGTTGACCGAGTTCTCGCGCCGCGAGCTATATCACGCGCGACGGAGTCTGCTCCGCGTACGTGATTCCGTAAAACGCAGCGGATGCCTTTATGATCGATGTTTGATATGAAATACACATACATATACTTAAATTCTTTTTCATGTATAAAATAGCAAAATAAATAAAACTATGCTTAGAACAATAATATGCCCAAAAGTAACTGTTAACCAGAAATTTACATACGTGTTCGTGTTGTGTGGCTCGGCGTTCGAAGTCTCTTTCCAACTGCAAGGCGCGCAATTGCTGGTTTTGTACAGGAGTGCGTGACGACCCTAATGCTAACAGCTGTGCAATAGCTGCATCCCTGTAGTCGTAATAATGAATGGTGTTATTGATGCACTTTACTCTTGGAGATACAACAAGTTATTATTTCTTTACAAATTATCACTAGTTCCAGAAGTTTTGAAATTTATTACTTTTATTAATACTCCAATAATTATTCAAGACTGTCGCTAAATCACAGCACAATGCTGTTGTGTTTTCTATATTGAAAAACAGAAACCGGAGACTTTCTAACAGATAAAGAGGCATTAAATCTTAGTCCCCACACGACATCTGCATTTTAATTTTATAATCCAATAAAATCAAGTAAAATGTCCATTTAAATCAAGTATTTACAAGTATTAACGAACTATTTCATGTCAGTCCTTAAGGACGACAACATATCTATATTGATTTTTAATCGAGGATAGATGTAAGTTTATGTAATTATATATATGATCTATTCTATTATATATATAATCTTTGGTCTCAGCAAACGGCATTTTCTTACCATCAAACGGAGTTGCTGCCTAGTTAAGTCATTAACTCAACGGGAACGGGATGAAAACATAAAACCCCGGCGATACGCTGTTACCTCTGAGGGCTAAGTTGGAATGTCCAAACGTTTGCAAGTATATACTCGCAAACTAGACTCAGATGTGTGCCTGCTACTTAACGCAGTAAAAGTTACAGTATACCCTGAACATTGGCAAACTCTAACTAGCCCGTAAAATAACATCAGTTGTTTCTAAAATTAAGTATTTCTATTATTTGTCAGGAACCGTTTACAATTCCTTATGCTTAAGATTTTTATCTGAGGGTTCAATTGAATAAAAACACTTATTTATTATACAGTTACAAATGTTGATCAAGTTTAGTAAAGCGAAGGTAAGCGAGAAAACATGGAAGTTACGCTGGCCTCGCTTAGTTTAATTGTCGCCACGAAGGTCATCTGATATATTTCAGAATAACGATAGTTGCTTTGAAGAGCGTAATTTCACTGCATCCTTTGTTAATCACCATCCCAGTCGCTAATACGAGCTTATCTGTTTTTCTTGTATATATATACAAAATTAAAGAAAATATGTAATACTTCGATTATTCATAATACGTCAAAGATAATATTATATAACTTTATTTTGTCAATATAGAGGTTTAATTTCTATAAATTTCATATGTGTACGAGGGAGGGTACACTGAAATGATCGGGAATAAGAAAAACCACATGCACGGTATAGCTAAATTGTATTTTATTGTTTTTCGAAGTGATCTCCGTCCAACTTAATGTATTTTTCCATTCGTACAAACCAATCATTAAAGCAGTAATTCCAGTCTGAAGTTGATGTTGACAAAATGGCTGATTTGTACGCTTCCACAGCTGCTTCTGGATCTTATATATGTATAAGTGGGTGGGTAGTCGGTTCAGTCGGGCGGGAGGTGTGCGCGCACGAGAGCGCGGGTGAGTGCGTACCTGCGGGCGCGTGCGGCGGCGCGCCGCGCCTCGGCCTGGCGCTCGCGCTCCTCGCGCTGCCACGGGTTGTGCGCGCCGCCCGTCCGCGTGCCGCCCGCCCCGCCGCCCGCCCCGCTCGCCGGGTACACCGACACCGCCGGAGGCTCCAGCGCGCTCGCTACGTACCGCTCTGCGCACCGCACACATTACACATCGCTATGCTAATTCACTATTCTCATCATCATACAGATATATTATAATGCCTGAAAAAAATTCATAAGTTTTATAAATAATCCCATTTCGTTACGTTTTATAATTAATCTCATTTCTCCAGACAAAATTTAGGTCGTAGCGGCCAGTCTCAGCGGTGGTACCATCTGCGCAGAACAGGATTATAGTGTACATGAGCGTGAGCAAGCACAGTTGCACTCTCATAGTCCGATGGAACGGCAATCCGGACAAATCAGTTACAAAAACAACGGCTTTACATGCTTTCTGAGGGTACGGGTATCAAATACCGATAATTTCCTGACTTTTAAACTACAACTGGAATTTCTGACAAAAAAGCAATTTTGACCCGACCCATCTCAAACACATATCTGCTCGACAAATAAAACGATTGTGAAGAAAAAGACCAAAGTATGATTCTTACTAACCAGAATATTATTTAGAAAATAATTTAACATATTTGTTAGTTAAAAAAAATTAGTCAATAATTAAAATTTATTTTCTGCTGGCTGTACTAAAAAGAACATGCACCCACGACGACCCCAAGCATGAGGATAACTTCCATTGTTGGAAGTTACAACTTCCATTGTAAGAAGTGTAAACTCCATGCAACGTCACTAGATTTAACGACAAAATCCTTAAAGCGTCGGAATCACTCGGCTTTGTTTAGTTGCTGTACAGCTTGTCTTCAATACAATGATACACTCTATATAGCATTACACCCATTCTCAATAACGGCAACAATTAAATAATAAAAGTTTTTTTTAAGTTCCAAAAATGTGTAAAAACTGCACAGTAGGGATGTTCGATGATCATCGATGTTAGAAATTAAAACATCGATGTTTTAATTTCTATATAAATATATATATATATATATATATATGTATATATATATATATATATAAATTAATTAGGTACATGTGCAATAACATCGATAATGGCCAACATCGATGTCATCATCGATGTTTCTGCAACATCGATCATCCCTACTGCACAGCTGTACACGTTCTTTTGTTCTTTTGTCGCTTTATTATCCTAGCCCGTAATAAACTCTACTGTCGGCATCATACTTACCAACTCTCCAAAAAATCCGTTGTTTTGTTTACAAATTTGGATTGCTTGCACGTGTTGACAGATATTATTAGGGGTCATGAATTATCTATACGTTATCATACTCATAGTTGCTCAAAGACTTTCAAACTACAAACATGGTAAGTAAGAGAAAATCACAGTGTATTGACAAAAAGTGTTACTGATACGCGCAGTAGAGGCGGGAGAAAAGATAAGTGATGTTGGAAGACGCTTTGGATTTAGTCGCCCTACCGTGTCCACAATATGGAAAAATAAAGAAAACATTCTACAAGCAGAGGAGGATGGAAAATCTTTTAAAAAATCAAAGAAACCTAAATATGAAGATTTGGATCAAACTGTACCATCATGGTTTCACCGACAGCGCCATAATATTATGCCTATGTCGGGCGCCGATCGTAAAAGCTAAAAGAAGCGAGAGCGGAGAAGTTTGCTGAAGAATTTGGTTTAACTTCTCTCAAATCATCACAAGCATGGCTCGGAAAATTCAAAGAACGCCATCATATCAAGTTTGGTAAAATTAGTGAAGAAGCACGAAGTGTTTATACAAATGTTACTCGCGACTGGATTAATAGAGTGTAGTCAAAATTGACAGAAAAGTCGCCTCACTTGAGAAAATATGTGGGAGGAAAGCTCTTCAAGGAGTGTATTACAGTGTTTGTAGCTTCTAATATGGATGGCACAGGAAAAAAGCTGATGGTAATAGGCAAATAGAAAAATTCGCGGTGTTTTAAGAACATTAAAAAATTGCCAGTGACGTATACAGCTAATAAATTAGCTTGCATGCATTCAGTCAACTTTTTGAAGAAGAATTGCGAAAGTGGGATGCAGAATTAAAGGGACGAAAATTTTACTTCTTGGTAACAACTGCCCTGCCCACACTCATATCAAACTTTCAAAAGATGAGTTGACATTTCTTCCTCCAAACATGTCTTGCAGCCAATGGATTAAAGCACAATTAAAAGCCCCAAGGGTCACTTCAGAAGGAAATTATTGATGAAGCTAGTCAATTCCGATGGTAAAGCTTCTATTAATATGCTACATGTAGTAAATTTTTTATCTAAAGCCTGGGAAGAAGTGACACCCATAACTACACAGCGCTTTTCGATATGCTAAACTCTGTACAAATTCTATGAGTGATGAGGTGGACACGAAACCGGAGTTCGATAGCGACGACAACCTTCCATTAACCGAGTAGATTCAACAATTTAACATGGTAGAAAATTTTACAGAAAATCTTCAAACCTACATTGAAGTAGACTGGGTGCGCCTACCACGGCCACATGCGCTAGCAAGCGCTTGTGGCCGTGGTAGAAAAAGGGGAGATCTCCCGCCGGGCAAGGTGTTCTGCCCGGGGAGCGGCCGGCACTCCGATTGATAGTTCGGAGAAGTTCTATATATACTGTCTATGATTTGGAATGTTAATAGCGCGATTTAGGCTTCGGTGTGTTTCGGTGTGCTAGTGGCGCGACGACAGCGCCGCTATATCACCCCCCTGCTCAGACCGGAGGTAGATAGTGCAGCCTCGTTGCTGACGAATGCGCAAGTGCCAGGATATTGCCTTGTAGTCTGCAGTGAGTCGAGAAGAAGGCAAGTAAATCTGCGAGAGTGCCGTGAGGCAGAGGCGAGCAGTAAGGCTCAGAGCCGTGCCGAACACTGTATAGCGCAGAGAGTAGCTTGAAGGAACAGGAAGCATTATTATTCCAGTGCTGCGATGAACCTTGTGAAGCTAGATGGCTTGCAGGATATGAAGACTGCAGACGATATCTGTTCGGGAGCGAATGGGTGGGGTTATTCTACGACGATGATGAAGCTTGAAGTTTCCGAAGGTTATTGGTTGCGTGTTCAGATTACGTCGGGTCACCCGACGTAATCTGAAAGAATCTGAAAGAAATCGGAGAAAACCGACAAGTTACCACATTTAATCGCATCCTGTAGAAGAATTGTTACCTGGTTCAAACACTGTGTGGCAGCCAGTGATGAATTACGGAAACAATCTGATTTAAAACTTATACAAGACGTCGCGACTCGGTGGAATTCGACATTTTATATGATCGAGAGATTTTTAAAGCTGCGTCCAACTATAAACCAAATTGTGAACATCCATACCAGTGCTCCTCCAATGATAACTGCAAAAGAAATAGAAGAATTGACAGAGGTCTGTGAAATTCTGCGACCTATAGAAGTCGCGACTCGGGAAGTATGTGGAGAAAGTTTTGTGACAAGTAGTAAAGTAATTCCCTTAACGCGAATGTTAAATTTAAAAATCAACAGTTTACAGCCTAAAAGTGCCACCGGAGAAAATCTCAAAAATAACATATTAGTTGAAATAAAACGACGTTTGTTGCCTTCTGAACATGTGACAATACTTGCCATTTCAACTCTGTTGGATCCCCGTTTTAAAAATATACATTTCCAAGATCCGGTGGCATGTTCGAAAACAATAAGAAATGTAAAGGAATTAATAACCACTGCAGAGCTAAAGGTTACAGAAGAGGAAGACAATCGTGACGAAGTTGAATTGCAAGACAATGAACCAGAAGAGTTTAATCTGTGGAGCGACCACTATAAACTCGTACAAGAAAAAAATAGCATACCATCGCAGAGTGAGTTGGACATGCCCTCAGAATTAAGTTATTTTTTAAAGAATCCGGTTGTTGATCTAAAACAAGATCCAATGCACGTATGGAACAATATTATTGGTTCTACCTATCCAAAATTAAAAAAACTTGCAGTGAGATATTTGACCACTATCGCTACATCAACGCCTTCCGAGCGGTTAATTTCAAAAGCTGGCTCAACGCTTTATCAGCAGAGAAATAGGTTGAAAGGTAATTCTTTATCAAAATTATTATTTCTTCAATCAATCGGCAAAAAATATTGGCATATATAACAAATGAAGTAGACATTTGTTAACTTCTTCCTATTTTTTAAATTACTGTTTTTAACTAAATTCTTTATTAATTTCTTTTTTATTCAATAATAAATCATAAACAACATGACTTTATTTGATTCATCTAATTCGAACCTATTAAATACTTGTGCAAAAAACATCGATGATGGCCAACATCGATGTTTTGAGTAGGAAAAATATCGAACATCGATGTTGAGCTATCGATGTTAACATCGATGTCAACATCGATGTTTCTGCAACATCGAGCATCCCTAGCCGGGTGGTCATTACTGTGGCCGTGGAAGGAAAAGGGGAGATCTCCCGTCGGGCAAGGTGTTATGCCCGGGGAGCGGCCAACGCTCCGTGTGATAGTTCGGAGAAGTTCTATATATACTGTCTATGATTCGGAATGTTAATAGCGCGATTTAGGCTTCGGTGTGTTTCGGTGTGCTAGTGGCGCGACGACAGCGCCGCTACACGCTTGTAAGCAAAATGGCGATCGTAAGCGATAAGCGCTGTCAAATGGTAAGTAGCTATTTTCCTCTAGGACACGAAGTTAGTTTTAACCGGGGAACCTAACCGAATTTAAATATATGTTTGTAAAGTATTCATATTAAAAACTTACCAATCATGAATTTTTAATAACATTTATATGTCTATTCATGTCATTATATTACTTAAAACTAATATTGCACAAAACAACTTATAAACTCTACTTCAAAACAAACAAGTTAAATAAGCAAAATGGCGGATTGTGTCAGCGCTACTGAAGTTAGCAAACGTGTCCTGGCCGAAAACTATTTAATTTCGCCATTTTGCTTACAAGCGCTTGCTAGCGCTTTTTTCTGCCAAACGCACCCACTGTCTGCTTACAACGGTTTTACTCACAGACAAAGAAGTTTTGGGTTCGTTAGAAAAACTGAGGACCAAGAACAAGCAGATGAAGAAGATGAGACTGAGCCACCGCCGGGCATTAAAGAAGCTCTGAAAGCAGCATAATTATTGGAAAAGTATAATGATGTATGTGAACGGATGTAAGTACTTATAAAAAGGTTAAAAACGACCCAACAAATAGCACACTAAAAACAACTAGTGACCTCATAAAGAAACACTCCGAAAAATTAAATCTGGACGTAAAATGGATAATACCTACGTGCGCCAAATCACCAAAATTGTATGGGTTACCAAAAATACACAAGCCCAATGCTCCATTACGTCCCATAGTGAGCCAAATCGATTCACCAACTTACAGATTGGCTCAACACTTAGCGAAAATACTCTCACCACTCAGGGGACACACATAAAGGATTCCTACCATTTTGTCAGCGAGATTAAAGACCTACATCTGGCAGACAATGAAACTATGGTCAGTTTTGATGTGCAGTCATTTTTTACATGCTTACCTGTTGAAGACTGCATCTCAATTGTAACTAGAAGGCTGGAAGAAAACAACATGCCCGTAGAATATGCAGTATTACTCAGACACTGCCTTACATCTGGCTACCTATTGTGGAAGGAGGAGTTCTACAAGCAAGTAGATGGTGTGGCGATGGGCTCACCTGTATCTCCCATTGTCGCCGACATATTCATGGAAGACTTTGAGGAGAAAGCCCTGCTTAGTTCTCCCATAAATCCAAGGTTCTACAAGCGGTACGTAGACGACACTTTTACAATTCTACCTTTAGATAAGGTAACTGCATTTTTAGACCATCTTAACTCTATAAATTCTAAAATTCAGTTCACAATGGACTTAGAGGCAAACAATTCCTTAGCTTTTCTAGATGTGTTAGTAATTCGGAATCCTGATAACACCTTGAGCCATACTGTGTATAGAAAAAAGACCCATACAGATAGATATTTAAACGATTACGATATATACGATATATAATACGTGATTCTCACCACCATCCTTCACAGTTAGCTACCGTGGGTAAATCTTTGTTTCAGAGAGCACGAGGGATCTGTGACAGTAAACACCTGGCTGCAGAGCTCTACCATGTCAAGTAAGTTTTGCATGACAACAAGCTTCGAGTCCCGCGCCTACGTCACAGTGAACGAGTGAAGCCGGCCACAGTCGAGCGTGTACCTGCTGTACTGCCATATGTTAGAGGAGTCACTGACAAGATTGGCTACATCTTGAAGCGCGCTTCCATCAAAACATACTTCAAGCCGCTGAAGAAGATTGGTCAGTTTTTACCATCGGTCAAGTGTAATGTTCCTCTGCAAGATGCAGGAGTGTACAAGCTTGATTGTGAATGTGGTCTCTCCTACATAGGACAAACTAAAAGATCAATAAAAACCCGCGTTAAAGAACATATAGCTGACGTGAAGAATCGACGCTCCGGGAAGTCTGCAGTCTGTGAACACGTACAGGATCGCCCCCGTCACTACATCAGATTTGATAGACCGCAGATCCTCGCTAAAGAACACCGATTCCTTCCAAGGATGATTCGCGAGGCTATTGAAATCAAAAAACATCCTAATTTCAATAGAGAAGATGGCTGGGTGCTACCATCTGCTTGGGATCCTATAATAAATAAAATTAAATCCCAACCCAAGCATACAACTGCAAGACTTCAAGATACCATAAGTTCATACTGCATAGATCGGAACAAAAGTTAAACTTTTAATCTATGGTAACCGCGGTTAATTATGACATATGGACGTTGAACATCTCAGTCCTGCCCGTGACCATGAGTGCCGTAAAGCGTTCGAAACGTCGGGTAATTAAAAAGTTAAGTTAAATATACGCGATAAATTCCGTAAAAACTAGTATTATTTCAATATTGGAAAAGTACTTTCTTTATCACCAATATGACTCAATATCGCAAGATATGAATAAAATAAGTAATAAAAGTACAACACAATTACTGGTACAGCAGAAGACCTCAGACGAAAATAACAAATTATACGCAATAGCGTTCAAATAACAATTGTTTTTATGTATTTACTAACACTTGTCTGAAATAAACTTTTTCTTTTTCTCATACAGATTTTTCTTCGTTCCATTTAACGACTAAACTCTATAACGACAAAATATGCACACTCCCTTGAGTGTCGTTATATATAGTTTACACTGTACATGGAATATGTAGTGCCAAAAAGCAATTAATATTTAAAATAAAATAAAAACCACATGGAAGTATACAACAAAATTACAAAAGAGCAAATTATGAAAAAACGTAGTGAAATTCGGGTAGTAGCATACGTGGCAACTATAGCTATACCCAATAGTAGTAACGCAAATCGTTAAATGCTTTCAAATTTCCTTTCATCATAAAAAGTAAGTAAAGTTATCTATATATGTCACACTGCTGGGCACAGGTCTCCCCTCATTTCTGAGAGGGTTTTAGGGCAAGGAAGTGTCCGCCGCGCTGCACCAATGTGTGTTAGCGAACTTCACATGTCTTCGAAATATTTTTTCCTTATTCCTCAGACATGCAGGTTTCCTCACGATGTGTTGCTTCACCGCCGAGCACGTGGTAAATCAGCACTTAAAATTGCAACTAACAATTTTATTGGTGCCGGCGGGGATCAAACCCGGGTTACACGCGTTCTGTTATATTTACAGCGAGCGTTAACCATCTGAGCTACCACGGCTCGCATCATAAATTAATAATAACAATAAATATCTTTACCGTCTTCTGGCTGCACTGTGCTTGTGATTTGTGATTGTTGTAGTTGCTGTTGGTGCTGATCATCTTCACTCTCCGAACGCCTTGTAGCCTTTTAAGATCATTAAAAGTCGGTTATTTAGATTTATTCTCATAGGAAAGGCTACCATTGAAATATTTGTCACTAAATAAAATGCGTGTGAGGGCTTATCATTTTAATTTTCACTATATTTTTACTTCCAAAAGAAAAATATAAAGAAACTTTACTATTTCATTCAATTAAAAAAAGCAAAATGATAAAAGTAGGAGATAAAACGCACATATGGCTTGTTGTTGAGTTAAAAAAAATGTTGAATTACCCATTTTTGTACTTTATGCCTTCAAAAAGTTTATTAAATACTATCTATAGAACCGCCCGGCTGATTTCTGATCATTTTTTGCGTCCAAATGTAAAATAAGTAATAGGCGGTTAAACCCATAGAATACCATCATATACTATAGAATGGCTGTCAACCTTATTTTGTACGAGGATCTGCGTCGTCGGTAACACATATACAAGCAATTACGTATTATCACTACTACAAACTCGATTCGCTGTGTTGACAGACTGAGTAAATTCACACATTTTAGACTTTTGATTAATGTTCAAGATCATCATTAAAAAATCGTTTAAATTTTAATACATATTTATTTGTAAATAGTGTGCAATTTGGCATTTTCTAAATAATTTGCATGCGAAATTCGGAAACGATTGTAACGTCAAAACACATCTCGTGTTGATATTTATACGTGTGAATTGACATGTTCGTGACATTTTAGTGGCTTCACGGGCTCCGCCCACGCCCCCATTCTATTATGTATGTATTATAGTATTCTATGATTGAACCCATTCAAACACACACGAAACATTTCACCAGAATCGTTTGAGCCGTTTTTGCATTTTAGCGACACTAAGGGCGATTATTCACTGTCACCGGGATGTCAACGAGAATGAGATTGTTACCTACTTTATTTATTATTTTTATATGACGGCGATCGTATATCCACCGCTACGATCTCTGTGGTTCAGTCAGTTTGTTCTAGCTGTCAGGAGTCGGCGCGGTGCGACTTCACAGCGCCGGTGTGAATTGACAAGTTTAAACGTGTTTTGTATTGCCAGTACATCGGCCCGTCATAATCTCGATCTGAGTTCTAGCGGTCGCGCCGACGTACTCTAAACTTTAGCTACCAGGATGACGGCGCTCGGGCGACGGGCTTGCTGTGGACAGGCGGCCATAGGTAAATGTATGTGTCGCTACTTAGGCGTCGTCATATCGTTCTCGTTCACGTCCTGGAGACGGCGACGGTGGACAAACGCTTTAACAGAGAGCAATTGATTTTTGTACAAGGTGTAAGTGTAAACACCGTTGTCACTAAAACCATAGGTAGTTAGTTGGCTTTAATATAAAAATATTAATCCAAATTTAAAAAAAAACGCTATTTTCTTTCATAAAATTTTAAAAGTTTCTGTCCGACACCGTCCGTAAATTCATTGATATCCTATGCGCCCGAGTGACGTAATCACTGTAAAGATTACCGCCCGCACTAGCTACCTACACAACATTCCAAAAAAACAATAGATACACATAACTTTCATGTAACTTTTCCTGTATATAGAAATAAAGTATATGAAAGTTAATTTACCTGTGGCTTCGGAGCAACTGGCGGTTGGGATCGTTGTGGTGAAGGCGGACCCGGTGGATGCCAGTCGTATCTGTTATGAAAAATAAATAAATTTGTTTTTCAATAAAAATAACACAAACGCACAAAAGAAAAAAGACAAAACATACAAAAATAGGAAACAGGTTTGCTATTTTTGTATGTTTTAAGAGCCGTGGTAGCTCAGATGGTTAACGCTCGCTATAAATATAACAGAACGCGAGTAACCCGGGTTCGATCTCCGCCGGCACCAATGAAATTGTTAATTGCAATTTTAAGTGCTGATTTACCACGTGCTCGGCGGCGAAGGAAAACATCGTGAGGAAACCTGCATGTCTGAGGAATAACAAAAAAAATTTCGAAGACATGTGAAGTTCGCCAACACGCATTGGGGCAGCGCGGCGGACACTTCCTTGCCCTAAACCCTCTCAGAAATGAGAGGAGGCCTGTGTCCAGCAGTGGGAGGTATATAGGCTGTAACTTTTACTTTACTTTTGCTACATTCATTATAAATTAATTATAACAATTTTAATGTTAATACACCCACTAACCTATGCGGCTGATTATGTTGGTTGTGATACGAGGAAGGAGGACTCTGCACAGTTTGCACATGCATATACTGCTGCATGTTCTGGCCCTGA
This sequence comes from Parnassius apollo, assembly GCA_907164705.1. Classification (NCBI taxonomy): domain Eukaryota; kingdom Metazoa; phylum Arthropoda; class Insecta; order Lepidoptera; family Papilionidae; genus Parnassius; species Parnassius apollo. The sequence goes on from CAJQZP010001278.1 coordinate 1,073,323, forward strand.
TGACCAGCGGACAGTTGCGGCGAAGACTGTTGAGGGTAATGTATCGAACTCTGGTGGATGTGCATCTGACTCTGACTCAACTGACCCAAGTGATGAGCCAGTTGGCCGGGATGGTGGCCAAGTTGACCTGCTTGTTGACCCAGTTGTCCAGTGTGTTGAGCTCCTTGATTTAATTGAGTCGAATGTTGCCCAAGTGGACTCAGATGGTGACCAGGCTGATTTGTTTGGTGGAGTTGATTTAATTGTAGGTCGAGTTGGCTTGATTGGTAGCTGGGTTGACCCATTTGGTTCGGAATTTGGCCTGGCTGGTGCCCGAGCTGGTTATTTTGGTGGCTCATTTGACTTGGATGTTGAACGTGCCCCATCTGATGTCCCAATTGATGCCCAAGTTGGCCTGGGTGCTGGTTAAACTGGGTGTGTTGATGCGGCAGAGTAAGTTGTTTCTGCTGGGACATTAGTTGTTGTTGTTGTTGTTGTTGCTGCTGCTGCTGTCGTCTTGTCACTTCTTCTGACATTTCCGCTAACTTAGCCGCCCTGATACTCGCAGTGCTAGATGTGCTGGCCTAAAAAAATTACACAATGACAGAGTGTCCACTAGTTTACAAATAAAATAGTTTAAATTCAGTGCAGTATTTTTAAATTATATTTATTATGAAATAATGACGGTCTTCGATAAAATGTCTATGAAAACTTAATTCTTACCTGTTGATGCAAAGAAACTTCAGGCTGTGTTTCTGTACCACCTGCTGCAAAATGAGCGGACTGAGGACGACTGCCACTGCTGCGATAGTTCCACCATCTAGGTAAGTTATGATAATTTATAGACTATCTTTACTTAAAAATAATAAAAATAAAAACTTGAAATAATAACAACTTAATAGACAAAATATAATAAAAAATGAAATAAATTATATTTATAAACTACAGTCGATTATTTAACATTATTGACGATGCAAAGAATGTGTTCAAATTACTGTAATTGGGAAGTTTTAAACAGAGTACTACTTATTTATTGTATTGTTATGCTGAAAGTTTAACTGGGGGTTTCTTGAATTGTATCAAGTGTATTTTATATGCATTTGTTGTCCAAACTTTTAATATGAAATTGTTGAAAGCTATCATTTTGTACCTTCGCAATCCTTAAGAGCGTTTCAAATACACTGCAACTCACTTTTTTATTCGGATGCCACGCTGGCGCTATCCGTCTAAAGTCTGCCAAAACCGGGAAAAACAATAAAACAAGACGGGCAGGGGATGACGTATTGGTGCGGCCAATAAAACATAAATTCATAGACTTTATTCATATACGTAGTTTTACTGGGTATTGAAGTTATTAGTGATACTGTCTTTAGTGTTCACCATAATGATGTGCCTGTTTAAATCATATACTCTCATTTTAATTTGTAATATGTCCTGTGCAAAATAACTACGAAAGTGTCAATTTTAATAAACTTATTTTTAGCTCATAGCTCCCGCAAATGATAATAAAAAACAAGTGTACACGGTCGTTTGAACGTTGTATATTTTTGCGGAAAATGCAGCGTGAAAATGCTGCACCTGCTTGCTGTAGCTACTAATCATCTGCTGCCGGTGGGATTTCATATTTTAGACATTTTCGAATACCTGATTATTTTTTGGTATCTACAGGCTCGTGTTTTATAATTTAATTTTCATACTGATTCGAAATTTACTTGTCCGAAGTATCCCTAAATGAGTGTCAGTTTTTAGAACATTAGAGCAACAAACAATCTAATAGTCAACCTAATGGCAAAATTTCACAGGAATGTTGCCATAATTAGTCTTTGTTGACATGTCTGTCAGCCACTAATATACTATTAATACTTGCTATAATATCCTTCAAACCAAAATACAACAGTGGATGCACTGCTGCTTGGCGTAAAATAAGGGTAATAGGGCGTTACCATTCCCAATGATAAAACAACAACCGGAGCAATACGTCGTGCGTTCACGGTACACTTACGATCTTATTTCTTGTGTGATATTATTATTATTATTATAGTGGTACCTGTCCTGCGGCGCGTGGTGCGAGGGCGCGGCGACGGCGGCGAGGTTCTGGTAGAAGGCGTCGGCGTGCGCCGCGCTCAGGTTGTGGCTGCTGCGCGAGCGGCCCGCGCCCGCGCCCGCGCCCGCCGCGCTTAGCGTGCCGCTGCTCACACTGCAAACACTTCATTACTGTCGAACAACGTCAAGTAGTTTCGTGCGGAGACAAAGGGGGGGGGGGGGGGGGCAAAATAATTCACAGTCGACTATAGGAAATAACCTGAATATTTTATATCGATGGGAAGCAGCGTCAACGGTGCGATGTATCTGGTATTGCGATCGTCAATCTTCTTGTCTAGCTCAGATTACGGTCAATCATCAGCGAATACCTTTTAATACAAGTCAAGTCTCTCAAGTCAAGTTTCCGGCGAGTCTCTAAGCAAGCGTACCTGTGTGCGGGCTGTGTTACGGGCTGTGCTGCGGGCTGCGCGGCGGGCGCGTGGTGCAGCGCGGGCGTGCTCTTGCTCGGCTTGACGGGCTCGGCCGCCAGCCGCGCCGGCAGGTCGCGCTCCGACGCGCGCCGCAGCGCCCCGCTGCCCCCGCCGTCTGCAACACGCACGCACCTTACGACATGCACTCACAACGTACACATTTTATACATGGTGCATAAAGAAGGCTGAACGTTTGACCCGACCGAAAATTAATATTATAGTATGTGGCTGAACGCTGACGGAAAAGCCTTTTCCGTCCCATACCGCTATCAGTAATAACAAACATGATGTTAACAGTTTAGATAAATTTGACCGAATAAATGTTGTATTGTCAAAATTTCAGGAATTGGGCAGATTTGCCTGAAAATTGTCTCGTAAAACTAAATTAAGAGCAAAACTTAAAACTAGAATTTTTACAAAAAATCATAACAATCACTGTAAACCGTTATTATTTCAATTAAATTAGATGTCTTAGCATCATCAGCCATCTCATTAAACAGACAAAACTTTTTTCAAAGAAATAAAATAGTCATTAGGCATTATATATATATATATATATATATATATATATATATATATATATATAGGAAAAACAGTTACATAAACAATAAATACAAGTAGTTGATATAAGTATGTATAATAATAACAAAAGTAACTAATACCTTATTATTATTATATGACGTTTAAATCTAAAAGAAATGAAACAACGAAGAATGAAAACTACGTAAATTAAATGTTATAATTAAATATCCATAATTCCAATATTCATATTGTGTCATATACATACATATTTTATAAACTTAAAACTTTATATATTTACTTAAAATAAATGCGGAAATGTGCTAGAACTTAAAAAAATTACGTTACTTCGACATATTTATGAATAAAATTGTAATCAAAATACTTTTAATCGTATCAAATATTTATAAAGTAAATGTTCAAAACATACAGTGGACAATATTTGAGTGAAAATAAAGTCTGTTTAACAAGTAACTATGACAAAGTTGCAGAAAATAAAAAAATAGTGTTTTTTTTATTTTAATTTGTTCATGCTACTATCTATTCCTAGGTGATGAAATATTTTTTGTACGTGTGATTGCAATATACGCAAGGCGATAAAAAGTAAAATTAAATGAAAAAAATGCGAAATAAATTCCCTATTTAATTAGTTATAACAAAATATTTATGAAGCAGACTTTATCAGGATCAAAGACATAAGCAAAATAAAATCTAATATTACAAAATTGTCGAGTACCAGCAGTAAAGGTGCATAAAACCTGAAAAATAAAACGAAATACCGTACAACGAATCACTCATGCAACGACAGACAACAGTATACCACAAATTAAAAGTGTGCGTTGGCCTATAACACACCTATTTCATGCGTGTGTGTGTCTTACACGGGGTTTCGAGTTGAGTGTAGTTCTTGGTCTGGAGGGCTGGATAGCTGGTGTTCAAGTCACCAACAGCCCCAGCTGCACGACATGCTGCACTGCTACTGCTGATATTAGGACAGCTTTGGATTACTGTTTCATTTGAAATTCGGCTCGAATCTAAAAACATATCCGTTGACACATCGAAAAACGATGATGTAAGCTTGTGAGGTGGCATATTTACCACTTGTGGAGTAATTTTAGCGCTAACTTTCTTTGAGCTACCGCTCTTAACCAGGGACTCTTTACTAAGTTTGTCTGATCTGAGTTGGTCTGAGCTAACACTTGATTGGTTCGATTTTAATTTAATATTATCGAGGGTTATTTTTCTAGGTTTCTTATCAACAATTTCGGTAAAGATAAAGCTACCACTATGAGACACATTATCTGTATGATCTTCGGAAGGCAGATTTGGCAATTCGAATTCATTACCTTGTGCAAGGGTATCTTCACTACCTCGTGAACCGTATCTTGACCAGTCTTCTAACTGTATCAAGATACTTTTAACCTCTTCATCTGACATTTTTGTTCCTTTTGTGTCGCTTGTATCGGTTTTATTGTAATCGTACTGTATGTTCGCTAAACTTGTACTAACTGGTAAACAGTCTCTTAGCTTTGAATTCGTATCATCACGAGTACAAAGGTTGGGGCTAGATTGACAGTTGAGTTTATAGTTTTTGACGGAATATTTCAAATTGATTTCATTAAAGCGTCTTGTCAAAGCTTTGACTCGTCCAAATGCGGGTCTGTATTCGTCCGGAGATTTCCAGGACTTCCTATCAATACTGTCTAAAATTTGTTTTGTGTCACTTCGTATGATATTTGGTGAAACTTTATCAATACGTTTAATTTTTTGGTTTAAAGTTTCATCAAAAGAATCCGAAGTAGAATAAGTGGACGGTCCATCGGTATCTTCTGATTTACTGGAAAATGATTTGGACATACTAAATAATGTTCTATTGAGGCGACTATGAATATTTTCTATATTTTTAGACTCTTTTTCTAGTTTCAAGTTAAGGTCAAATTTTCTATCAGATAATGGTACTGAGAATGTTTCAGCTTCATCATGCTCAGGAGAGGAAGAAGTTTGACATTCGGCATCTGCTGTCACGGGTTTCATTTCTTCTGATTTATCCAGCGATACAGAGGGGAGTATCCTTCGTATTTTGGGTGTAGCGATCTTTTCGTCGGCACAATCGTTTTCAAATATAACAGGTTCAGAGTTTGGCTCGTCTATGTATGGGATTTGCTGCCCTTCTGGTTGGGGTGTACGACAACACTCGCAAGCACTAACGCATTCGTCCACTCCGGTGCATCTACGTCTGTAACTTTCTGCTTCTTTTGCTCGTGTATTGAATAAATCTAGCGTGAGTTTTGTGTCTATCGGCCTCATTTGTGGAGGTAAACAAACAGCTTCGCCATTTTCATTTGACAGATCGTAAGTTACAGGAGGTCCAAGAACGGGCGGTGGATCCTCTTTTAGAGTGTACGGATTATGATTCTCCGTTTCACATTTGCGTTGTTCATCGAAATCTTCACATGTGAATGTAAACACTGGGATAGGCCGTGGTGGCGTGGGACCGATGCTAAGTTCTATCGGACATCCGGGAGTTTCGGGAGATAAGTCATCTTGCAACTGACTATTCTCTCTATCTAGTGTTATAATTAGTCTGGGTATGGAGCCATGGTAGTGTGGATGCCATTCCTCACTTTCATCTGTACTAGATTCGATGGACTCGTGTCGGAGACCAAATCGGTTATAGAAAGAGCGACGACCGTATCCTGTAATTCGAAATACAAATGAAAGCTTCTCACACAATGGGAAAATAAATCGATAGTAGCAAACACCTATAGCAATAAACAATCTATTACTTGCACAATTAAGTGGTCCGTGCCATTTAATCTCTGTTCAATTTTGATGTTCCATATGTGAATCTATTTTATGTTGAACAATATTTATTATGAAAAACTTTTAAGTTTCTATTCCAATTTACTCGATGAATTTAATTAAATTCCAGCATAAAAATTAAATTTTGATGCTGTAAAATAATCAAAAATAAAAAATTGTCATATATCACTGTAGTAAATTTTTAATTATTCAATATTTTGTAGTAAATTGACACGGACAAAAGTATTACCGTGTTCTGTTTGCCAAATTTACACGGACCACAAATATCTCAAAAATAAATGAAATAAACCAAACTTAAACCTGTTAGTGTTAATGTTAAACGATACAGGAGAAATTCCTAGTGGGTAGGAGGTAACGTTTTTAAAAAACAAAAAAAATTATTCTAAATTTCAAGTCAAGTCAAATAACACGTCCAAATTCAATTTAAAAAAAAAACTATAAAAGATCTAAAACAAATCTGTAAAAGCAAAAAGGAAAGAGACATAATAAAACACCATCACGAAAAATGCACGATTTAAAATAACCAAATTCAAACCAATCAACGACTTATAAAATGTAAACCAAATCGAAAAAAGAATGTCCAAATTTGAAACCAACTGAAAAAGAAAATTGAAATTGAAAACGAAAACGTGAGTCGACCAAGCCAATTTAGACCACCGTCAATCGGGCACCATTTATTAAATAAGCCGAACATTTTCACTTTCTACTACTAACACTAATATCAATTTGCTACTTTTTAGTGTGATTTTTATAGTTTTTATAAATATACAAAACAAAATGTTTAAACGGTTACCGGAAACAATATTATGACAAAAATACACTCCGATCGACGAGTGTGCATTCGGCCCATGTCTAAAGACCGATTTACACTTCGAGAAGTACGGTAGCGAGTTAACTTGCAAACCTGGCGAGTTTGAACCTGAACCTCGTTTGAACAGCAATAAGCAAGTTAAGTAGCAAGTTAACGATTAAACTTCTAATCTAAATTAAACTTCTAAATTTAAATATTGATTAAACGACTAAACTTCGCGAGTTAAGTGCGAAGTGCTGCCCTCCCGCGCGTCTCCCGCCACCCGCAACTAAACTCGCCGTTTGTGTAAACGAGTGAGTTTAGTTTGCGTAAACGAACGCGTTTAGTTCAGTGCATAAGTTGACAGGACGCAACGTTTGCGCACCAAAACGTACAATTGTACTTTTATAATTAAACTCGCCACAAAGTTTGTACGATACTGTTTATTAAATAATTATACGTTTTATATTGAGTTTTAATAATAAAATCGACGGAAGATATCACGTATAAATTTGTACAGGAGTATTTAGAAAACGAATGTTTATATAATAGTAGAAGTTCAAATTATAAAATTAAACCTCCGCGAAATGCTGCGGTCATGAAAATTCTTAAAAACTTCTTTAACAACAACTATTAATATTTCTCTGACTATATCATTTAATTTTTGACGTAATCCTAGAACCATCTTAAACGAAAACAAGAAAAATTCTGTAATCTTGAAACGTCATATTCCAACGAACTCTATGAACTAATGTCCTTAACTAAACTCGTCACGAAGACATTGTTTGAACGCTACTGCCCACTTAACCGTTTACTGTCAACTGCCCTGTAACTAAACTCGCTACTGTACTTGTCGAAGTGTAAATCGGTTTTAATAAATAGTACGGTTCCAACTTGTTTCAATATATAAAATAACCAACTGTAACTAATATTTTTAATAGGTACTTACAATAAATTACCATATTTTTTTTATAAAAGTATTTGCCGCAACAGGATTGACCGAGCTTATCTCGAGTCAATAATTTCAGGCAGTCGCAGATTTTATAAAACGCTTGTAATTTGGGTAACATATTCAAAATCCAAAATTTGTAGTCTTTGTAGATTTTTAGTACTTTTACTGGGCCAGTCCATATGGCAAGCATGCAGACATTTTTTATTCTCCATTATTATTTCTCCAGAGATAGCATATTTGTTTTTTTTACGTTTAGTGACACATTGATACTTGCATTTATTTTCCCAATTCCGACCGGTAAGAAAGCTCGGCTACAATCGAAATAACTATAATGATTTAACTATCTCGTATAATAGTAATGTGCGAACTTTATGCTAATTGAAATATACTGTACTAAAGAAAATACTTCCAACGATCAAAAACTGCGGTCGAAGTTGATGATGCTCTAGCACAAAACATCGGCTATCTACGCACGTAACGTACGCGAGATGAAGCGCGCGAAATCAAGTGACACCGATCCAAGCTCGATAACCGCTCGCGAGGTAATGATTTCAGATGGCCGACGCAAGGAAATATATGGTTTTATTATTTAATTAATTAAAAAGTAACAGTAACGATTTAAAAAATAAAAATAATTGTATAGTTAAATCAATGTTGATGATTATTTTAATATAGATTTTGATAATTTTACGTGAAAATGATGTAGAACTTCGAAGATATTGGGGTTTAAATCGAAGCTTTTACGGTCGTTCATTGAATTATGCCGTTTTTCCTTGCCGTCCTTACGTGAAAGGACTATAACGAAAATGTATTCTATCATTATTAAAATAAAGGATACTAGGGAGATAAAAATATAATATACTATAATATATTATTAATAATATTATTTAATATTTTTTGACGGTTGATATTCAATAGAATCTACAAATTAGAGCTCCCATATCATGTCTCTTAGAGTTTTGGCCTAAACATGCATCGGGAGAATGATTACTACTAAATAAATAAATAAGATATTTAAAATTTGTTCTGAGCTTATTGTAGTAGAGAAAACAACGAAGGCAACGTACGGAAACCGAGGAAACCTTGTAATTTCGCGTTTTTTTTTTGTTTTTTTTTTGTAATACTCCCTCTTAATAAACACTGAAGACCTAAAATCACTAAAATGAAAAATCGATCAAGTTTGAAGACACTTTTAAAAGTAGCAAAAAGAAACGATATAGCGTAAATATTAATGAACGGTGGCGTATCGGGTCGGTCGATCACAACGAGTGTCGGTGGGCGTGTCGTGGTGTGTGTGTGCGTGGCGTGCCTGCGGTGGCGAGCTCGGAGAGCGGCGCGGCGGGGCTGAGCAGCGCGGGGTGCGTGTTGGTGAACGTTCCCGAGTTGCGCCGCGCGCGATCCTCGTACTGCACCTCCCCCGCCGCCTCCCCCGCCACCGCGGACTCTGCACCGCCACACTCCAGTGTCAACAATTACATCGCACACACATTTACTTACCTCCTATCGTTGCAACTATTGTCAATTCTAACATAAATCGATTCAAAATTATCACAACATGCTCTGAAGCCGTAAGAGATCCAAAAAAATAACCTGTCTTAGATACCAATTACATCTTCATTATGACGGAGGAAAATATTTAAGTAGGTATATAGTCAAAATGTTATTTCAATCATCTTCATTTCATGTTGGCAAAAATATTAAATTAAATTTTATGAAAAATTGCCCACACCATAAGTACTATATAAAAGCTGTGATAGCTCAGAAGATAACTATCCGATTTTCGCACCGAGCACTTAATTTACTTTAAATTTACTTTAAGCAAAAGTTTAAAGTAAAGTTATAGCTTACACGAAGTGACGATAAGTCATTAAACAAAAAGAAATACTACATAGCGTTCTTTGAAAATACACAACTATAAAAAATAACAATTAATAATCTAGTCGCGCTAACCTTTTTTTCGATTCAATATTTAACAACATCATGTAAATGCATACATATATCACGTGAAGAATACTGATAGGTCAATAATAAATGTACTTAAGACAAACAATTTAGGGCAAAATTCTTATGCGCGAAATTAAAAGCAAGGGAAGAGCGCGCGACGAAGGTGTAAAAACTGTTTACTTACTTAAACAACTTAAGGCATAATTCTCTATCCGTTACATGAAAATTCGTATTTCTTCGACACGTGCGACGGTACGTAAGAGTCACTTTAGTCTGACGCCGGTGTCCTTAAAGATAATTCCCGAGTCGCTTGACCTTATTTTCGCGTACGCGTCCCTTGGGTTTAATTGTTTTATTCTTGATTTCGTTAATATTTTTGGATAAGTTTCTTGTTTTGTTTGTAATAGGATACATTAATACGATAATATTAGTTGTAATAAAGCGGTGTGACAGTTCTTACGAAATTAGACGCTTTTATTAAAGATTTAAGATGAGACGTATTAATTACACGGCATCGGAATACCTACGCTCACATGATTTTGATTTACAGTTAATGCTATCAAAAGGCAGTTCTGGCATTACGAATATTCCGAGATAAATATAATACCACACGTGTATTTCCTATATAATTACGGATTTTCATACGGACAGTCCAAAGATACGTAAAAAACGATCCTTGTTCCAGCGTCAGGTTGAAATTCTTTCGTGTGAAAGTGAATTTGTGAAAATTAAACTTGAGTGAATATTCGGATAAAAAATACCATAAATTTCGTGAATTGTTGATACCATCGCATTAACATCGCCCTACGTGTGTGCCTAAGTACGGGCCAGTTTAGGAACCTAATTACCTATGTCGTTAGCAAATATTTTTATTAACATGTTGAATAATTCCTTAGACATGCAGATTTCCTCACGATGTTTTCCAATATCGCCGATCACGTGGTAAGTCAATACTTATAATAGTAATTAACAAAGTCATTGGTGCCGGCGTGAATGAAACCCGAGCACCTTTATACGCTTAATCACTTATCGAAATAATGTTAAAAATTAAAAATATGTTTAATTTTTAATTCATAAAATTTTGTTTTATTTCCATTCCATATAGAAATGTTAGTTACCTTGCCGTTGGTTATAAGCAGGTTGATGGAGAAGGGTGGCCAAACCATGAAGTACAGCTCCCTGTTTTGCCACTTCCAATGTCACCGTCGGACCAGTTCCGATCAGGTATTCCGCCGCCTGTATTAATTTTAAACCGAATTTAAATCTAACGACATCTCAGTAGTTTTTTATTCCTTGCGGAAATAAGTACATATTTTAATCGAAAATGTTACATGTAACTGTATGTAACTGGTCACATAAAAAAGATAATAAACAAATAATTAAAATCTTTTTATTTCGGACAAACATCCATAATTGTTAGTAGGTACAAGGAAGTTATAGCTATGTTAGTAATAATTAAGTGCAAACATGAATAATTAGTTTAAGTACAAACCAAGCCTACCCGAGGCACTAGGTTTATGCACATATATTCACCCAGTGTCCCATAATAGGACAATCTGATTTGCCATTAATAGCCCTCAGTATGGTGTTGGAGCTACCATGTTTTCTGCGCATGAGCGAGGCTACACGTTTGCGCAACACCGTTTCGAAGCTAGCCTATACACGCCCGATGCGCTGGCAAAACCGCGACAGACCCAACATCACCCTGAAGACATTATTATACTGTACTCTGAGTGCACTGAAAGCCACCCGCAATAATAACTTTTTTGCCAGAATTAAACCAGTAACCCCGTTTAACCTAGAATAATATTATTTGACTATTGGTTCAGACAAAAAACTAGTCTAGTAAAAAACAAACAGATAAAAAACTGTCCTAGAAAGAGTTAGCAAGATGAGTTCGAGGTTCGCGCCCTGCCCCATTAGGCTACTGTCACTTACTAAATTATATTTTATATTTATATATTTCGTGGTAAAGCCACGCTGCATCTTCATTATGATTGTAACAGGAATAGGTCGGTTTGCCCGGAGAAGTACCACACTCTCACAAAACACAGCGTGAATTGTATGTATGAAGCGGAGATTTTTTGAATTATAGAATTTTCGTAATTTCAGTCGTGGAAAAATTATGCAAGCCCGCAAATCATACCAGCCGGTGTGGACGTGAAGACCAACTTAATTCGTGCTCTAGACTCCAATATTGTAGTATTCAGAGTGAGCTTATAGATAGTTTTAAATTTTTTAATTGACAAAAACATAAGAGTTTATGTCAATTACAAAATATCCAGCTCGAAGGACTAAAATCGTTAAATGTTATGAAAATTGTACAAACTATATTTTTAATTAAATTTATTTTTTAAATAATATACGATGTAAAATATATTACCCTGTATTAATGCCTCTTCTAGTTTATTTAGAAAAATTCTAATTAGTAAAATACAGGAGAACAATAAAATAGTTTTGAAATAACGATTTTTCACATCGTATGTTTTAGGTTAACATAAGTATGTTCTTTAAAATACAAAATTTCGGATTTTGGTTGATGTAGGGGGGTTGTAACCGTTCGCCGTGTCCTAAAGAAACAGACAATTCGTTGTTGAGAGGTGGGAGCATGGCGTACCCTCTCTTGGGTGATGCCGACGAGCGAGTGTCCGTCGACGGAGAGCAGCTGGTCGCCGGCCGCCAGGCGGCCGTCTGCCGCCGCCGCGCCGCCCGGCACCACCGACTTGATGTAGATGCCCAGCTTGCTCTGCCCCGCGCCCTGCACATCGCATATCGTTAAACGTTCTATTAGGAAAATGTCCCTTACATTTTGCTATTACAAAATGACTTAGTGTTGATAAAAGTGAGCTCTGGTTGGGAGTGCGGCATGTAGTCTAATTTCTGTGATGTTAATGTTTTTAGTCAGTTGGTTTTTACAGCTTCATTGCACTCAGGGCTTTAAAAAATCACATTAAACAAAATCCAGTGTAAGACTGCACAAAACAATGTTCGCAGTTCACAAAACAAAGAACTAGTCTTCTCGTCTGTTCTCAGTCGGCTAAAGGAGTTACGAAGACTTGAGCGTAGCTTAGTGTGCAATGTCAGTACCGTAGTGCGTGTCTAGTAGTGAGTATACGTATTTGTGCGTACGTGAGTACGTGCGTGCGTGCGTGTGTGTGTATTACCTTGGCGGCAACGATGCTGAGGCCCATGCCTGAGGAGTTCTTGTTGAGGCGCACGATGAGCGGGCGCGCGTGCGGCACGGGGTGCGCGTGCGCGGCGTGCGGCGCGGCGGCGTGCGGCGCGTGGCCCGCCAGGTACACGGTCCAGGCGCCGAGCGCGCGCGGTTGGTGCACGAGGCGGCACAGCGCTCCACGCTGCAGTGGCGCCACGAACTCGGCCAGGCCGGGCGGCACGCCGCGCACCACCTCCGCGCTGAACCCGTCGCCCGGGATCAGCAGCGCCGCGCCCAGCCACCGGCTCTCCTCCGCGCGGATCTGCACCGATCGACATAACCACACGTCACAACCCACAACCAACACCACGACCAAGCGTCTAGCCACGACAAAAAGAACATCCAACTTATCTTTCTTTTAAACAAAAAAATGCCATGATAACTAAGTAACACTATATAATCCTGCTCCACTTCTAAACATATTGGGTCCTTACATATCAAATTAGCGTTTTTTTTGTACTGACCACTTTGATCTGAAATATCTCCTCTTTGGTTAAGAATTCCAAATTCAAATTTATAAATTCATTCAGATGGTACATTTGAGTATTGAAAACAGTCATTCATTTGGTTTTTCCTCATTATTTTTTTTCTTTGGCGTCGCTTATTACCGCACGATGGAAAACATGAAATATCGGTATATTTACGAGTAGTAGTATATTTACGAGTTCTACCGTGGCGCTAGTGCAGCAGTAACAGCTCGAAGGATTAATTATGTGTACGGCGCTGGTGTCGCAAAAGAAAGCACGGTACGTTTTTGGTTTCAACGTTTTCGTTCAGAAAATTTCGACCTTCAGAATCAACCCCGTGAACGGCGGGAGATCAAGGTGGAAAATGAAGAATTAAAGGCTATTGTGGAAGCGGATCCATCACAAAGCACTTAGGGTAAGTGATAAAACTGTATTAATCCACTTGAAGCAAATCGGGAAGTAAAAAAACTTGGACGATGGGTACCTCATGAATTGAGTGAATCAAACTTGCAAACACGCGTCGACTGCTATGTTACTTTGCTCAAACGACACAAAAATGAAGGGATTTTAAATCGAATCATTACTTGTGATGAAAAGTGGATACTGTATGATAATCCGAAGTACTCGCCGCAACGGATAAACCCTGGAGACCCAGTCTAATCCTGCCCTAAACGAAAATTGACTCAGAAAAAGTTACTTGTGAGTGTTTGGTAGACTAGCGCCAGTGTCGTTCATTACAGCTTTCTAAAATCTGGCCAAACGATTACGGCAGATATTTATTGTCAGCAACTGCAAACCATGAAGGAAGAACTAGCTGCTAAACAACCGAGATAGGTCAATCGCTCTAGGCCACTGCTGCTTTACGACAACGCAAGACCACACACTGCACATCAACAATAAACAACCACTAAGTTAGATGAGCTACAATTGGAATGTCTGCGACATCCACCGTACTTCCCGGACCTTGCTCCAACAGA